>CM060267.1:4360343-4562843 GCA_030684275.1 Acipenser oxyrinchus oxyrinchus
TGTTTTTGTGAAAGTTGGAACACACTACAATATATATTTCCACAGAAGTTCCGGTACTGGCTTGCTATGCTTTATGAGTGTGGCCCTATGTCCCCCAGTGGAATGGTTTGAAAACAAAAAAGTGCAGTGTGTTTTTTTTTTTATTATAAATCACAAAGCCTATGCAGCCTGTGGAACACTTTCAAAGCTACGACAGAATGCATTTTGTTAAAGCTTTAAAAAAAAAAAAGCATTTTGTCAACGGAAAGGATTATTTTTTGTGACAAAATGCATTTGCTTTCCAGAAAGAATTAAGGTTTCTGACAAATGCATCCATGGCACAGAATCGATTGAAGAGTATAAAGGAAAGCAATTTATTCACAGGCCACGTTAAGGTTTGACCGAGACCAAAGGCATTGTGTCAGAAACTTTAAATGACTGCAGAAGAGAAAAAACACAAAGGAAAGCATATCAAAAGAGAAAGGAAGGCTACAAAAAAAACTAATTTTGAAGACCCACAAAATAAACACAACTTCCAAAGGTTCTGCTCTCTGCAAATAGACTATTCATGTGACTATTCAATTTCAAAGTCAGAACACTTTAATTACTGAGATGCATCACTTCTAACTACCTGTGCCATTGCTAGAATTTCCCCATAGGGATTTAATTGGATTTGCTACTTTATTGCAAATAGGACAGGGTAATGGGGTTGACATCTCGGCTCTTTTTCAAATTAATAAAGTGGAATCTTTAACGTCCGTTCGCAATGTAGAAAGAACATTTCAAATCTCATCCAGATGACTGTGCCAACAACACCTGTATAGGCACAGGATGAGTTCAATTACCATAGGGACAGCAACCCCTACTGGAGCCCAAGCACCACTACACCTGCTGCACCTGTCTTCCTTGCAAGGTTTCCATCCTTGGACTGATCATTCCCAACTTTGCTTAGCTTCTAAATAAAGCTTCTGATTAAAGCATTCTAATCCAAGGCACTATAGCATTTAAACCGGGTCACTTTGCTCACTCTTGTCCTACTATTTGTACTAATTTAAATTATAGCAGGTTTAAGTTAATTGAATGCAAAGAACAGATGTTCTAGCTGACAAAAAATATTTCAGATATAAACTCTCTCTCTATTTTTTTGTAATTGCCCTTCATAAAAGCTGTCTTATTATCAACTTATGAAGACCTAATCTTTGCCTTGAACGTGGAGACTGTGGTGTCTCCAACATCTGTGGCTGTCAAGCCTCATCAAGTTGAACAAACTGTTGGACTCAACATAACAAACATCACACTTGTGGGCATGGTTGTCTGAGCAGGCACTGCTGACACTGCTGAAACCGGAATTCATCACAGAAGTTTAGGAGTCCCCTCACTGCGCTCCAACAGTCTCTACTGGCCAGGCTCCAGTGTTTGTTTGTTAAAAAAAATTTTAAAAAATGGGTAATGGGAAATAGATACTTCACACCTTAAATGCATTGCATTTGATACAAAACATGGAATTTAAAAGCTATCATTGGTCACAGGCAATGAAAAAAAAACTTTCTCCAAAAATAACTATAATAAAAGGCTTACGTCAGAACGATGGCTGGACAAAACCAATGTGTTCAAGTCAGTGTAGCAAAAATGACCCTTTTTGCTCATCTTTAGCGTATTAGGTTTAAAAATTGTCTTGGCTACAATTGGTTAGTTTTTTGCTGTGCAAAACCTGAATAAATCTTAAGAATTGGATGAGCATTATATGCACGTGTTATATGTGATAACTAACCGCCTGCAACAAACCCTCATTCAAACATGTATTATAAACCGTGACAATTAAATTGAATTGATGTCCTTGGACATCTCAGTGTTGTAAAACTAGTAATCACTGTGTTACATGTAGGAACCCTTAAAGTTAGCATTGAATAAGTGGCACAAAAGCTTAAAAACAATATGGAAAGAAAATAACCAGGTTTAAGTCATTCTTACTACGACTGTAAAAAAAAATCCCACTTGAAACAAACTTTTCTCACATGCTCACTCCACAAGCCTGCAGACAGGCTCATTTACAGGGAAGCAGGTCCTGTAACAGTATAAACAGTGAATATCATCGGGCCTGACGTTTTTGGTGTCTGATATTTATTAGTGCTTGAATCCAGTTATAACAGCCAGACAATCGCAAGCTTGACATGTCCTGTTTCGTCTTTGATAAGACTGCGTTGTTTCTTGATAAGAAACTTGGCGAAGGAGAACACTGTTAATAGCTGTAAAGTTAATAAAAAAAGCAACATCATTCATCATAAACCGCGTTCACAAAAGAAATCACAGAAAGACTTGAGCATTCATTGCTATCAATAACTTTGCAATCGATTTGACAGCCCATAGATGGATTCTGTCATATCAGAGAATATCTTTCAGGAGCAGAACAAAGCTGCTTTCTACCAAAGGTGTGCTTCTTCAAGACATTCAATGTGTTACCAGGCTTGAGGAAATAAAATGAAGAATGCCCAGAGGTCTATTTTAATAATCTAAGCAGTCATCGATCTTAATACTGCCTCTCTCTAGAATAATATTAAACCTGCTGGGGTTCATCTCACAGAGTTATTCATTTACACACTTATTAAGATTACCACATGCACTGAAAATACAGTGACATCTCTCCTCCAACCCCAATCCAACCCTTAACCCTAACCCTAACATAATCCTAACCTAACCCTAACCCTAACCTTAACCCTAACCTTAACCGTAACTCTAAACCTCCAACCCTAATCCAACCCTTAACCCTAACCCTAACGTAACCCTAACCTAACCCTAACCCTAACCTTAACACTAACCCTAACTCTAAACCTAACCCCCTAACCCTTTTCTGATACAAGTACTTATATCTTGCAAAAAGATTTGCATACTACAACATTTCAACTGTACATAATAACATTGTAATCATGTGTAAATGCTCCTGTATTTACCAAGTAACTACTTTGTAAATGCACAGTAATTAGAGACACTTCATGTAAAGTGTTACCAAGAATTACAAAAAATAAAAAAATACAAGCAGTTATCAATCAATTGCAAAAATATTGTATGTTTCCTTCAAAACTAAACTAAACTAAACCATACTGCTTCCCCTCATTTCAGAGATCTGTTTACTTGTTTTTAGTTCATCCACATCTGTCAAATACTGTGCTGTCACCAGTGAGTCTTTCATCAAAATCAATCTCCAGGATGGTTTTACTGCTGAGAAATTGATTTTTGCAGGCTCAGGTTTAGCACAATGGAGGTTGCCTGCAGGGGCTCTTGACCATATATACTGCAGCTTTATCAATTGTCCGTTTCACATAATCCTGTGTAAGCGAGCACCCTTTGAAGACCTCTGAAATCTTGTTACACTGCATTTATTTATTGTACTATCAGAAGGAACTGAGCATTGACAGCTTTATTGAATCCAGCATCGAACAAACACTACATATTGACCAGTGTGTCAGTGCAGTCCATACTGCAAAACCACCATGCAATTCAGCATACTTGAACCTGGACTCTTTGAATGCAGTGCAGAAAAGTTTAGAGCAAGCTTGTTGCATGCAGTGAGAGTTGGTCAGAAGAATGATTCAGAAATGCAGAAATAAATGTATGTATTTTAATACTGCCTTATGGTATAGACTCACTACTGGCCCAAGACCGTACAGCAGGGTGAGTGGTGTACACAGGGGGGCCGGTAGAGGGCAGCAGTGAATTATGAGTGCAATAATATGAATTACGAGTGCAATAATATGAATTATGATTGCAATAATAGACCAACCTTGGAGAAGGACCTTTACATAAAGTCCCCTCTCCTCTTGCTATGGGGATATTTGCACATGGATTATTGTTGCTAGTGCACCTAATAAGTGGCTTCATTTAGATTGTTTGCATCTGTAGTCATAACTGATATAAACATCGTTATATAGAACAGTGACTCATGCTTAAGTGTCTGATCAGACGCAGGCTTCCTCATAAAAGTGACTCAAACGTGGGTGTGAAAATTCTGAATTTTAGCGGATGTTAAACTCTAATGAACTGATCTAGAAAAGAGGATGGAGATGAGTGTATTTCTAACCTTAACCTTAACCCATATCCTAATCCTGAAACTGCCCCTGCCCTTAACCCTTACCATAATCCTAACCCTAACCCTATATACTATATATCTGTTTGTACTGTAATCCAGGTGCATACACCTATGAAAGATTATGATTGTAGATTATGAGGTTGTGATTACAGTGGAAATACAAAGGATTTTCATTTCACGTTTCATGTCCAACCCCAAATAACCCCATATAACTATAGTAAGATTGTGATGTTATACCAAAGAGTTTTTAAATTGATCTGTCCTATGATTCAACTCTCCTGCCCCACATAAGCCCAATGTGTCTTTATTCGCCTATAAGCACACCCTTGAATATATCCACATAGGCTGATGTTCATGCTAAGACTCTGTGAGTGAGTGTGTGTGTGAGTGTGTGTGTGTGAGTATGTGTGTATGCATGCATCTGTGTGTGTCTCTGTGTATGTGTGTGTGTGTGTATGTGTGCGTTTGCATGTCTCTGTTTATGTGTGTGTATCTGTGTGCATGTGTGTGTGCGTGCGTGCGTGCGTGCGTGCGTGCGTGTGTTGCGTAGGTAATGATCTTTATATATAAAAGTTTTCTTACCAAGTATTCCTTTTGAAATGGCTACCTTGTAAAACAAACATACAGTAAGTATAAGAAACTTTTGAGGAGCATAAATTGATTTAGGTTCATTTCCCGCAACTCAGCTTTTGTAGAGTTGCAAAACATCTACATTAATTAGGAAGACCCTCATTAATAGCCATAAAGTACAGATGTACTGCTATATACGGTCCCAGAGTGCTTTTTAATCCTGACAAGTTTCAGCAAATTGATCTTTATGTTTTACAGCCAGCTTAGCAAAAGAACCCTTGGTAGATTTTAATCCTATTTATTATCAGCTGATTCAAGTTCGAATGGAAAGATTTCCAATAAAATACTTATTTAGTGCGAGGATTAAGTAATATATTCTTCCCAGGCAGTGCTGATGTATACTGCGATATTGCTGATTATATCGAAATGTGCTTGTAATTACACTTCAGTGGACTGATGGTGATCCAACAGTAACACACCAAAAATACAAATATTGCATTCCTCATCTTCTTCACTATGGGCTGGATATTCTTGCTTAACTATCTATTGTTTTTCAAATGCACCTGCATATGTAGGTTAACTGTGGTTATAGTAAGCAGCTGACTCAGTAGGTAATGCGTTCACCTCTTTGCAAGAGGGTCACTGATTCAAATCTTTTTTAGGAATAAGTAGGACCCAATCAATCTGCCTGCATTGCACAGTGGTTGGTTCAGGGTAGGGAACAGTTAGGGTTGACTGATGTTCTCTGAGCAAGTCATAAAAACAAAGCTATCAGAGACACCGTTCCATGGGTCTAATAACATCAAGGGGTTCTGATCTCAGGACCTCGACTAATTCTTCAATTGCCAACTTTTTAATGAGAGCAAACCAGCTGAGAGAGAGAGAGAGAGAGAGAGAGAGAGAGAGAGAGAGAGAGAGAGAGAGAGAGAGAGTTTGCTATAGAAACAGACCCAAAATAACTCAAAGTCATGATTTCTGCACATTTTTCACACCTGGTTAGTTTAAATATTATGCATATCCTCTGGCAACATGGGCTATAGTTGCTCGTCTTTTCTGACGCGTTTTGCCTACAGAACTGCTTGTCCAAAGTGATGTAACTTTTGGTTGCACTGTAGAATGCAGGGCTCACATAGCTGTGTAATAGCATGGCACTAACATGGTAAGAACGTGGTAAGAACTGGTAACAACTACTGATTGCTATTGTTATTACATGGTAATAAGTGTTTGCTTACATTGTAATGGTCTCATTTAATTACATCAAGAAACAAGATGCTCACCAGGCCATTTTTGTGTAATTGCGCATGAGTTACCATGTAAGAGTTAGCTAATATTTTTACATGTGCTTAAGGTAGGGTAGATGTAGGTCTTATGCTACATTTTGCATTGACAAAACTTTACAATGAGGTAGTACAAAACTTTACAGAAGGATAACCCTTAGAAAATGCTGTCCAGGGCTTGGTTGATTGGAGTTAGGTTGAGAATTAAGTTATTTCAGCTTTGTCGCCGACACAAAAGTTTGACCTGACCTGAGACTTGATTTGAATTTTGAAATGAAATAACTTTTTAAAGATCAATATTAGCTTTGGGCTCAAGATAAGTTATTAAGAACAAAAGCACAGACTGAACAGGAAAGGGGAAAAAAAAACAATTAAAATATATTGTGTCCAAGGTCATTCTACCGACTTAGAGCAAATATTCCACATAAAAAATAAGAAGTTAATTCTGAAACTGACAATTATCAGACACCTTGGGCTGCATTTATTTTGCAGTACAAGTAGCCAGATTGAAAGATGGATTTCTCGTGACAAACTGAATACAAAACAAAGACTCAGAACACCCACATACACTGCCTTATTAAAATGTCAGGCACTTCAATTTAACAGGTATGGCTGCAGCTGAGAGGAAGGCAACATTTTGCTGCTCCTGTGGTGTACATAAGTTCAATTAAATCAACCTTATTACAACAATAGTAAAACGATTTTCATAGAGCCCTAAACTATTAATGTTCATTTGTGATGTTAAAGCTGAACATCATGTTAGAAATCACGTTAAAAAATCCCCATTTCTGTAATGCTAATAATACCGAATATGGAAAAAATAAATAGTACTTTGTTTAAATTTCACCAGTTGGTGCTTCTATCTGTTTAGGAATGCAGAATGTATCTGATATGTATCTGATATTTCCAATTTACTGTTTTAACAGTTCTTTATTAAAAAAAACCAAATACATTCCTAATTAAAAGGATTTTTACTTCAACTTCTTATTATTTTTTTTCATGGGGCTTCATGGGGTGCCTGGAGTCTTCACTTCAGTGTACAGCTTGCACAACTGATTAAAGATGCCCTGGTGATGATTGCTTCTTTGTGCATTATTTGTTAGATCAAAACTGTATTAATGACATGTACTGCTAATAAGTTCTTAAGTAATGTAAAAGACGCCTTTACTTCAGAATAGGGGCTGCAAAAGTCGTTATTAATGACCTATATGCTTCTAATAAGCTCTTAATTAATGACAATGAAACCTTCACTTCAGAATAGGGGCTGCAAAAGTCTTTATTAATGACCTATATGCTTCTAATAAGCTCTTAATTAATGAAAATCAAACCTTAATGAAAAGCAAAACTCTTTACTAGAGACCAACATCCTTATAAGCCCTTTATTGGGAAAAAAAAGTCCAACTCTGGGATAGAGTTTTATCCATGCATGGTCCACGTTGTTTATCTGCTTTATTACCAAGGTATTAAGGATATACAAGCAGCTAGTAGGACCTAATGTGGCCAAGAATAGTCTTCACTTTAGTATAAGGCATGCAAATCCTTTATCAATGTCCAGTAACCTGTTAGTAAGGCATGTTTGAGAATAAGCATAAGTACCTAATAAACCCTTATTAGGAGGCTATACATGATGTATTATGTGCTAATTAGTCACAAATAAGTATAAACTATGTATTGCTTAAAACAAAGTGTTACGCTAAAACCATCATCTCTTGGGAATGCAGATTGAGTCATGTGGGCATAGTTCAGTTCTGACTCATGCTGCTACTCCAATTGTGTTACATGAACTTGTGTTCCAATTAAAAACTTTGTTTTGAAAGCTTTTTAATCTAAAATTAACAGAACGGGCCCTGGATGTTACAGTACTGTAGGTTTAATATCAAAGCCCTGACTTGATAGGATCAAAAAAACATTACTAAAGGAAGCTGCAAATGATATTCTATACCTACAGTATTTTGCAATTGAACTAAAAGGTGCCTAGGAAATGTCAACACATTTTTTTTCTTAAGGCAACGTTCATAATACAACAAAAACTGATATTGACAGAGCATTAAATCACACAAATGATAGTTATGCACGTAAGTCAGATTCAAACACAGTCCACTAAATGATGCTGCTGCAGTACATTTACCATCTTATCTTTCATCCTTCAGTATAGTAATTATATAAGAAAACAGAAGAATAGAAGCATTGTCAGCAACGTGCTTGAATGGTTTTTTCGGGGCTCCATTAGATGAGTATTTGACAGTGGTTCAGCTGTATTTGATTGTGGTTCTACCAGTAGGCCACTTTTACACAAATAGCATTCATTGCTTTTGAGATGCCAACAATACCCAATGCAACAAAAGTCAACGTGATTTGTATGTTTTCCTGCTCAATCCCCACCTTTTTTTTGGTGACGCTCAAGCTTCAAACGTGCAGTAACTAATGTATTGAAATCTGTTTTCTGTGTCCTTGATGATCCTCAGTAGAGGAAAGGAACCCCATGGGGTATTAGGAAAGGAGTGGACCAACATAGGTGAACAGGCAGCCCGAGTGCAGTGTCTGTATCTTCAGAGGCTAATCGAAGCGGAGGGAATCAATGAGACATGAGGGCCTCTTCGTTTGAAGCAAGTGCAAAAGCAAGGGCACATTTTTTCAAAGCGCAATTAAAACATTTGGACCGGTATAAATGTGACCAAGGCAAATAAAGCCAACAACAACGTATTTTTAGAAAAAAAAAAAAAAATTCAATACCAAGCTGGCGATGATCAGGGAGTAAGTGGCAGTAGGAGTCTGTAAAATAGTCCGCCAAGCCAGTCTGGAGCACCCCAAACGATTGAGCCCCTGGTGCTTAAATAGGGAAACCCCAACAGGTAAGCAAGGGATGGGCGTCCTTCTTAAAGCCATAGTCTCCATTTGTTGCTTACATTGAAATGAGCACAAAACTAAAACTTTGTTACAGGAAGGAGAATGCTTCTGCCAATTTTTAAATATGGATTGAAAACTACTGACTAGTAATGGGCAGAGACATAAATTAGATTCCTTATTCAAAACTGTCCATCTGTCCGTCTGTCAAACTGTACTGTACATGGTGAGTGTGATAATCTGCCATGAATCTTCTCCAAGCCTCTAGAATAGATTCCTAGCCTCCTGGGTATAACCCAACAGAGTGTTGAATGTTTTACACATTTTACAAATATGTATTCAATGAAGAGGAGCCTCAGTATGTGCAGGCCCTGGCGATGTCCCCAGAACGAGAGTCACTTTATCAACACATTGTTCCAACACTCCAGAGATGCCACATTTTAACCTGTGCTCACGTTTCCATTTAGCTTATGACAAAAATGTTTAGCAGCTCCCTAACATTTCACGTGATTTGCTTGGTGATTCACACAATCCTGTGCCGAATTTGTAAAATGATTTCTTGTAAACCTAGAGAAATACAGTTCTCTTTGACAATTCTAAGTGCTACGGTTGACCTGATTATGTGCGGCACTATTTAGTAGTCTATTTTGATATTAAAGTGCTGACAGGGAATGACTCACCACTCAAGCAGCAGGTAAAGTTCAACAGCTAGAGGCTGTTTAATAATGAGCCTGACTTCAACGCACCGCCCAGAGCTAAGCTTAAACAATGGACCAGGGTATCTCCACCTAACGCTCCACCAGCAGAATCTTAACAACAGGGGGTGACTAATATTTAACCCCTTTCCACAGCGCTCAACTTGAAATATTACTCTCCAAAGAGACAACAGAGAAGATTAAGCTCCCAATTCTGTTCCCCCAAAAGAAAAAGGCCCGGTTCTGTGATTTGTAGGTCATTACATGATAACCATTTCCCATGCTGGAAGTGAAGCCCACTATGTAATAAAACAACATTATTTACATAATCACTATCCGGCAGCAGCATACCTGCAGACTCGGAATATAGGTGCTGTCCTCACCTAGTGTCTTCCCAGCAACATCATTATTATAGGATTAGTATTATCACACAACATTCACATTGCATGCAGGCTGTAGCCAGCGACTTTACATTGATCCACATTGGAGAAAGGTCCAGTGATACTGTACTTCCATTAACCTGTGTCCTCACTTCTTTTATTCCAACAATATGAAGTTCTCATTTCTGCTGTTTTCTTCTTTATATATTATATGAATAATCTTCTTTAAGATGCTTATTTAAGATGCAGGGTTCGATGCTAGTGTAACATTGTGGAGGCTGGGCTGGAACTGAAGAGGCTCATTTGCATTTGTATTTTTTTTTAGAGCTTTTAACCTCATCTCAGCTCACCTGCAGGGGACAGAATCCGTAAAGGCAGTGCATCACACAGCATTGCCTATTACACTTGTACCTCAGGGATCAAAGGCAAGTTCCCTATCCATTGGGCTACAGCAAGCAAGACAGCAGGCCAGTCAGGTTTTACCTTTTTCTTTTTCTTTTAACAGCACTGGTGCTGGTCTGGAAATAGCCATCCCAGTAGTGGACTGATCCACATCACTGGCTGGTGTGCATCAATACAGGTTGACTTCATATGGATTCTATATTAATTAAAGAGGAAATTATGATTAGTTCATTCATATTAAAATTGACATGATGTATTCCAATACATGATGTATTCTTCTATAACTTTACCTACTGGATGATGATTGCACCACTATTATGACACACCCTGACTTTCCATTTCAAAAACAAAAACCTTACGCAGGTGTTTTCACACAAATACACACCATGGAAATTAACTCAGTCCTTTTTAAATGACCTTTAAAGTAAATTACAGTTTCTGCGTCCTCTATCCCTCTGTAAGCACATGTTAATTGTTGTTTTTTCTAATGTATTTAAGCAGTATTGAATTTCCCAGGGGAAACCTGAACCTGTTTATCTATCATGAGAGAGGACATTCAATGCCATATCCGACTTGTTTCCCAATCTGACATTGCTGCTGGAACGCTGTGTGATGAGTTATAATGAGCAGGATAAAGTCTTGCTTTATGCTTGCAGGATAAAATAGCCGTAGAACCGATTTCTTCAAGAAATTGAAATGGATGCAAAAAACACAGCCTATACTACTGAGATGTGATTTAAACTGCCATGCAACACTAGCCATTGCCAAATGCATTTGGAAATTGTCTTGACAGATTTGTGAACTTAAAGCAGTTAGTACCATTTACAGTCCTATCCCCATCACTGTGTAGCTGAAGTTACCTCTTCATGTGTACCATGAGCTTGTCCAAGACTCTGTTTGAGGATATGCTGTATGAGGTCAGCTCCTTGATTTACTGTACACAGTATGCCTAGGAGACTAGGAGCCTGAGCCAAGGAGAAACAGGGTGGAGTTCACAAAGCCTTTTAACAAATGTATAATTTCTTTGTGGACACAAAAAGAGCTTTCAGAATCATGTATGAGCTCCAGGTAACCTGTCCCTCTGCAACACAAACCTATTCTTCTAAATGATTGTATTACCAGACTCTTTGACCATAGTGGGTATTCTTTACATGCACTAGGAGTGTTGCAGGGGTGCAGATTAATTCTGGAATTAAATGTTTTCTAGTTCAAAAGTATTCCTAGCCACCAGCAAAACCACCAAGTTTTTGTCATTAGGATCATTTTGAAGAAGAAGAAGAAGAAGAAGAAGAAGAAGAAGAAGAAGAAGAAGAAGAAGAAGAAGATATTTAGTAAACTGCACTGCTGCACTGGCTTGGTAAAGTATAAATTACAGACTTCAAACATTCTTGACAAGATTGTCAGCGACAGATATGACAGCATTAATCCTAAGAGCGTTTCTCTTATAATCAACAAGTCCAGGGGGAAATTGATTAAGCAATAGAAGAAATATAAATAAATAATCCAATTATAAAAATGAAACTGAAGGAAATAAGTAAATAATTAGCAGCAGATGTTGCAAAAGCAAAGCCATCAGCTTTAAACTCAATTCTCAGACGAGCTCCTGGGAGTCTTTGCACAATCTTCGTATTAATGAACAGCATTATCATATAGAAATGGTTTATGGCTTGCAGGCTCCCCTTTTCATTTCTCATTGCATTTATATGAGCGGACAAGGATCTTCTCCCACTGCCTCATTCACTGAGCTTCAGTGTGCCTGTACTGGATTAATGGGATTCAGAAGCTGACTGTAACATCCCACCCCTTCCTGCTGTGTGTACAGATCAAACACACTGGGACACAGTTTGCTCGGGATGCCTTCTGGAATTTGAAGTATAGCTGTGGTGACAGCACCATCTGTTGGAGCGAATGGCAAACAAGCTTGGCTTGTGTGAGGTCTGCCACTAACATCTCTGAAGTAATGACCAGCAAATGACCACTAAACTGCAGTGGAGCCTCTGTGGAACTGCAGCATGGCTGCACTCAGCTTGTAACTGCAATTAACAGCCAGTGTTCTTGCAATAAATAAATAAAGTACAAGTAAAATATTTCAGTTTCATCAGTCCAGATGTCAACTGGTAATGAGTGAAGGATTGAAATTGCATACACACGCACAAAAATGGCATTATTTTATTGTATTATATTAAATTTTATTTCATTGTACTTGCTTATTGCAGTAGCATTGCATGGTGCTAGCAACGAAAACCCAAATACATAATCTCCAAAAGCATGTTTTTAAAGATGACAGCTATTCAATTTAAAATAAATCAACCAAGTTAACCCTAATCCCTATTTAATGCACAGAACCACAAGAGCGAGTTGGAAAGTGATCGGCAGGAGACATATTTTTACAGAGTGTGGTGAGAGAGTGGATAGGTAACAGTGTTGTTGCTGAATCATTGGGATATTTCCTTTAACATCACTGTTAAACACTTTTGAAAATGTCACCTACAATACAAGTTTTTCAAGAGTTGCCAAACCTTTTGTAATGTAATTGAACAAAGATAAAAATGCTCTCAGTTTTTTTTTTTAAACACACAGAAGGCCATGATCAAAGCTTATTTTAAACCTCAAACAGAAGTAACGATAGAAGATAAAGCAACAGAAAGGTTTCGTTGATAGAAATAGATGATACACCTGTTCTGGGTCAAGGCACAGCGTTAGAGAAGAAAAGAACCCAATTACAGGTGGAAAAAAGCTATGGCCTCGTTATTAAAGGGGTCAATCAAAAGTAGAGTCTCAGGATTACAGTACCATTACAGCAAATATCTTTGATTGAAATTAATAGGAGAATCTCAGAGTGAGTCATGTCTTTTGGAATTGTTGGAGTGGAGGAAATCTTTTAAAGGGCATTTTTGCCTGGTGCGAGTTGTGTGTTTGACTGCAATCAAGAAAAGAAGGGAAAATAACAATTCTGTGAAAATATGTCATGGTGGATGGATGTAATGCAAACAAGGTGCAAATAGGAGGGTGGAGAGAGAGAGAGAGAGAGAGAGAGAGAGAGAGAGAGAGAGAGAGAGAGAGAGAGAGAGAGACAGAAAGACAGGTGAGAGAGATATATATATAGAGATAAAGACAGAGAGGAACACACCCTTCTCCTCACTCTCCTCATATACACCAGGTGAGAACTCCTCTTCCATCAGAACTCTTCCAGAACTCCACGCTGTGCTGTCACAGGTAAGACAATGCAATGTTACTGTTGTTTCCTACGCGGACATGTTGACTGAATATGTGGAAATACTCAAAGAAACTCTGTAAAATTATTTGACAAAAGACAAAAAAAGAAGTCTTTATTTCCGGTTAGACTGGCAGAAGGCACAGGTGTCATTGTCCATCCATCAACAGTCCAAAGCACCTGTGACCATTGTTCATTTGTCCAATTTCTGTGTTCTTGTGCATATTTTAGCCTTTTAGTCTTGTTCCCCATTCTTAACAGAGGTATTCTTACTGCAACACACCCTTTAAGTCCTAATTTCAAGAGTGACCTTCGTACTGTTGATATGATGGACAACGACACCTGTGCCTTCTGCCAGTTCTGTTGTCAATTCAATGATTGTCTTTTTTCTATTCCTTAAGGATATTATCTTCAAGTATTGCTCATCCTTGTTAGACAGCTTTTTGGGTCTTCCAGTCCTGGGTTTGTCAATTACAGATGATGTTTCTCTGTACGTGTTGATTATGTTTCGGATACCACACCTTGAAAATCAAGTGATGCAAGCTATTTCACTCAATGTTTTTCCTTCTTTATGCAAGTCAAGGTTGTTATAATAGTAGAAAACACTAGTGGAGGCTTTAAGTAAATTGTTGATGCTCATAATGCATCAGAGTAGAAAAATGCAACATGCCCAAGACTTTTGCACAGCAGTGTGTGTGTATATATATATATATATATATATATATATATATATATATATATATATATATATATATATACACAGTATATATATATATATATATATATATACACAGTGCTCCCTCGCTATAAGGCTCTCGGTTATAATACGCCTCGGATATCATGCTCCTACAGCATGTCCCCCAATTCCCTATACTAGTTATCCATGCAATATTTCTACAGTAAATACAGTACCGGTGTTGTTCAAGCTATAAACAACTTCTCAGTCTAACTTCCATTTCTGTCTCTCCCTTTTGATACAGTATCTGAACTGAAGAAAAGCTGCGTTGGCACTTCATATTATTCACATGACATCTTATTCAGCATTCATTTTATAACTAAATAAACACTAGGCCTATTACGTGGTTATCTTTCCTAATGTATTTACTTTTTTGCTGCGAGAGGGCTCCGGCAGCCCATTCCCTCTTCCCCTCACTCTCCTTCTCGCACTTGGTTTGCTTGTCTGTCGCTTCGAACTGAACTCCCGACTGCTGTTTAGCCAGGCTTAAAAACTGCTAATTAAAATGATCCACACGTGGAAATGTTACTTTTTTTTTTTTTTTGGAAAAAATAAAGCGTTGATTACATGGTGCTTTATGCATGGTTAATTCACAGAAGGATACATTTTTGCTCCACTAAACGTGCATTATAGAGAGGGAGTTATTTTATTTAGTATTTTAGTCAGATCTGTGTTGTTTTGTGTCCTCTGTTGTTTTTGGTTGCCTTTTCTTTTTTGGTTTCTGAAATATGATTTTTTTTTTTTTAGATATTGCTTTGATTTTATCATGTTTGTATTTATACTTTATTGGCTGGTTTCACAGACCCAGATTAACACTAATCTTGGTTTACCTTACCTAAATTAACATCGGGTAGTCCAGGACTAGTACTAATCAGGGTATGTGAAACCAGCCTTGTATGTGTATTTTTATGGGACATTCTAAAATGCTTACTGTGGCTTAATGTGCTTAAATGGAAAACACATTTTTACAAACGTTGCCAGTATCATGCTTAACACTTTCCAATACTATCCTTTAAAAGCACACTGAAAGCATGGGAAAGCATCGGGAAGCACTGTAAAGGCCAGAGCGAAAGAGCTATATGGTAAATGCCTAGTATAACCATAGGGAAAGAGAGGTTGTTTTACAATCACAGAAATCACAAACCCCAAGCTGTTTGTTTCCGTTCACCCGCCAGTGAACATGTAAATGCACGTCCCATGGAACATTCTATTGTGCAAGTTTGAATGACCCCACCTGAGACTTAACCCTGCTATTTACTAAAGAAACATTATGACAAATAAAATAATACGTTTCAAAATCGGCTCGTTTTTTTGTTGTTGTTGTTATTATTTTGCAGGAGGAGAGGAGAGTTGCATTTCAGTTCCAGCCATGGGCCTATCCACTCTTTGTGTGGCTCTTTGCTGCTTGTGCCTTGTGAGCACATCAGCAGGTAAGTGCAGCAGTGTGCTCTCCTGTGTGTTCAGCTTTCCTGTTCCCATGAGAATCTCTCTATAATGTGGGGCTAGGCTGGCGCTAGTGCTGACATGCCCGCTGCATTCCAAGGGGCGAGGAGATTCTTAAGCAAGGCATTCTTAAGCAACAGAGCCATCTCCAGCTCAAGTGGACCAAATCCTGGGGTGTTGTAATGAGGAAAGAGGTTCCAATCCAGTGTAGGTGTTTATGTGCCTGAATAAGAAGGGCTGCGTAACTGCGCGGTGAGAACCAGTCATGGTGAAACATGCCCGTTCTGTTGTCTTCTTGACCCAGACAGATAATGTTAGCAGCATTTTATGAGACACTTCAAGAGCCTTCTAACAAAATTCTGCATGAGTGGGACTGAGCCACTACCTTAACATAATGAGCAGGATGGATCTCTCTTTGGTTGGGGCCTCCTCAACCTAAATAAGACATGCCCCTCTCCTGGCTACTCTTCCATAATAATCCCCCCCCCCCCCACCTACTCCCATTCCAACCTGACACATACTTCAGAATGCCACTCCAGTCTCATCTGCCACTGTGCTATGCAGACAGCGGCTGAAAGTGATACAAAGAAAGTTTCTTAGCAAAATGTAATTTCTAATTGATTCAGTTTTTACATCATTTTACTGTGTGAGTTCTGTGTGATTCTCTGCTGTCTGTGCTTATAGATCTTATATGTATATATAACTAGATTTGGACAATATACTGTTGTTGCACTCGCTCTTTCTTTCTTTTTTTCTGAAAGCCTTTCTTGACATTAAGAATTACATTTTGCACCATTGAAGGCAGATTGCGCAAATATTAAATTTCCTTTCAAACTTTGACGTGCTTCCAGTTTTACATTAAAAGTAAAAAATAATATAGACAGATAGATAGATAGATAGATAGATAGATAGATAGATAGATAGATAGATAGATAGATAGATAGATAGATATTGCCATGGCAAAAAGTGCTTCCGGACAGATTCCCCAAGGCTTGATTGAGAATAAGTGAGTCGTGAAATAAAATTTCCATCAGAGGATTTGCATAAATTTCATATCCGTAGTTGTTGAATGTTCTCTGCTAACAAACGAGATCAACAAGTCTTGTCCAATTAGTTACTACTGTATTTCTTAATTTTGCATGATATCTACATGTTTTACAGTCAAAAAATGAGAGAAATGTGCATATTCTTCCTAACTTTAAAAATAAATATTATTTTCAATTTCCAGGTCAAAAACCCAATAAGGAAGAGAACAAACCCACCGTAAGTGAGAGCTGGAAAATACATTTTATATACAGTCTGTGAATGAGCAATCAACACAGCCGTTCATAAGTTTAAAATGCAGCTCCTTGGACATCAACATCATCATGAAGTCAAACGTCAAAGTGACGTCAAAAATGAGATGACATAACTGGTTTGCTGTTTCTGGGCGATGAGGGTTTTGATATTCTGTTCCTATGATTTGCAGGGAAGATGTTCAAGGTGGGAGGAGACTCTGTCAACTCAGCTGACTGCGCCTTCGAACTTCGCTTCTTTCCTCAAGACCATCGGCAACAATCTCCCCAAGCTGTCGAGTGGCTGCGTGATGTCATTCAGCCAGTTCACCAACGTCAGCGCTGTGGCAGATTTGTGAGTAGACACACCCTCGGTTACGAAACACTGGCCCCTCTGTGTTTTATCAGCCATCATTTATTCCAAGCTCCCCCACCCCACGCGAGCACACACACACGCGCATGCACGCACGCACGCACGCACACACACCACCAAGTGTTCGGACCTCGTTATTTGGGTTTGGTTTTCATAGCTTGGTAAATTTCACCTGTTATACCATCCAGAACAATTTCAGCAAGCTACATTTTGAGGCAAGTTTGCACTTTAGATTATGGAGCATACAGTGCATATCCATGTAGTGGTAACACTTTATATTAACTACGGTAAATGCAGAGTATAACCAAGGGAAAAGCATGGGAAAACTGTACAAATACTGTGGGAAAATACAGTGGTGAACTTGTATAAGGGTAACCATGCAAACTGCCCAAATTTGTAAACCAGCCCTGCGTCTGCTCTCCAGAATGAAGGTCTTGAATGAGGCGTATGACGATCTGAACCCTGGCACCAGACAAATGGTTTATTTGTGGATCAAAAGAATGTACACTCAGGAAGATGGACCCGTCATCAAAAACATGGCGGCCAAAGAAACTGACAAGAAACCAGTCAAGACGCCTGGAAATATTCCTGAAAATGATCCGGACATGAAACCAGACGGGAAGCCTGGTGACAAACCTGGGAAAGATGACATGCCGGGCGAAGGGAAAGGTACGTTCAATGGAGAACAGGGCAATGATGAAGTTCTGTAAAAAGGTTCTGATACCACAGAGCCCTCTTTTGATTTTGAAAAATTGTTAACAGTATAACAGCAGTACAAATGTCTTTATTTTTTATAAGTTACGTATGGTTAGTTTGATTGATTGATTGGTTGGTTGGTTGGTTGGTTGATTGATTGCAGGGACAACACGAGCAGTGACAATTTTAATGCTTTGCCCATGTTGGGTTAACTGGTTCTGATGGGGGAAAAAAACATTTACAATTGTAAAATAAATAAGAAACAACTCTAGGCTACTCATAAGCCCCGGCATCAAATGCCTGAGTTGTGTATTTCTGGTTTGATAACCTTATTGGGTGAGTTATTACTTTATATTAATGTTGTTATTTTTTTCTCAGGCAAATCCAATTGGATCACCGTGAATGTTCTTAAATTGCTGGGCCGCTTTCTTCTACAAGCTCCCATTTCTGCCATCAAGGACATTGGATGGAATATTAACAGCAGTGTAAGTAAATGCACACCTGCAGCTTCATTGAGCACATGCACTTCAACTAATACCGTGCAATAAACAGAACCACTGAACAGCTCATTCACACACAATCGTTGCATTTTATGCGTCATTTAGAAGATTTTCTGGTCGCGCTACAAAAATTGCATGACATTAAAAAGCACTTGTACATTGTGCACGTCTTACACTACACTAGCAAAATAGTTTACTTTATCTGATAATGTAACCCAAATGCAGCACTTATTAATGTGATGTATCAGGACTCCTCCAGTCACTCCTACCTAAAAGGTTCTAGTTTTGTGCATCATTCACCCACGTATTTAAGTATTTTCAAAGACGCTCATATTTAATTGTATTTGATTTTCCACAGCTCTGCAGTTTGTACAACGATGTCACCGGACCCTTTGACAAATTCTACGACCTCAACTCAGCACAAGCAAACTTCCTATTTCAGGGGCTCCAGAAGTGCAACATCAACATAACAGATAAAAACGAGATCGCAAAGTAAGGGTAACCTATTTGAACCTAAAATATATTTGAATGTTGAATTGTATGTATTTAACCCTTTAGTAAGTTATGCGGTTTAAAAATGTTTTGTAGCAGGTTTACTGGGAGGAAGGGGCTCTACAATAGGAGATGGGATAGTAGGCAGCTTTATCTTTTTTTAATTGTAGGCTTGGACAGATGGCTTGTTTCTTTGCCACTTTTGCTGGTAAACTGGATCAATCTACCATCAACGTTCTGATGATGAAGCTGAAGAACTGCAGCGGGGATGTGAAAAATGTAAGTACCTGTGCCCTCTCCAGTAGAATCACATGCATGTATTCAAATGTAAGTACCTGTGCCCTCTCCAGTAGAATCACATGCATGTATTAAAATGTAAGTACCTGTGCCCTCTCCAGTAGAATCACATGCATGTATTCAAATGTAAGTACCTGTGCCCTCGCCAGTAGAATCACATGCATGTATTCAAATGTAAGTACCTGTGCCCTCTCCAGTAGAATCACATGCATGTATTCAAATGTAAGTACCTGTGCCCTCTCCAGTAGAATCACATCCATGTATTAAAGAGTTGCTAAGACACACTTCAAAATATAGGTGCATGCTGTTGCGCTGTCGTTACCATTTACTAGTTTAAATTTTTTAATGGGAAAAGGGTAAAGTTAACTTGAATTGATTAACCATTTCCACAGTTTTTCAAATGTTTTCCTGTGTTTATTGGCTATCCACTGATTTCATTTTCTTTGTATCTGTGTTTTATCGGGTTTTATCAGTTAAAACCGAAAATCAGAAGCCCTACATTTAACATACATAACAGTTATTACAGTATAAATACCTGATAGTGTTTATAATTCCCTTTATGCAGTACCACATTCTACAGTAGAATGGGTTTTAGAGCAAGGGGATCAAGATCTACATTACAAGCAGACCCTTGAGGTGTTATGGGGTTTAAGCTGCAAAGCATAATTTTTGCTGTTCTTATTTATAACCTCTCTCCTCTGCAGGTATACCAGAATCTCATGAAGTCGAGACCAGCAGGCAGGATGAATGCAGAGGAGCTGAAAAAAGTCGGGGACGCAGTTGTGGGCTTCAGTGTGAATCAGCTGGGCAACCTCAGCAAAGAAGCCATCCAGGAATCTCTGGACCAACTTAAGAAAGTCAAAGGCTGGTCCCATGGACAGAAGAAAGCACTGCTGGAAAAAGTCCTTGATGCAGCAGATGTAAGCAAGCATACAAGACAACAGCATCCTTTTGTGCAATACAGCAGGGCACAAGGTATAGCTGTAGTGTCTGGTTCGCTAAATATACTGTGTGGGGGGGTTCTGCTCTTATGGCAATTTAGAGTAAAAATCTATGTGACACTAGCTCATGTTACCTTATTATACAAGCATGTGAATAAAACCTTTTTTTTCATACCCAGAATGCAGAGGGCCTAATAAAGCTGGGCGGCCTGGTCAGTGCTTTAGACAGCAAGGCCCTGGGCAAGTTGAAGGGCAGTGACCTGCTTGAGGCCTTCAAATCCCAGGATGTCTCACAATCTGCAGATTCCATGCAGCCCGTCCAGAAGAAATCAATCGTCCGAGCTGTACGTACACAATGTTTTATACCTAGTCAATATATATTCAATATCTTCAGGTTTTAAAACCTTTAAGATCTCTTTATTAGATTACTAATAATTAAGTCAGGACAATCTTCCATTAAATAGCCACCTTTATTTTAATACAAAATCTTACAGATTTCCAAAAACATTGAAAACAAACAATTGTTGAAAAAAAACAATGAATGTACTAGGTACTTGTATTAATGATACTATAGATTTCCTGCCTGAAAACCTGTGTTTACGCAAAAATGTTTATACAGCACATAAAGAGATCTGGGACCTCTTTTCAGTTACTGAGTAAGTGTTAAACTAAAGATCTGATTCACACACTCGGATAAGAGATTAAATATTTCAATCCACTTTTTTTCAAGCATTTCTACACAACTCTGAGCTCCGTGTTGTATTGCCAGTTATTGTAACATTGTTTCTCCCCTGCAGATCTTAAAGGACAAATCCATCAATGAAGCTTTGAAAGAGCTGCCACCCGCATTGATAAGTGAAATCTCCTCTCAGACACTGAAGAACACAACTGACGGCACGCTTAATCTGGACATCCTGGATAAACTCATTCCCTGGAACATGGGACAGGTAAAGAGCGAGAGCCGCAGGGATGCATGCGTGGCGTTTCTGTCTGCAAAACCAATTAATGAATAGCATCACCCAAACAGGCAGTACATGCCGTGTCGGACTAGAAATATATTCTTTAGACATTGCAAGGTGCAATTCTGTAACTTGCATCAAATATTGACATTTGTAGAAATGTGATGTGTAGTATGAAGCCTTTTAGTCACAGGGTCTAGGTGAAGTTATTATGGTTATAAACCAATAACCATCTTTTGTAATATGATGTCCTGTTCCTGCAACATGCTGTGCAGTACCTATAAAAAAAATAAATTAAAAAGCTCTGTGTTGCAAAGCTGTCGCTATTAAATTGTGTTTAAGAGTGTATAAGAAAATGCCTCCCACACCCACGGTAACATATCTTTCCATGTTTGCTTTTCAGGCTTTAGTCATCATTAAGAAAATCCTTAAGAATCTTAAGACTCCTGAAGACATCAAGTGAGAGACCTATTTTCTTAATATATATATATATATATATATATATATATATATATATATATATATATATATATATATATATATTTAGGCTACATCTATAGCGGTTCATAATTCATTTGTACTATTTCTATATTCACATTTATGCTTATGTGCAGTGCATACTGGCAAAATTATGTGTTTCTTTCTTTCTTTTATTACAGGAAACTGCGGGATGCTGTGACTGGTCTGACTTGCAGTAACATAGAAAGCATGCCTGTGGATAACCTGAGAGCTCTCGCTGCAAATGAAAAAATGACCCGAGATCAGGTAGGTGAACTGTGCAGATATGCTGCATATCATTGTCAGTTTACAGCCTCCGTACGGCAGTTAAAATTACAGTGCCCCGGAGGAGAGGAAAATTAGCTTCCAAGTGTCTTTTAAAACACTCAGCGCTCAAGTTAATGAGGGAAGGAAGCTTTCTTGTTTTGAGATCAACTTGATAAATACTTCTTAAAGGCAATTACAAGTATGAGTATCAGCACCCCCTAATCGCTGCTCTTCAAATGCACTTAAAAAAATGGAATTGAAAAAAAAGCTATGAAAATTGCCAGGTGGAGACACGATTTCAGGACTACTGTACCGCTATGAGATGGAGCCGTGGCAGTAATTCATCATAAAAGCTTTTTATTTGCCGTGATTCAGTTTAAGTGATCGATTTATCACCCCGGTGCCCTATTTGATGCACATTTTGACTGCATTCACAAGTAACTGGATTCTTTGTTAATCTCTAGGTTCGCTGTGCTGCTGCCGCTTATTTTAAAGCCTTAAACAAGAAATTGGCTGACCTGACGGTGGATGAAATAACCGAGATTCCACCTCGTTTTCTCCTGTTCTTTAAGTAAGTTTTGTGTTTTGTATGAAAATGTGTACATTATCTTGCCCAAGCTATTTAGATAACTATGGAGATGTTTCGCTTAGCTTGAAGCAAACTTTAAGGGCAATCACCAATTTATTCAATTAACAGAGTCCATGTAAATAGTAATCTGGTACATCAGTGTTATTCATAAAATATGTATCTAAGTAGAAATGGCTCATTTCCCCCAATGGATCATTTCCATCCAACTAGACCAGTGAATTGAACCAGGCTCTAAGACTCCACGTTCTGTTGCAGGTCTTTTGATGAGCTGATGAACCTAACGAGGCCCGCCTGTTCTTCAGTAGTGTCCCTCCTGGCTCAGGCTAACCCAACGCTCCTGCCCAGGAGCTCTGCAAGACGACAGGAGATACTCAAATTCATCAAGAGCTGCCTTGTAAGTTACTTGATATTTGCGCTTCCATGTCTGGGTTTTAATCACTGCCTAGCAAAGCTGAGCCTGGTCAATAGGTGCAAGAAAGCCCTGATGTAGATTTGGAGTGGGGCCTGAACTCAATTCATACATTAACTGGGTGTTAAGAGTACTGAGTGTTTGGGGCTATCCTTCAGATGTGATGTTAACACAAGATCTATAGACATGAAAGAACCTACTACAGTGAGCTTCTCCAGCTGTGTGTATGCTGTCTCATTCGTGTTTCCCATTACAGAAACTTGATGATACCCTAACCTTGAATACTAGCCAGGTCCACGATCTGGGTCTTGCTGTTTGCTACTTTGACCCGAACGACTTTGATAACATGGGAACCGATGTTTTCCAAATGGCCGTCGACAAGCTTAAAGACTGTGGCAAATTCGAGGGCAAAGTGAAAGAGTCACTCGCCAGCAAGATAATAGCCACATACGGGTATGAACTGCAGAGCTAGGCTTTTTTTTTTATAGGTTAATATTCTTCCAATAGGGTGCCTTTTGGACCTTGTGAAAAAATGAAAATCAGTGTGTATTTAGGGAAATAAACATTTTTATCATAAACAGAACATTTCAAATAAACCAAAAAACTTTTGCCAAGCTTAACAACAGAAAATCTGTAAATTAAAAGCCATAAATTCCTGTTTAAAGTATATTTTGCATCAACTCTGTTACGGACACATAAGTAACTCTCTGAAAAAGTGTTTAAGCTGTATACATTTCAATTCAAACATTTTTAGACAAATACCATGTCCCTAAATGCAATTCTTGAAGCATAAAAATAATTATCAAAGAATTCAATTTTTAGTTTCAATAATATTACGGAATCTACAAACAGAACTTTGAAGCACTGACATTTTTACATAAAAGTGTCAGATACCAGCTTAATTTTCACAAAATATTTAGGATGGATCCTTTTCTTACCTTTTGCTATTGGATAAATCAAGTTAGTTTATTACAAAGGACAAAATTAAATATTTTGGAGTAATATATTTGCAAGTAACATAGTTGACAAGATAGTAACAGTATTGACAAAAGTAACATAATTGACAGGACAATAAGTGCAGTGGTTATTTTGTTTATTTTTAACAGGCTTTCACAGATATAGAAGTCACAAATGTCATTGTAATACAGTCCTAAAAATATTTGCATTTATAATTTGCAATAAACAGACTGTTGTCTTACATTAGTACACGCTGATTTTTGGAAACTAAACCAAGACCTGTATAATTATGCAACTGCAATACAACAAGGTAAGTTTTTTTGGGGGTTGTTTTAATATGGAACTATAATGTTTTTAAATGTACATATTATCATTGTTGATGTAAAAATACAAACTTTATAATGATAACAGTACACAACAGCGCTGTAAGCATTCAATTTGAAAACATAACATTTTTAATGTAAACAAAATGATTTAAACAAAGACAGGCCCTTTCAAATGTAAGCAAGATGTAACATCATACTGTACAAATTAACAATATTTTACTGTTATCAAAGTAGAAGAGCTGAACAATGTATTTAACAATTATGGACATCTTTTTAAAATCTGTTCTAGGTTTTTCTAGAATATGTGTTTACACAGCTAATTTGGACCATATTTCTTTGGAAATCTCCACATGGCGGGTAGTCACAGGTCGTGGAGGTGGAATCACACTTATGACATCATCATGCAAGTACCATAAAATGTCTTCACGATTTGGCCAGAAGAATCTGTTGGACCCATACGATGCATGCATTTTACTTGTGCGTGTGTTTCATCAGTTGCAAGAATGATTCCTGGGTACAGCTCCTCGTCATATTTGAGAACACACCATTTTCCAAGAACATTAGGACTGTGCCACTGAATTTGCTGAACAGTGGTACTTGGACATGCAGCTGCCGGTCCATTTGTGAAGTCGAAATGTTGTGTGTTGTAGCACTGACAATCAAGGTTTTCTCAGTTGAACACAAGCAGCTAACATCCCGATATATTAGCTTTCCTGGTGAGATTGTGACCAACTGATGGATCCTCATGGTTGAAGGAACAACAGGAATATTTAGTGGCATTTGATCTGTGGCTTTGTCTACAGCTTCACTGTCCACATAAAACAACTTGATAGTTGTATCTACCTCAGATAAAGATCTGAAGAGATCAGGCGCATTCGTTATATCTTTCCCTTTGCTGACTAACATGTCAGCAGTTCTTTTCAGAACTGCTCCAACTCCATCAGGCGCACCTTTACCATGACTTGCTTCAAAAAATTCCAGGTTCCAGCTGCAAATCCTTTCTTGTGCAATTCTGTACTGAACAAATAAAAATTCCCCTTCTGTCGGTACTGTGTGCATGGGCCATCACTGAAGAAGTGCAGAACCGATACAGAGGGATATTTGGTTTTCACATGATCCAGAATAGGATTGAGATGCTCCCATATTGCTGGAGGTGCCTTTTGTTTTGATGGTGAAATCGAGCTAAAGCACACAGGGTCTGCTTTTGCGCCAAGATACAAAACTCCAGTGTGTAGTGTTGCTTGCTGGTGGGAGGAAGCAAAGTGTACAGCTTGAATTTCACTGCTGTATTTGCAGGAATAGTTTTCAGAAAAGTCAACATGTAGAAGACACTCGTTTGGAGACAGACTTTTCTTCAATTCACGGCAGTAAGCAAATTGTTGCTTTATGTTGAAGCTGTGCCTTCTGAATTTATTAAGAAGGCTGTTGAACACCACAATGAGCTCCTCCATAGTGCTTTCCACTTCTTTCTTTACAGTGATCTTCACAGGTGCCTTTTCTTTTCTTTATCTTTCTTTGGTTTTCCTTTTCTACTGTCTGGGTTACCCACTGACAATAGGAAACACTGGTCAATACATCATAAGAGCTATTCAATGGAAGTTCTGTCTCCTTGCACTTGGTACATTCCCCATACATGCATGATTTGGAAGGAGGACTACAGCAGATCTTTTCTGCCAAGCATTCAAGGTCAGAATCATTAATGAGCTTCAGTTGATGTAGCTTTTCTACAACAAACCCAAGGTTTTCATGGAGTTTGCAGAGACAGGTGTCTCTGTCTGAAATAGTGGGGTGCACAGCCCAAAATGGTCTGAGGTGGCAAAAGCGAATAGGACATAGATGTATTTGGATTCTCCAATAGATACTTTCGATGAAGATTCTTCATGGTGTCAGTCAGAAATCTCTTCTGTATTTTTCTTTTGTTCGAGTAATAGTTTGCTTCTTTCCGTAGTAATTCGGCTCACATCATCTCTGACATAAAAGGAGGCCACGTTATTTTTAATCTCATCTGTGACTCTGCTTACTTTTCTTCTTACAAATGTGAAGGATTCATTTTCACTTGTCTGTTTGTTACTCTGCCATCGCTTCTTTGAAAACCCAAATGAATCCTGAGCAAATTTCTGCAGTCGATATTTTTCACTATTTTGCCAGTAACCATTTTTGATAGAATCTGCTTCTCTCTCTCTTTTCTGGAAGTGTGATATTTTAATTTTATGTCTTCAATCAAAGAATGATGGAAAAGAAGGGTTTTCGAACTGTATCTTCTGCAGGAAAGCTCTTCAGCAACCTGTTTGTTTTAGCTCTAGGCGATTCACTTTTCTTCAGCAAGCGTTGGTACCGCTTTTATATTTTTCCAAAACTTTCTTTTGCTGTTTGAAAGAAACCTTTAGATCTTCCAATTCTTGAAGTATCTTTTTCTCTTTTGAGATGTTCTTCTTCTTCGATTGCATTGCCTATAAAAAAAAAATATGATAATAATAAATACATATTTTGTTCATAGATGAATGTATTTTTAAGCATACATTATGCCAACAATATATTAAATACATATGTAAAGCCAGTATGAATAATAATTTAAATTAAATTCAAAAATAATATTTTAAAATCGAATACATGTAGGATGCATGCAGTTTCTCAATCTGTAGCCTAACTCTAACCTTGAAGGTCCTGGCTGATGGACCTCATCTGGGCTTTCTGGAGGTGTTGCCAAGGAGTCTATTGCTGCCTTCTTTTCCCTGCACTTCTGCTGAGCTTTTCTCCAGTATTTCCTTTTGCTACGCTTCTCTCTTTCGCTAAGTTCTGACACTGACTTCACCTTCCCTGCTTCTTTCCTTGCTTTCCATGTCTGCCGTTCTTTTTCAAATACTCTTGTCTTTTTGATGGATCTGCATCACGGCGTGCACGGTAGCGCCGTTGTTTTTCTGCAGCAGTAAGTGCCATTTAACTAAATCTACCTGTAAATAAACATATTAATGTTTTTAATCAATTTTAACCTTTAAATGTAATTAAATATAATTAAATTATGAGCAACAACCACGTCATAGTAATTTCTTAAATCAACACTGTTACCTTAAGTCAACTCTGTTACTCTAAACATGTAACCGAGTTGACCGGTAACAGGGTTGACTTACATAACAAAGTTTGCCCTTTATTTCCAATGTGGTAAAGCACATGGCTGCACATGGTGTGCTTCTGGTGAAGGCTTTATTGGAGTTTATTAAACTAATTATACATTTTTGTATATATATTTTTTCTACTTAACCGCATAACATAGTTGACATTTATAAAGTACCTTATGAACCCAGACAAAGTAGCTTTAAAAAAATACATGAAAAACTGCTTAGACACATACCTGAAGTTGCTTCCTATGTCTTCCTCCTTTATTATGATGTCATATGCTGAAGATCATGTGACTTGTGGAAAAATTCATTGTTCTGCAGGGGGTTTATCTCCGGTAACAGGGTTGACAGTGGATTCAGGGACAGTACTAAATAGTTCAATTTATATTAATAAATATACATTGATTGTACAGATTTATAGTTGAAAAACAATGTACTAAGTTGTGTTTTGTAATACTGGTGAGATTTTAAAAATACATTATGATTTAGTTAATTATATTCTTAAAGAACTTTGTAAAAAGATGAATAGGGACATTGGAGAATGCTGATTTTTCCTTTAAATATTGTTGTCTTTTTACTTTAAATGCTATGTAGTGTGTTTTACAAGTGCTTTTGTATAGGAATTACTTAATACTTTATGATGTATTAATTATTTTGAATATAATCAGTTATTTTATCCAAAATATGGCACAGGGACACAAAAGGCACCCTATTGGAAGAATGGAGATGGACACACGGTCTAACGAATAACAGCATTTTAGAATTTGTTATTTCATCTTCCTAAAGTTGACCGTTTCAATTATAACCTGTCCACTTGTGGTCCTAGCTTCTCACATTCGTAAACATGTACTGCCATAAAAACATGTTAAGCATGGGGAAAACACAGAGGCCTTAAAAAAATCAATAAAATCAATAACAATTGTGAGGTGTAACATGTCAATAACAGATATGGTTCTGGTTGCTGATGCTGCTGATGTTTTACACAGTAACTCCTCCACCTGGACTCCTGATGTTCTCAATCAGCTGCAATCCCTGCTGTCTCTGTTTAATTCAACACAACTGGAGAAGCTCCAAACCACCGTAAGCATATCTTACATCAGTAACACTGCGTATGAAGTGTCTCTGATTACTGTGCATTTACATAGTAGTTACTTAGCAAATACACGTGTACTTCCACATAACTACAATGTCATTATGCATAGTTACAATGTACTTAATATGTAAATCTTTTTGCATGATATAACCCTAACCCTTTTTGTTTACTTAGATATATCGTGCATTCATAAAGATTTGCACTGATAATGAAACTGTTTCCTGAAGAAGAATAATTCAAAAGTGATTTCCCATATATATTCTTTGCATTTAAGTTTCAAAGCTTTCCTGTCTGATTTGCTCTGGTAACACTTGTGTTGTCCTTCACTAAACATTACACCTGTTGGATATCTGTATAACTTGTGGCTTGAAATTAATACTGTACTTGCATCAGGATGTGTCCATTTTCTGATACTGTTCTTAATGCCTAGGCTGACATCAGAGTAGTCCTCATAGACATTCTGTCTCGGGTGAAAAAACCAGAGGGATTTGTAGCCCCAGATTTGGACTTCACTCCCAAAATGGACAATGTGAGCAAAGTATTCTCCACAATGATCCTCGGAAATCAAGCAGCAACACCCTCCAGCAAAAGGAGAAAGCGAGCAGCAGGTACAGTGTGGGTCACTTTCATTGAATACTTAATGTATAAGCTAGTTATTGAATTGTGTGGACAGTGCAATGTCAGTACCAGGTAGTTTCAATCACAATGTTACAGAAAATCCAAGTTATCGAATTACCCTAAACATACAGGGGATTTCAGCAAATGCTTATTGATGGTAATCCTGTCTTGATCCTCTCTGCTTATGTTGCTCCACTAGTGATTTTTGTGAATTGCTGTAACACTAAGCTGTTTTTTTTTTATTACAGTGAACTGCAGTGGTGTTATCCAGCCCACTACGGATGAAATACAAACTCTCAATGCCGGATGCATTGCTTTCTCCCCTGCGCAGCTACAATGCATGTCAACAGACACCTTCACCAACACTCTGGATATCTTAGCCTCCGTGAAAGGATTCAGCATGGACCAGCTCACCGCCTTGA
Organism: Acipenser oxyrinchus oxyrinchus; assembly: GCA_030684275.1. NCBI lineage: Eukaryota > Metazoa > Chordata > Actinopteri > Acipenseriformes > Acipenseridae > Acipenser > Acipenser oxyrinchus. The sequence continues at coordinate 4,389,795 of CM060267.1, forward strand.
AAGAGAAAGCATTACAGGTAAATAGTTCAGACTGCTTTTGTTTCATTGTCTGTGCTTTTTATTTTTTATTTTTTCTCTTGATGATTAATCTACAATTAAAATAAAATTGTAATTTAAGGTTAGGGTTAGATTCAGGGTTAAGGTTAGAGTTAGGGTAAAGGTTAGGGTTGAGTTAGGGTTAGGGAGAGAGTTGGGGTTAGGGTTGGGGCTGGGGTTAGGGTTAGGGTTGAGGTTGGGGTTAGGTTTGGGGTTGGGGGTAGTTTTGGGGTTTGGGCTAGGGTTTGGTAGAGGGTTAGGGTTAAGAAGAGGGTTGGATTTGGGGTTAGGGTTAGGGTTAGGTTTAGGGTAAACCTAAGATGGTGCTGTACAAGATGGTAAGTAGACAAACTCTTTTGGCAAGTGCCTTCACAATCAGCTATTGCATAAAACTGCTGAAGGCACAAGCCAAAACACTGACTTGAATTTAATTTCTTGTAAGGTTTAGAATGATACTTGGCATTACTATTCTAACCATGCTTTCAGGCTGGCACTGTAACCCTGTGTTTCTTTCCAAAGGTATACAGTCAGAAAGAAGATCTGGTGAAACAGATCAGCAGTCTGAAGGGAATCACATTGGCTTTCTCTCAAGACGAAGTCAACAACTACTTTGCTACTCCAAATATTGATATGCTGTCTGCGGTGGGAGAAAGCAAGGACTGGCTCAGTGTGAGTGCAGCCTCCATTTTAATACAAAACACTGTTTTAGGCTTGCTGCCCAGCACTTTTAGGACATCGGCACAGTAACTGTACAGTCCTTGCTCTTGTCTCAATCCTATTCTTAACCAAATCCTTACTGATGCTTAATTCTGGGTTGCAGATACACGCTTAATATAAAGCAGGACGTAACATCACACTTCTCATTTTCATCCGTTTTCTGATGCAGTGTGCTAGCCAATCTCAAAGGCACAGTAAAGGGGGCAGTGTTGTCTACAGTCCTCGGTCATTAGAAATCTGTAAAAGGAATTTTAGTGAAACATTGTTTGTAAGGATTTTTTTTTTTTTTTATGTCTCGCAGCCAGCAATGCAATCCAGAGCTAAGAGCATAGCTGAGAACTTCCTGAAAATCAAGCCAGCGAGCAGCCTGACCAGCAGTGATCTGGTGGGAATGCGCTATTTCATCTGTGTGCTTAGCGCCGAACAAATTGAAAACATCAGCAATGTGGAATACAGGTAAATCATTCACTCGCAAGACTGAGAAACATTCTGACTAGACCTGTAGCCTTCCCCCTCGAAGATACTGCTGTGCTGTGAAGCGCTGTTTCTCCACTCAGTTCTGCTCTCCTTGGTAGATGTCTTTAAGAAGGTTTTGCCCACAAGGTGGACTTTGTAATTTACCTCCCTGTCTTGATCCACACCTGTGGGATTCAGAAAGAGAAATGAAATGAAATGAATGCACTTTGACTTTTTCTCTTTGCATGGCAGTACTGCCGTAAGCAACATTGGAAAGCTTCAGTGCCTCAATGATGTCCTAACTGCTTTGAAGAATAAAGCAGTAAGCACCTTTGGCTCTCCAGACACCTGGTCAGAGGACGTTGTTCAGGACCTGGGGACCATAGTGGGTAAGAGCCTCAGAGAGGGAGAGTTTTATTTTTAACCGTATGAATTTCACTGTTCATACATGTACTTTACATCATGTGCTTTTTCCCATCATCTGGTTACTGTCTTTTTATTGTGAGTTATCTGTTATTTGATCTAGTTGTTTCTGTTTCTATCATGCTATACCAGGCTTACGAACTAGGGCTGAGCTGAGATTCATACTCAGAATTGCCTTTAAGAAGTATTTATCAGAAGGTATTAAATAAATCCATTCATTAATGTGTTGATTTCAAAACAAAAAAAGCTGTCCCTCATTGTTACAACTGAGTACCAATCAATGGCACTTAAACAGGCAATAAATGATATATTAAGGAAACGTATAAGGCATAAAGTATCCCTTTTAAGTTATATAATATATTGTAGCGTGCACGGGGGAAAGCAGCAGCAGGGCTGGTAGGTGACGTAATTACACATGAAGAGATAAGCCCGATATTTGCAAAAGTGCTGCTGCATTCCCCCATGCACGCTACACTATATATGTGTGTGTGTGTGTGTGTGTGCAAGCTGAATAATAAAAAGGGCCATTCAAATCCCCAGTCATGCAAACCTGTGCATTTTATTACAGTCAAATTCAGCTCGGGCAATGGAACAATGTCCTTGTTTGACCTTGTGAATAGATGTACCTGTATGCTGAATCTGATTTGAATCTCTTAGGGAAGTGCTGTCATGTTTTTTTAAAACTTGTAAGGTCCTGTTTCATTTAGACGGGCCATCCAGAATTTATTTTAATAATAATTTGTGTTTAGCCCTATTAAAATGAAGTTGCAATCCACCAGGAAACAGCGAAAGAAAAATTTATCCGCTACAGAATTCCAAATCAAAACTTAATCATTGTTAATGTTTGAGATTCCTTTAGTTCTGTTTCTTCTCCTGCTTTTATTCTAGCTCGACTAAATGGAAGTGAAATCAGTAAACTTGGAGAAAAAGTGATGCCCTACCTTCCTCCAGAAGCTGTCTCCCTCATCCCTCCTGCTGTGTTTAAAGTATGTTTTCATTTGTTTTTAGATTTGACCTTTCATTTTAATATCTGGGTCATTCTCTGTGCTAGTGGTAACAAAAGTGTGAACATTAAAAAAGTATTGTTATTATTATTAGAGATTGAATTCTCTCTCTTAACATTCCTTAGTTACAGATACATCACAATGTAAAACAAAGGTTTGGCCAAAAGACAAATGGCCTCTTTCACAATTTAAAAGATTACCAGAGAACATTTTTACAATTTTGTTTGACACCTTTGTTTGTAATCCCTGTAGCGGAGAATGATGCATTCCTGCTGTTGATTTGACCTATACCATGCTTGTGTCTTGCTTTTACAGTGGTACAGCGAGCCCAGCTTGTATAGGGGTTAGGTTTAGGGTTGCTGATACCATGGTATAGCGCCCCCAGCTTGTATAGGGGTTAGGTTTAGGGTTGCTGATACCATGGTATAGCGCCCCCAGCTTGATTATTTTAACTGAGGTCCTGCTTGTTGCAGAGCCTCTCCGCAGCGCAGTTGAGAAGCCTGGGGACAGATAATTTCGCCGCTCTCTCGAGTGACCAGAGGGCACAGCTGGATACAGTTTTACTGCAGGCCTTGGATGTGAACCTTGGAGCAATCAATATCGGTGAGACAGTCACAGAACATCTCTGGAAGAATTTCTAGAAGCCTTTTCTATTCAAGTAGAGAAACGTTTCGGCTGATACCTTCTTCTTGTTCAGTGTGAAGAAGGCCCAAAAGTTTGTGTGCTTCACTTTTAAGTTTCACCTTAGAATTCTGGATGGCTTTGTTGATGTGATGATAAGCTGTTCAGCAGATTCTCATATGAAAAAAGCACAGTAGTATACTTACTACAGCAGAATTGTGGCTACTTTTCTAGAGTAAATTACATTTCAGGGTTGTATACTGACTAATCCAAAAATAGGGAAGCTTTTCAATTACCCCTTTACATGAAGTGTCTGTTATTACTGTGCATTTTCATAGTAGTTACTTAGTAAATACATGTGTACTTACACATAACTGTAAAGTTATTATGCATAGTTACAATGTAATTAATGTGTAAAATGTAACCCTAACCCTATCTCTAAGCCTAACTCTAAATCTAACCCTAACCTTTTTCTGATACAATTGTGTACTTACATATTTCGTGCAAAAACATTTACACATTAAGCACATTGTAACATGTATTTACTAAGAAACTATTATGTAAATACACAGTAATTAGAGACACAATGTAAATCGTTACCAGATTTTTGTATGTTGAAGAATAAGGTATTTTCTTTTACTTACATTTCTTTTTTCTTTTGTAGTATATTCTGCTGGACACAAAATAAGCCCAGCGTTTGCTGCAATCACCCTGGCTCTGACATTGCTGACCGTGAACCATCTTTAAGTGACAAGACTCAGCACGTCCAAAATGTCAAGAAATATACCCATGTCTCCCACAGCCTAGTTTTCTTTCATTAGCCGTTCAGATCATTTTAGCAACAGAATCTGAATCGAAATGTTTCTCAATAGTTATATAATATCACTCCAATATCTGCCAAGTGATCCTACATTTATAAAGTTTATTGTAAGCATTGCACCACATGTCTGTAACTGTCTGTACATTAAACAAGGGTATGGAATCATTGAAGAAATGTACCACTTTTCGGGGGACCATTGCCTTATGTTTAAAACCAGAAAACTCTTCTTCAAGTTGAATGGGTTCTCTTCCGATTTGCCAATGAAAGCCTATCAAATACACTGCATTTTTAATCTATAATTTATATTTGTATGTAGTTCATATAATAAAATAAATCTTTACTTGCATGTATTTTTAATACAGAAGATAAGAATGTAGCTTTACAGAATATCAGATTTTTACTATATAAATCTAGACTTTTGTATCTATTTTACTGGGGGACAATATGCATTTTAAAAAGCACAAAGGTTATATATAGCATTGTTATGTTTACTAATTCAAAGGTCTGCTTTTAAAGTATAAAAAGCTAGACAATTTTACCTATAAGTACCTAATATAGCACACTAAACAAAACTATAATACAGATGGTTGATACTTAGGTTAACAGAAAATACAGTACTTATGATTATTTATTTATTTTCACAGTTTGTTTAATTTGTTAAAGGATAGTTATGCCATAATTCAAACTGAATACCAGAATCTGTCTAAATGAAATGGCATTGTTTAATTCGGAAAGGGTATTGATATTTCCATTGAAATGGGTTGATGTAAATGGGTTGTGTGCTTTATATAGTTGGGGAGGGGAAAACTGGTACAGGGGTTACGTAATATTATATTTATGTTTTTCACAGTTATCAAATATTGTTTGCTTATCCTGCTTTTATTTAATGCCCAGTTCTGCAGGAAAAAAAAATGACTGCACTTTGCACGTTTTACTTGTTTCAATGTTTATTATGACTGCTTAAAAAATAAAAAATAAAACACAGGGACAACATTTTTTTATTATAATAGTTTTTTTTTCAAAAGCAGGTTTCTATTTCAAATCAAAGTTTAAGATATAGCTACTCATTGTCCTTTTTAGAGTAGAATACCATTTACAAATTTATATATATACACACACACACGCACGCACACGCACACACACACACACACACACACACACACACACACACACACAAATACATACATATATATTTGTCCAAGACCAAACGGTATCCTTTTTTTATCCTTAATGTTTATGTGTAGTAGTATCTATTTAACTTTTAAATAAATCCATTTTAAACCAGCCCGACTGATGTCTTTGGAATCTCTTGTTGTCTGTTAATGGGTAAAAAAAAAGTTTGTTTGTGGGTTTGTTGTTTTTGTTTTGTTTTGTTTTGTTTTGTTTTGTTTTGTTTTGTTTTCTCTATGTATATGGCTTTTGGTAACAGCCTTTAACAACCTGCCAGTGCATGATTTTTACAGCACGTTCCTCTACCGTCATCTGGTGGCTGCATGCTCAAACTGCACTCTCACATATCCATCATTACCTCGCCCATTTTTCACCAGATCAGTAAACCCCTAGCCCTGCTCGTTGATTTGCCCCACAAAGTACTTTCGATACAGTTTTTTTTTTTTTTTTTAATAACAATATCAACCTTTAGCCCATCCATTTATTGCTAGTTTACTTCGGACTACGGTATGTGTAATATCGGTTAATAATTAAAATGTCTATGCTTTAGTTAAAAAAAAAAAGTATTACAAAGTATGACGCCTAGCGTTTAAGGTTAGACTGCTTGTTTCAAGTACAGATCTATTTACAGTGTTTAATTGCCCAGTGTTATTAGCTATATTATTAGTAAAGAGGCAGACTCCTCCACGCCAGACGATGGCGCTGCATGTCTGTTTGGCGCCTGGATCAAAGGGAGCTTGTCGACTCCAGAGCCTCGGTGATCCCGGGCTGGGCCAGCTGGTGCTATGAGAAGCGTGACGTCATTGTGCTTTGGTGCGAGTGGACGGAGTCGAACACACTGTACAGTAACGTTCCTTTCACAGGGTCACGCCAAAGAAATGTCATAATAACAGCAAAATAGAACATGTAACAGATATATAACGAATGGATCTGTCTTGAAAATATATATATATATATATATATTTAAAAAAAAGATTATCTAGTTAAGTGGCTTACCGTTAATATTATTTATATTAAGAATACCAATATATATATATATATATATATATATATATATATATATATATATATATATATATATATATATATATATATTACTGTTTGGTAGATTTCTGAGTTAGCTTGCATTGTTTTTGTAGCGGTATATATTATTATTATTATTATTATTATTATTATTATTATTATTATTATTAATACATTAATTTATAATTATTTTGAAGAATGGGGATGTGTCTGCCTTGCTTGGGCGGCGTGCCCGAAGACGTGGTAGAAACGCCAGATCCAGTAAGTTTCACGATTTTCTTTCTTTCTTTCTTTTTTTTTTGGAAGCAAGATGAAAGATAACTATAAACTAAATAATAATATGCGATATTTGGTTTTGCTGTTACACATGCACACTGCAGTTAATACGGGATTCAATATTGGGCGTAATAATAATAATAGGATTTAGCTAAGGAGTAGGTACTGGCTTTGTAGAAAATATTAGTGACGCTGTATTTACAGAATCGGGCACAACATCTTCCACACTGCGTACATACATGCAGTATATTGAAATGTAAATTGATTGGGTGCATCGCTGTTCCATAAGGTGGCGACGCCTGTGTTGCTTAGGACAAGTCCTCATCATTATTAATATGATATCGCGATACAGCCGATGACGCTGGAATGGAGGTGTAATATGTTGATAACTTTTAATAGCACAGCTATAGAAACCAATTTGAGCTGTAATAGCAGCACAAACAAATTCTTCATTAAGTAACGATTTCAGTTTTCGACAATAAAATAGAATTATTTTTCTTAAGTCTTGATGTGAAACTGCTGGCAGGCTGTCATTTTTATTTTTATTTTTTTTTTTGTAGAAGTTTGTACTGGTAATAAGGAACCACCAAAGGCAGCCGCGGTATATATATATATATATATATATATATATATATATATATATATATATATATATATATATATATATATAGTTATAATTATTTTTTAATTATTATTATACTGAACAAATCAGAAGTGGTACATTCACCTTTACAGAGAAACAAGGTAGGGAGGAGATTGTTCTGACGTGCCTGCACACAAAGACCAGCACATACCTGTTTACTGTAAACAGTATTATGGACTAAATCCCAGATGCAATGTCATTGAATAACCTACACCAGAATAAGCCCTGTTTATCTTTAAAGGTAATTCTAGTGTTGGTTAAATATTTACTCAAGTATATGAGGAGATAACATTGTGTTCTCTAGATCTAATATTTATCTCATATTTCCTAACAAAGTGGGTGGGGATTTAAAAAACGCCTATCCTTGGAGTAGCATTACTTAAAGCCTTTGGCTTAAAGCGTGTTTCATTGTTGAGAGTCGTCCAGTAGTGTACCGGATGAAGGATATCAAGTTCTCTGTGAATCATTCCTTGTTGATTGAGTTAACGTGAAACCTGGTAAAACATTCTTCTATTTGTTTTGCAGGAAATCAGAAGGAAACAATTGGCAGAAGCAGCTGAAAAAAGACAAAAGGAGGTATTGTTTACAGTGATGCCTAACCATTGTAAAATAATCATGTTTTAAATTGTAAAGCTGAGGGAACACAAAGCCACCTTTCAGGAACAGTGGCTTGAAACCTGGTTCCAGGAGACCACCGGGAGACCTACTTTGAGTCAACTTTGCTGTATCAAACCCCAAGTCTCCTCTGGTGTGCCGTGCAGTGGCCTGAAACCTAGTCTCCTGAAACCATGTTCCAAACCACAAAGTGCCACTGTGTTCCCTCATCTTAAGGCTTGTTGTTTCTCGATTGTTTCAGATTACTAAAAAAGAAATGTTCCTCCTTAATCGTAGAATATCACTTTGTCTATTGCATTATTTTTCCATGCATTTCTTATTGAGATCGCAGAGTTGAGTTTGAGATTGTGAATGATGACTTTAATGAAATAGGCCAAGCCTCTTGACTGTTGACCGCCGTGTGACTCATTCTGTGTGACAGAATCACCATTTATTTGTTCCTGTAATTATTCCTAACACAATCACTGCCAGAAATGGACACATGGTTCTTTTGTCGAAAACATTTGATTTGATTCTAGAGCAAGGGTCTGTGTGGGTAAATGTTTTCCTTTATTCTAAGGCAGGTACACAACAGAATAAATTGGGGTGCAGTGCAAGACTCGGTCTGACTGTCCTTTCTCGCACCCCTGCAGGTAACCAATCGTGGAATCAAGAACCCAGAGGCGGTGGAGAGGAAGAAAAAGAAACAAGAGGAGATGGAGAAGCAGGCCCTGACGTCCTCGAAATCTGGAGAGGGTGGGGGACTCAAGGTAAACCGAGCCTGGCTGGAGTGCACGTTGCAGGGGGAGTAGCGCTAACCAGAGCTGCAGAGACACACAATTCACTCAACTTTATAATGAGTTAGTAGAAGAAACATACAAAAAGTTTGGGAAGAATAGAAGGCCATTCGGCCCATCAAGGCTCGCCCATCGTTGGCATATCGTTCTCTCCTGCTGGGGGGCATTAAAAGTCTAGTCTTTTTAAAAATATTCCCAGTGTTGTAGATCCTACTACAACTTCACCTGGTAGGCTATTCCATGCATTTATAACTCTGTAAAAAAAAAATGCTTCCCATCTGTTCTAAACTTATTTTGACTCAGCTTCCATTTATTCTTCTCTGCTAAAAGTAGTGTCTTGTGCCTACAAAACTTGGTATTCACAGGTGGTCTCCCATCCAAGTACTAACCAAGCTTAGCTTCTGAGATCAGGCTTACACAAGGTAGTGTGGCACGTTCTCATAACTGACTCAGAACACTGTGTATTAATTTATTTTCCCCCATGTATTTTCTTCTAGTGGCAAGTTGGATAAAGAGGTACTGGACAGCGCTGCAGAAAGATGTGTTTTGAGTATTGCCAGCGTAGGTGTGGTTCTCCTTTGACAGAGTGGCTCCTTCTCTACTGTTGTTGGTATTGTATGCATAGAGACTCAGTATCGTGCCATTCTCAGTGCCGTCGCGTCCCAGGAATATCCACCCCATGTGCTTCATAGGAAAGCAGGACATGCCAAGAAAGAAGCCAACTTGGATTCACCAGACCTCTCTGACTGGACATCCCCTTGAATTTCAAAGATGGCAGTTGTCTGCATCCTGCGTTATTTAACCAAAAATAAAATGTTGCACATAAGTTCTCATAACCTAAAGCCAGTGTTAGCTGAAAATAACCAATTTCTGAGTTATGTGTTCTCAGTGTTTTGATTAAATCCTACTTCACATGATGTGTCATACCCGCTGCAATTGATCCAATTGTGTCCATTTGTGGAAATCTCTGACCCAACTTACAAGCTGGGATCCCATTTATGGTAATACTTTGGTCAAGAAATCAACATTACATCAAATATCATAATAAACTCCTAGGAAGAAACACACTCAATTCCTTAACGTATTACAGTGAACAGCCTTGTTCCGACCCGAAGTATACTTAATGGAAAGTGTTGCAGTTAACTAGACTGCACCTGGCTTCATTTCTTGGTTCAGTTTGCTGGTTTTCTTACTTTTACATTTAAAGCTTTCACACTTTCTTTGTTGTTGCAACCCTCAGGCCCTCAGGAACCAATGCCGGGCAGTATGTACTTTGACAGCTATGCAGTGTAGAGTCTTAATATTTGAGAAGTCAGCTTCGACAGGCTAATGTTACTGATTTTGAAGCCGAGGTAGTTTACACACTAGTAACCCTGGCATTCATAGTGTGTCATTAAGTGTGTCATTATTGCTGCCTTAGTGCACAGGATCACTGAAGTAGAACCTTTTTTTAGCTTGCTATTTCATTTGATGTATTTATTCTCTTTCTGTATGTTAAATGTACACCCATAGTTATTCCCTTTACACTCTGTGTATTGTATGTTAATAATATGAGTGCTGTTTAATAAGTGAAGAGATTACATTTGAATGTTTCCTCTTAGCCTTTTTGCTAATGCTTGCCGTTGTCCTTCGTTCTGTTTCTCCAGTATTATGTTTTACTGCTTCGAACTAACTTCCACCACAATTCAATGGTTGTTTCTTGGACTGTTGGGTGTTCTCATTCCAGAATGCCATGTCATGTGACCATTCAGCTCTGAATAGTATAGAGGGGTGAAAGGGGCAGACATTAGAAAGGTTATTTAAAGCGGTTTCCTCTTGAAGCAGATAAAGGCATGCTTTCCTATTACACACTATGTATTTACAGCCTCAGTGCCTTGAAGGACTGTGCCGCATTAGAAATGCTTAGTTCATTGCTTTGGTTTGTTAGAATAAATATTTTAGAAAGAAAATCCCTGGTTTTGTCCTTTTTGTTTCTCGTGCGATGCATGCCCCTTCTCCTTGGCTCCAGGAACCAAGAGCGTGGAGAACAAAAGCCTGTTCATTTCTTCTGCTCACATTTTAATATCGTCACTGCACGCCTTTTTGAGCCGCAATGCAAATGGAAAACATTATCTAGCAAGCCGCCTACGCACACAGAAATATCACTGTTGCTTATCTAAATATCGTCCCAAGTTTTAAGCAAAATGTATTTGGAAAATGAGCCTATAATGGGATGTTAATTAAGATTATTGTTACTCTGTTCTATAATTAAATTGCAGGTACTAATCTTCCCCTTGATGTGATAGTTACAACACTAAACTAGGTTATCGTTCCTAAAGAATGTTGTTTCACTTTCAGAGAATTTCTGTAGGAGTTCTTCCAGCTGCTAGAAGAGGGCACTATTCCATTCCAATTGTTATTTTTTGCAAGATTAAACCAATACAAGCTTTAATAAGTTGAACATGTTAGCATTGACTGCTCGCAGCACGAGAATTACTGGCAACAAAGGAACTACGAGGATATTTAGATAAAGGGCAATTGTTAATGACCTATTTTAATCACCAGGTTAAGGTCTATAGCAGGTTAAAGCGCTGGAGACATTTATTTTATTATAAATTGCTTAAGAAGCATTTCTGTTTCTATTTAATTTGCTGTTAATGATGTTCCCCACATTACCGGATTCAAGAAAGTGATATACCTTTCTGAGTTCATTATAGGGCATTGAAACAACACCCTTTTAAAATGTGTGTTTAAAAGCCTGTCACAGGTTTAGCGTTTCTGTTTTAAAACCCTTAGTAATGACGGGATGCAGTGCACTTGGTGGTTCTTAGCAACAATTTGTTCCTGTTTCCAAATGTATGCAAAGTAAGACATGTACCACTAGATGGCACTAGAAGACAATATAGTTTAGCTTCAGGAAAAAAAAAAAAAAACACACATCACAGCTTTCTTATTAAACACTACCCAACAGCAGAATTTGCATAGGTTGTTCTATATAACGTACACTAGATATAGGTTATTGTATAAAAAATACTGATTATTTTTCCTCTTGCTGTAAGTAAAGACAAAAGACACCCACATCCCCGTTTAGGCCGCATGTACCTTCCCTGTCTGTGTTGTGAGGCCCAGCTTGTTCTGAGAAGTGAAAGCTGCTGGCTATGGAGGTGATGTTCTGGCAAGGATGAGTCATTCGGTCTTGAGGAGGCAGATTCATTCACAGCTGAAGCCTGCCGCCCAGTCCTGCTCTCTGCGGTGTACAGCAATGCCAGTTCCCAATTAGGAGCCCCATGCTCCACCTGAGCAGCACTCCTGACCCCTGCAGAGCTCTGGACGACCCACACCGGCATGAGAAACGAATCCCAGCGAAGAACAATTACACCCCTGACACCCGGACCCACGCACCACATGTCACCGTACAAGATAAGCAAGAGAAACCTTGTGTGACTCGCTTAACTTTCCAGTAATAGCAGTATTAGCATACCACCTTCGTTGAAAACTAAAGCCAACTGTTCATATCTTAATATCCAAGGGACATGTAAATAAAATTAGAGAATGCATTGAGTGCTTGTGTAGGGTTACCATATGACTCCTTGTACAGCGACGTCAAGTTTTGCATCATCCTATAGAATTAACTTATTTTGCTTCATAAAGTCAAATGAAACCTGCCGAATAATGTTACGTTAACATTGAATTACCGATTTGTAATTTTCCATATACTTAACGAAAACAAAAAGACATTTCGAAATCTAACATGAAATACTGTACTGCTATTATGGCTTCTGGCAGATTGACGTTTGTGAAATCATTTTGTAGTTTCTTTGATTACATGATGTTAAATAAAAAGGTCTAAAATTATGTTCATATAGTTTATTTTTATTTTTATTAAATCCTAAAATTCTAGGTGATGCAAAACTTTTAGCCACAGCTGTATGTGAAAAAAAAGTGTTAGGAAGTGTTTGAGGACCTAAACAGAATCCAGCACCTCTAAATTGCCCTGACAGTATTGCTATGTAAATATTTTGTAGCAGAGCTGTTTTTTATGCAGCAGTAAAATAATGTAATAAATTGTACTGTTGCTGAAGATTGGTTTGTATCAGTGAAAATAAATACAAATTGATTGATTATGCTAAATTGTGTTAGACTACAGTGTGTGCATTTTAAGATGCATGAAAGGCGACACACTTTAAGCAGTAACATTATAAATATGCAGTGTTTGCCTGGCCGTCTCATAGGAAAACTGTTTGCGACAATGTGAAACTGAGAAAGGTACTAGATGAGGAATATCCTGGCAGCATATTTTAATAAAGTAATATGTGATCCAGCCTGAGTTTTTCAATGAAGATGTCAGTGGTACTGTATTGGAAATCATTATCGATGATCAATGGGAAGCTAGCATTCTGAACATATCCGCAGAGAGGACAAGTTTTCAGAAACCAGGTATATACACATTATTATTTTGCTTTCTATAAAAGGTTCTGTTATTTCCTGGAGAAAATTCCTGAATAAATAATTCAAATAAATTCTGTCCCCTGTCTGTGAGATGAGATGAGATGAGGTTAAAAGCTCTATCACTTTTACACAGTGGTTAAGAAGCTTGCTTGCGCTGTGCAGGGTCCAGCCTCTCGCGCCCAGCCTCTCCCATGTAACACCCATTCTTTACCAAAGCAGCACAATAAACTTTGCAGTCCAACGGTTTACATTTCAGTATTTAATATCATTGCTCCTGGGAACAAAGAATGGCTGTTTAAGGCTTACATATTCCACACACGATTGTCATATCACAGGATGCCAGTAGTGTACAAACCGTACCTGTTTGCTTCACATCAGTCTTTACCAGGTACAAATACACCTGTTATTGACACAGCTATGGGTTATAAATACTCTGCACGGATTAAAAAGATCATTTGTGTTCATTTTGGTCTGAGGTTTGATGCAATCTTTCACATAGAGATCCTGCTTTGATCCAAATGAACCTCTGTCTTAATGTAGAAGAGTACAGCAGCCTGTGTGCAGTTGAATTGGGGTAGATTCTTTTTGACACCCGTCCTTTACAGAGAACAGAGGGCTTATTTAGTAAAGGATATTAAAACAAATCAGAATGTTCTGGTTTTTCTGTATTCCCCTGTAACATTGTTTAAGTGAGGATTACCACACTTATTGCCTCAGATCCTTCAGCCTTGCTAAACAGTGGGAGCAACAGGTTCAACACACTTATTTTATAGGTAAAAAAAACCATTTGCCAGGTAAGCTGATGCATATACATTATGATATGATAAACCGATTGAAACGCATCGCTGTATCAATGCAACTAAAACGTTTGTTTTTTTTTTAAAGGATGTAAGGTAAAGAAAAAAATTCCAGTCAGCCTTTCTGTAGTGACTGGGATCGAAACTGAACTGAAATGCATCACATTACATCGCCTTTCAGGCAATCCTAAACATTATACATTGACCTGTCACTTTCCATTCATTCGATCCACATCCCTCCACCTCCCCCAATTAACCTGTGGTCAACCACGGAGGGTCTATCGACTCGGCCAAACGGGTTAGAGGTCAAATGTTTTATCTTGCAGCATACTCCATTATAATCAAATATATACCATTCATTGTAAACTACTGAATTAATCTAAAATTAATTGCCAAAGACCTGCAAAAGCTCAGGCCAGTGGATCAATGACCACTGCTAAGGAAACCAGAATTGATCAACAATCTCTAGCTACAAAATCTGAACACTGAATTCATATATTGATAAAAAATTTAAAAAAATTTTAAAAAATGCATCGTTTTTAAGGCAACTCTTTAAACCAGTTAACTATTCCTATAGCTTAACATCTAAGGCCTGCAAAGGGTAGCTCAGCATAAAATCTATTACCCTTTGACATTTTTTTATTCTTTTTTTGCATAAAGCATAGCGCCACCGGTGGCCAAATGTTGTAACTGCTGTTACTTTGACTGGGATTTTTGCATAGTACACAGTGCCACCAAGTGATCAAAAAGTGAACAGAAGCAACTTAAGCTAATAATCAGTCAATTCAATCCATCAGTCTGAAATCTGATTTAAGGAAATGATTAAAATGAATAATCTACATTTTCAAGATCCACATGATCCCATCTTGAACCCACCTTGCTTTGTGAAGCAGGACCTGTTCTCCTAAACATTGGCTCTTCTGAAAAACAAGTTAATTGCCTCTTTAAAAGAAGTGAGTCTGACATGGAGGTGTGCCGATAGCCTGATCAGGGGCTGTGTGAGAGGGAGGGGAAGCCTTCAAGAGCTCTGGATTAATGTGCAATTACTGCATTGTGAACTAACAACTAAACATTAATTAAACACCATATCAGAATGTTAGTTTACTTTTTTAAGTCAAGCTGTCCAACTGCAAAAAAAAAAATCAAATAATAATAATAATAATAATAATAATAATAATAATAATAATAATAATAATAATAAATTGCAAGGGTGTTTGAGTTTACTCTAAAGGGGGACTGAAAATTGTATGAGGCTGGTCATTTTGGGGTGAATGAGGTGGCGGTTGATTGGCTATTCAATGTCACATGGCAGAATGGGGTCAAGATGGGTTGGTCATCATGAATAAACTCTACTGATTCTACATGGGACAGTACTCCATTGAAAGAGCAATCCAGAGCCTTGCAAAGAGCCCCGTTTACCCCAATTATCACAGCAGAAATACATTGGGACGAGGGGCTTCAACTAGTGTCAATTTGCCATCTATCTGTCTTACTGTTAAAATGCAACATCTTCGATTATCATAAAGCTCCAAAGTTTGCAGAACGTCTGAAGACCCTGTCCACTCTATCTGCTGAGCTCGTCCCCTCTGCACGACACTGAAAGCTAGGCACAGTCAAATAATGTAAGGACTTCCGCCTCGTGGTCAGCGGTCAAGGTGTGGGACAGCGCGGCTACTTCTTGCTCCTGTAGTTAGCGGCCACCACCAGGTAGCTGTCGGGACTGAGATCCTTGAGGCTGGGCGACTTGTTCGGGACGGGGGACATCTTGCCCTCCACCATGGAGATCTGCAGCATGCGGCAGGGGTCGTGCTTCAGGAGGTAGCTCTCGAAGGTCTCCCAGCCTCCCCCCACGCGCACCATCACATGCTTGTTATTCAGCATCTGAAAGGGAAGGGAAAAAACACTGCTTCAGATTCAGAGAGAGGAACAAGAGGGCAGAAATGGAAGCTGAGTAATGTTCAGAACAGAAAGTAGGAAGTAAATAAATGCATGGAATAGCCTACCAGGTAACGTAGTGGGATCTAAAACACTGGGAACATTTTAAAACCCACATGCCCGGGCTGTCTCCAGAGACGCAGACCAGGGCAGTGTTCATTACTCTAGTCAGAAATCATTCACCCCACATTTTTATTCAGTAGCAGTCCATGTGTTCGATGAGGTAGGGTAATAGATCTAAGGGCTGATCCAGCCATTGATTTTCACTTTGAAACTTCTGCTTAATGAATCTGCCTTTTGGCAACAGCACTGCATTTCTGAGAGGGAGAAAAAATTAAATAAATGGCAGATTTAATAAAAGAATAAGAATACAATAGTCTTAAGATTACTATATTTGGGAGTCTAGTTTTTTTTAAAAACAGCTATGTGACACATTCCTAAATTAAATCAGATATTCTTTATTATTAAAATAGCAGTTTTTAATTTATTAGGCTTCTGTATGATTGTCCTTAAAGGAATACTGAAATCTTCCCACCTAATGTTCTATTCTATTTTTAATACTGTGCAGCAATTAATAACTATATTTAATGAATCATCAACATGGCTAAATCATTACTGAATTACGCACTAGCTGTGCTCAGTCACCTCTACATACAAACCAATTCAAATCAAAAAGATACCAAACACTTCAATATTATTTGTAAGAAATATAATAATGTACCACAGAACAGACATACCACTGTCGGAATGATCTCTGCTCCAAAGCTTTCAAAACCTCCAATTATTTCCCTGCCTTGAGAAAACTATACTGCAGTACAGTAAAGCAATGTGAAATCACAGCATAAGTATCGTGAAGGTATACTAAAACCATTGTAAAGCAACAGCAAGCACAGTGCATCCAATACAGGTCTGGTGAAACCATGGTAAAGCAAGGTAAATGCATGCAGTAGTTTAATCACATGAAAAGCATGGCTTACTGCAACATGGCTGTACAGAGAACCACCACACCCACTCTGCTTTCTACAGACACTGTGTACAACTCAGACTGAGTAAGGGAATAGTTACAAAAACAGCTGTGATTTTCTGGGGCTGATTCAATATTAACCTCTTTCACTCTCTTTTGTGTGCTCATGTTACCCAGCTTTGATTAATGAATTCCCAGGAAGCATGCGCGTGTTTAAAATCTCATGATGCAAAATGAATTCCTGCTTCAAAAGCCAGCCTGAGCCACACAGCTGGACGTTCAGAGGAAACTTCAAACAGCACAGGCTGATGAAATAATCTCCTTTTAAGTAAGGCTTGCCACTTCACTAATTAAAACACCAACTGGATGCAGTCCAGGCTATCTGGGTATTAATGCAATGGAAGGATGGTGCTTGAGAGTCATCTATTAGACGTCTATTTGTCAAACCAGCGGTGGATCACTAATGTCTGATGCCCTAAATGAATTTGGTCGTCTTTATGAGGGTGATGCTGCATTGCAATGTTTAACACAATGTGGTTCATTTCCAAAGTCCAGTTCCTTTTACAGAAAGTAACCAAATCTCACTCAAAGTAATCCATGTATCCTTTTTTTTTTAGTCTAAATAAAGGCACTGTATAATAAAGCCACTATTAAACATGCCCAGCAGACTCTCATAATAAAACCTGGCTGTTTATATTTTACAAAGGGCTGCAAATACAGTTCATATAAAAATGCAATTTAAAAAGCTGTACCAGTATATATATATATAATACCCTGCTGCGGCATAAGATAGTTCAAGCCTAGGCCCTGTTGCCATGACAACAGTTTCAGAGAAGGACAGCAGCGTCTCATTTCAGAGGCTGGCAGAGAGGCCGCGACGTTCCCATGAGGCTTTGCAAAGCCATCCGTTTTCTGTTAGCCCGGAACTCCTGTACATTTTTCACAGTCTGTTTTTTTCTTAACTCAATTATTAAACAGCTATTAAGTCTCTGGTAAGACAAGGCAGATTTACAGTCCCCTCCATGATAATAACTTGCCGAATGTGACACAGAGCCCAGAGTGCTGTATGTAAATATCTCACATAAAATGCAGTCAATTACTACTTCCAATTAGGCAGCATTAAAGCCTTTTGATTCCCTATCTTCTACAGCTCTTAATCGCTGGATTTCAATGTCAGGGCTGGCGAAGGATTTAATAGGTCTAAAACTGAGTTTACAGGCAGCACTGGTATAATGGAGATATTACAGACAGTACATGCAGTCTGCTTTGTAACAGGACAGTGATCCTTAGGAAAAGATAGCAACTGGTCCTGTAAAAGAAGGTATTGAAATTGGTGGGGGCAATTCTACTCTAGAGGTGAAACGACTAAAACTAAGACATGGAAACAGAGAACATAGGGCTGCGAATAGAGTGCGTGTGACAGGCAATGACAGTGTTTTAGCCTTGAAGATTCCTGCAAGAGTCATGTGACAAGAACAGGGAGAGCAATGATATTAGGGACGAAGTGTACAGCTGCATTAACGTGATCCTGTGAGAAGATTATAATAAGCATGATAAGAGAAGGAGCCTCTTGAACCATGATGTATCCGAGAGTCCTTGTAGATCAGTCGAGTGCAGCTACACTAACAGGACTGAAGACAGATACTATTCTTTAGGATTTTAGCTCATTAGGAATGGCTGGATCTGGGTGGTGTTAACAGGTGCTAAAATGGAACATGAAATGATAACAGGGGCTCTCTTTTAGTTTATCTAACAAAACCCTTAAAGAACACGTCTCTGTCCTGGATATAGTGCAAGCAGCTCTGAAATAATGAGTTGCATGTTATGTTCGGGTAGCAAAGTTCTGGAGTCCTGGTAGGTTAAACTACACTGGTTAAAGTCCCGTTACTAGAAGAAAATAAGTCGTGTCCTTTTTCCCTTCAAAGGATCCAGATTGAGTCATTTCTCCCCAAACCCCCCCCCCCCCACTGCAGTATAATATAATGAAACATTTATAAACCGCTTCGAAAGATCAATCAATGAGAACATTATCAGGCCGCTGTTCCAGCAGAAGGGCCAGTCCCCACAGTGCCTGAGTGATGATATAATTGGGTTTCGGTGGGGGAGCGGTTTTCAATCATGCCGACAGACGCAGTGCAATGCGGCACACTTTCCAATAAGACTGGGGCTGGATTTAAAGGATAACTGTCCCTTATTACAGGTGAAGGTATTACCTTGTTGTACTCTGCCCCGGGCGGGCTATTAGTATTATTTAATAAGCTTTTAAAGGAGTGTTGGCTTCTCTGTGCTGGGTGACAGAGGTTACATCATGACAATCCTGCTTGCCTTTGACAGCCTCATCATTAAATCTGTCGGATTGTCCTTGCCACTGCCCTAGCTCGCACATTCCCTGTACCTCGGCTACAAGTCACAAAGGCACTGATCTTGTTTACCTTATTGATCATTCATACTTGATACATGCAAAATGCAATTTTTCACTCATACGCAATAATATTCAAAGACCTGGTTTCCTAGGCAATAGCAGTTTCCAATATTTCTCCACAAAGCACTCCCTGTAGGGCGTTTTGAGAAACACACTGATTTGTGCGGTTGTTGTTTTATTTTGATGCCATATGCCTGCCTTTTAAAAAATGGTTTTATGCCATACAGAACTACTCTTTTATAGGGTTACTGTGGTATAACATGATTATAGCATAACAAAGAGAGGTATAGCGCAGTGAAAGAAAGACCCCATGTAATTGAAATGCATTGACGTATCTCTTGTTTACTTAAATAAGCACATAGATAAAGTGTATTTGTTTAAGTAAATAATGTTCCAATGGCCAGCATGCAGCAGTATTGTCATCACAATATTGGTTTAGCCAAGCTAAATCCAGAGCAACAGCAATGTTTAATCAGTAAAACAAAAACAAACATATGTGGGGGGTAATAAAGGGGTAATTCCTTGTGTTTCCTCACTCATTCCCACTGAACCATTGAGTATCATGCCTTAATTAATACCCAATAACTTATCTTGATCAAGTATTCGGCTTGTGTAATGTCTGATGATGTGCACTGACCACAGATCAAGCATTCAAAATAAGTCTTGTTTTTTGCTGAAATCATATGGGCTACCTAGTGTGCTGCTGCTCGGCAACCAAGACCAACGTGGCTGGTCTTCAGGCAGTGATTAACTTTAACGATGTTTGTTTTCAATGCTCAGATATTACTGTACATGAAGTATAGCCAGCCTCGGTCTTGTCAGCGCTGCACCATATCACTAGCAAGCTCTTCAGCGGTCACTAGTAGCCAATGCTTCAGTTCACAGTTTAGCAGAGTTCAGAATAAAAGGTCATCAGTTTACATTATAGAGAAGGACAAATAAGTGTTGTTTCTAACTATTTTTGAAACATATTCATATACATATTCCACCACAAATTCTGAATCAGTCCTGGATACTGCTGCTAGGTTATGCACGTAACAAGATGCTGCATTTTCGGGTGAGTTAGCAGGGTTTCAAAACTCTACACTGCACTGCGGACAACATAATGACTCTTCTTCCGAGACTGTTGCTACCTTAACCACACTTTTCATTTGCCCAATCTATTGTTTTTGCAACAATTAGACAAGCCAACTTTGTTTCATACTGAGCCTGACAGAAATCTAATTACTTGACAGCACTCTGATTATTTGAATGATTTACACACGGCTCAGCACGAAACGAAGGGAGTAGGGTGTCCAATACTGTAAGTGTTACTGGTAAAGGGGAGATACTTTGACAGCCTGCTGGAGGAGGAGCACGAGCTTCAGTTAGACACTGCATCACATGACAATACCATAAACTACGGACTGACAAGGAAGTGATAGGGCAGCACAGCACAGTGAAAGCATGAGAAAGCATAGGCAAGCAAGGTAAAGTATTCACAAAGAGCAGAATGAAATGCTCACCCCAAAACAGGTGGGCAGACAGTAAGCCCTGCATTTACTGGCTGACAGAATAAAGAGTCACAAATGCTTTTCTATCAGGTGCCATCTAGAAAGCTTTGGAACCAGTTCATGAACCAAAATTAGTTTTCTGTTGCTTTGTCGCTATTTTAAATGCCTCCATGTCTGTTTATTTCTCAGACCTCATCTCTTGTCATTATTAATAAAAAAAACATCCCTCGATGTTCTGCATATAATCTTTTCCATCCAAGAATTGTTTATATCTTGCCCCCACCAAACAGGACGAGCGCAGCATTAGCCATCCCCTTATTGAAACATCACAACCCACATGCCCCAGGTACTCAAGCAGTCTCCTTTGGAGTTCAGTTTTTAATTGGACTGCGCAGCAGGGCTCAGTTTTGCAGCACACGTCCGTGTATTGTTTGCAACACAGGGCTCTCGAGAGCTAGGTTATAAAAGGCTGGCGTTATAATGGTTTTTTTAATGAGCAACCCGATTCATCAATGTGATGGTGGTACCTTTATGATTCGAATCAATGGCAGACGCATCAGAGCGAGGTATCCTAGGCTAGGCAGCATTCTGTGGATTGTTTCTAAGGAAATCCCTCCCCGGTAATGCAGATCACAATGTTGCTGAACACGTACTCTCCAATATCCTTGCATTAATACATATCACCCCGGTAATGTGTTTTTGAATATTAGTATGCATTGCAATGATTGCTTCCAATCTATCATCATAAAACAGTACCATTGTTTATGCTCATTACATTTTTTTTGTGGCGGTGGCATCTGGAGTGTTGGTCGTTATTTTGAAGGAGGAATAAGCCACATATATCTGCTCCTGTCCTGCTAACGGTGAGTCGATAGCATGTGACGTGATAAGGGGCATACAGAGAGCCTTTTGATCTCTAAATGTAAAGAAGTGACGCCATTCTGAATATTTTTCTTTATTCAAAAATGGGGGAGGTTGGTTGATAAGCTCACCCCCCACCCGCTTTCACTGCCCTGCTGAATCAAATAAAACCGTGTTTGTGATTAAGATAAACATGACATGATACTGTTGTCACCAAGTTAATGCTCCAGTCTAAAGCCCAGAGGATGGCACAAGGCTGACTATTGCTTTAACCAAGTTATCCCTTCACGTTGAACCAGTTCACTTGGTATTGAGGGTATAAATCACAATTAAACCCAGAATACATGTGGACCTTTAGATGGCTTGGTATAAATGTATAGTTCATTCATTCTATAACGTTGTCTGTGTCTAGTATAACTAGGAAAGGCACATTGGTATATAATACGCCATTATCTATCAGATATTACCTGATTTGAACTACGTACACTCTTAAGATATTGTAGCTTACTCCTTTTTTTTGTTTGGTTGTTTTTTCTTTCTGTGTTCTTATTAATATAGCAGTTTCAATTTCCCAGCTTGCAAACACAAGTGCAAATCAGATTCTGGAGCCTGTGGAGCTTTAATTAACAAAAAAATAAATCAATAATAAAAAAAATGAAATGAATCAAAAGGGCTGAAATGAAAGACAGATAGCACCGTCTGGAATATTTAATTTAAAAAAACGCAAGAGGAGAAAAGAAAGCACAGAGACACAGCTGCAGGGTCGCACTGACCCCCACGAAATTACCCAGCCCTTCCCCGTCACACAAACAAACAGCAAAAAGAAGAATAATCCTCTCCAAGGCATCGTTGGATTCATTGCGGTGCATTCACAATAAGAACATGCCGTGCCTTCAAGGAGCGAGTCGCGCAGGACCCAGTTCAAAGAGATCCTGTCCTTGGTTGCTAAGTGACATTGAGATATGAAGAGTGCATGGACTGTAGCCTCCAAGTACACAAAGACCTGCAAACAGGAATCAAATAAACACTCTTTTTCATTTGAAATCTCAATAGCGTTCCTGGGAAGGAGGTCAGTGCTCTTCAATTCTCTGTGTGGACCGCGGCGTGCCAGCCACACAGTCGGATCAACCCGATGTCACAATAATTGGTTCTATTTCAACATGCTGCTTCTAATAACCTCCAGGCTGTCCCTTCATATTAATAATAATATGACTGTAATATTGACGGTGACCAGCTACAGTACAAGTTCTTTATGTGTGAGAGGTTTATGTGGCACTGATTAACCACTGGTTGATCTACACACTTTCGAGTCCGGTCTTAAAGGATCTAATGTTTCAGCATCAACAGCATGGCATGTAATCTGTTCATACCCTCACCGCTATCTAGAAGTGTGATCCATTCCTGGTTTCACGATAAGTTTAATCAGACACACCTGAGCTTGTTACCTGTACACTGTGGCTAATCAAGCTTGTATTAAAACCTGGAATGGGTGAAACTGCTGTACAACAGGAGTCATATACCCATCCCTGCATCCCTGATGGAGAAGTGTCTCCTCTTTAGCTTAGACATGCCGCCGCTGATATATTGAAGACAGTATTTTTAGATACAACAACTGTTTATTATAAGATATAATTATTTGTGTTTGGTAAATGTAGTTTCAGTATTTTAATGACTTTTTGTAATGGTTTTATTAAAAACAATATGCTGTCTTAAAAACCAAGAGGGTTGCAATATCAGCTTGTGGCCACTAGAGGTTGCTGGTGACACAATAATGACGAAGGAAGCTTGTCTCGAGGGTCGTTCACAGGTCTGCACAGCTGGGGGTTGGACGGAAGCACGCTTCGGGTGGCACTAATGCAGTCAGCAAATGGGAGAAACTCTTAGATTACCTGCAAGCACGATCCATTTAGTTATGGAAGCTAATCCTTCACACAAACAGAGTTTCATCAGTCGCAGTAAACGCCAGTCCTCAATTAGTGTCCCCCTGTTAAGATTTTAATCAGGATGCACTGCTCATTAAGTTGGTATTGATTTCCAATGGGTTTCAGCTGCTTCCTGGTGCTCTGACTAGCAGGGAAGGACACGGTGTTCAATAGATTTAATTGCAGAAGGTCGCCATACTGCCTGCCCTGCTTCACACCGCTAATGAGTTCCCTGTGTCAGCTTGATTGATGTCAACAGCCAGGGGGTGTGGCTTCTGATTGAAAAACAGCCAGGGGGTGTGGCTTCTGCAAGGGGCTGCTGAGGGGGTGGGGTCACTTCATCCAATAACTTCTTATCCACCGTTTTAAATTGACTTGACGAATTTAAATATCGCTTCTGTTTGAATTGTTAAAAGAATTTGGCTTGAGTTCCGTGCTGATGTATAATGTTGTTTTCACGGTCGGCACAGTTTAGCCAGGATCGAGCACATCGCTTAAGCCCTTAAGTTACACAGGCTGTACCTGTTGGCACAGGCCGAGCGCATCCCAGAAGAATTCTCTCTTCCTGCGTCGTCATGACGACAGCTCTGCAGCCTCTACCCTGGCAACTGGGCTGTTTTTTTCTTATTATTTAAAGAGACGTCAAGACTGAAGGAGTTTGGCTGATTCCAGCACACCGTACTGCAGCAAACCTGATGGATTGCATTTTAAGCCCATTGTAAATGCAGGTCATTGTACTGTAAATTTCCACCAATTTTAGTATCTTTCATGACACAGAAAAAAAAAAACATCAAATTATTTTATTTAGTAAGGCTTGAGCATGCATTAACCTTTTTTTAAATAAAGGCAGTCTTGTTATGACTGAAAAATAAATCTTGTGTACCGGTAGTCTGATACGGCCAATTTTTATCATTATTTTCATTGTGTCCCTGAATGGTATTTGTACCGAAAACAGATAAATAAAAAGCATCACTGGCTCCTAACAGCTGGTGACAGCTTTGTTCTGGTGACCACAAAAAAAGACAGCTTTTACTGTTGTGCAACCAAAAAAAGGGTTCTATTTCTGAGGCAGAAAACAGCCTTATCAAGTCCCCAAACTGGCCAAGAACCAGACAAGAGAGAAACAAAACACTCCATCCTGAAGTAATGTGCCTGCTGATCAGGACAGTAGCGCTGCGGTGACAATGCCAGCTCTGTGCTGGTGCTCCATTCGGTAGTAATTGCTGAATTGCAGGGATCGAGTTACTGCCCGGAGCAAAGAAGACTGAGCACAGACCGTCAAAAACTCTACCTGACAGACGCGATGTCCCAGCAGAGCATCGGATCTGACAGGAGGCCTCTTCCACCCTAACCCCCGCAGCGCCCCAATCCAGGATCCGCATGCCAGCAAATCCCACTACTGCGCCCTCTACATACACAAAAAGCATCTGCTATGCACAACTCGAAATCAAAAATCAAGAGTGTTGGCCGCCAGCTTCCTCGGCGCTGTTTGACCCCCTTATCAACAGGGGTCACTGTAAGCACGGGGGAGCCTTCTGGTGGGGATTAGTGGTATTACATATTGTGATATAATGGAAAGTAAATTGCTTTACCCTGATGAAGAGAATCTTCTCTCCCACCCGGTATCTTCCTTGGGATTGCATCTCCACACAAAACCTGTTAGGGCACTTACAAGGAGGGTCCTCGGAGATGTGTTTTACCTGCAAAGGGAGAGAGACTGTCTCTTAGAACGAATGAGTATTCTGTACAATGATATTACAAACCTTTACTTTCAAAGAAAGAAAGAAAGAAAGAAAGAAAGAAAGAGATCATCTCTCATAAAAGTTAACTACAGTCAATAACTACAGTTATGATTTTCCAGTAGTTACTGTGCATTTACTGTAGTTTACAATGGTTTACCCTGTTTATATATATATATATATATATATATATATATATATATATATATATATATATATATATACTGTATATACAGCATACTTTCCAGTGGTTAAAGAAAAGGGCTTGTAACCAGGAGGTCCCCGGTTCAAATCCCACCTCAGCTACTGACTCATTGTGTGACCCTGAGCAAGTCACTTAACCTCCTTGTGCTCCGTCTTTCGGGTGAGACGTAATTGTAAGTGACTCTGCAGCTGATGCATAGTTCACACACCCTAGTCTCTGTAAGTCGCCTTGGATAAAGGTGTCTGCTAAATAAACAAATAATAATAATAATAATAATAATAATAATAATAATAATAATAATAATAATAATAATCTCCCTGGGCTTTACAATGCTTTCATTGTGCATTATTGCACGTTGCAATGCTTTTACTACAGGAAACTTTTATAAGGGGGAATTTGAGAAAAAGGGGATATTATCTACAGTAGCATCTCTCTGGCTTTACTCACAGCGTCGTCCAGAAGCTTCCCTGTGCTTTTCCTGCCAGGTGACTTGGTGGGTGAGGGAGAGGGGAGAGGGGAGACAGGGCAGGGGGACGGGATAGGAATCTTCTCCTCCTGCTCGATCTCCTTCTCCAGTTTGATCAGTCCGGGGGGCTCCACTCCGTACCTGCAGAGGGGAGGCGCACACAAGAGAGACAGGCTCAAAGCTACCTGGCAATCCATGCAGTTAACTTAGTAACGCATGCCGTATGCAGGGTTACACTAAATGCTGTACAGTGTAAATTGGGAACTGTTACAGTTCTTTGAATAAAGTGCCTACAGTTTCAACCACTGTTAAAACCCAGACTCTGTGGATAGGCAGAGAATCATAACAGGTGTGATACATTTCACAAATTCCTGTAAATTCAAAATCTGATCATTCGCTATCATTAAAAACTAAACAACCGTAAGGGAGATATATGGATCGGTGGACAGACAGATAGACAGATGGACAGAAGGACAGGCCCCTCCTGATAACCCCAGATTCTGATGCGCTCAGTAAGGAGCTTTGGAGTATTCTTGTAACCCTTGGATTTGCCTTGAAAGAGAACGTTATTCTTGCTGGGTTTTAAAAACGTTGCCGAGGCTGGTTGTACTCTGCTGCCCTGTGTTGATCCGGCCCCAGTATGTAAGTGCGTCAGGGAACACTGAGAGAGGACGGTTATTTGAACAGCTGTTCTCCAGATGTTCCGCGGCCTCTGTGATTACAAGCCATCTCTCTCTGTCACACCTGACCTGTTAGTTTGGGAAGGTTAGCGATGGGCCAGGATGCCAGCTGAAGGATTCCACAGCTAAATGGGCTGGAAAATATCAATATTTATTCCCAAAAATGTCTCTCGCTCTTTTTTCATTTTCCACCTGAATGCTCTTGTCTTAGCCAAGAGGGGAAAGGAAGGGAAGATCCCAGAGATGTGAGGTTAAAGGTTAAGGACCAGCTGTTGGTTCACATTTTCTCCTTTTCCACTATGCTGTTAATTATTTACACAGTATAGTGTATATTCTGGGTCTGGGTGAGCCTGGTTTTGCAGGTTGTTTGGGCTAAAGCACAGGAGAGTATAATTACAAAGCACATGTTTTGTGTACCTGAACCAAAAAAGGATATCCGAATTGAGCCAGCTCGATTAGATTAACAGTAAAACTTTACCTGGATGCTATTCTTCCCAGCTCCAGTAAGCACAGACACACTTCTCTGGGTTGTTTATGAAGAACTGTCAAATGACAAACAGCCAAAACTAAAGATTAGAATATATGAAAGAGGATGGAGTAGGATTATAATGTACTATTGATTAAGGCACTATTCACCAGATACAAGCAAGGAGGTAAACCACACAAACATTATAGGATAATATGAGTAGTGATAATTACACTGACAGCGAAAACTTCTGTCTGATTGAATTTGTTTTATACATGACTAGAAACGCTCAGTAATCAGAGCATTCGGTTCTACAGAAAGGTAGGAGTAACTGAATTAGATTAACGTCGATGACAACGACACTGTCGTCGCAAACTTTCTTTGTTAGTTTTACCTTAAAATGCCACCCCATCTTTGTACAGCCCTGGTAGTTTACTCACCAATGAGGTCAGAAACAACATGCAAAGAACACAGGAGTGCCATGTGCTAACCTGGGTCCTCCGTCTGTCATACCAGCCTCTGTAATAACTGGTGTGCTGTCAAGGCTGGTGCAATGGTGAGGGTGATTTCTAGTCTCTCTAGTCTTGCGACTGTCTGGCGATCAAAGGAAGACTAAAGTATGAACCAGCCTCAGTAATCTAGTAACAGAGCATCAGACACAACACAACCCACTGCAATTCACTGGAGAAGAAACTGCACGTACAGCAGCACATGTGATGGTAGAGCACAGAACAGCACGCACACAAGAATGTGTTGCCGTATACATGCAAGTTATGAGATACACATATCAAAAAACATCTAGTCATGGGCAGAACAGTATAGTTTACTACAGTAGAATGTAGAATTCCACTTAGAATACTATCGTTTTTTTTTTGGACACTGTTATTAAATTCTATGGAAGTATTTTATTTTATTTCTAGTAACCCATAGTCATGTGAATCATATCAACCTTTCATTAGCTTAAGAATCAATTCCATGCCTCCCCGATCATTGTGTAGTGGAGGCTACCGTTAGTGCGTTCTAAGGTTCTGAACGGTTCTCCTTTTTCTAATCTCTCCCCCTCTGCTATAGTCTGGAGTTTACAGCTAGTTTCAAAGACCCCGATTAACACTAGTCTTGGACTACCTTGCATAAGGTAACATCAGGATATCAGGTAGTACAGTTAGTGTTTATCAGGGTCTGTGTAAAGCACCCTGCTCTCTTAACACACAAGGAGCGCGTCTCCGTTTCAGGAGAGATAAGGGTGCAGCTCGCATTGTCAAAGGGGCGTTTGGAGTGCTTTACAAAGAGGAGGGGCAGGTCTCTTGACTGCTTATTCCTGACGAGAAACAGATAAGCCATTCAGAGAAATAAAAAGGGAGCCTTTCATCATCCATCTGAGACGTCCCTCGCAAATCAACAATCGCTGCTTTTCACAAAGATCTAGCGCTCGCGGAAAGAAAAGGACGTCTTTATATCAAAACCTGTCTTATGCTTGTGCCGTTCTGTCTACCAAGCGGCTTTCTTGAAGTTCAAAAGTGCAAAAGCAACTTTCCTTCCAAGTTCTTTTACTCCTTATTTATGGATATGCAGATGGAAGGGCGGACAGGCAGATAGATAGATAGATAGATAGATATAGATAGATAGATAGATAGATAGATAGATAGATAGATAGATAGATAGATAGATAGATAGATAGATAGATCTGGTTTGATAAAGACAAAATCAAAATCACATAAAAGCTAAACTGCATTATTATAAAAGAATCATAACCTCTGGATTGTATGTCATTTCTTGTGTTAGACAGGTAACACACACAATACACAGACAGACAGCAGACAGACGGAGACAGATGGAATAACCGCCCCTGACAGACTGCTGGATGCTTACCCAGCCCTTCAGACTCAAACAGGCAGGTGTCTCCCACCCCCACCTCCCGGCACCAGCTCAAGAAGTTGGCAGTGTTGTCGCGGGCGAAGAATGACCCAGAGGGGGCGTTGGCTTTGCAGGGGATCCTCCGGAAGCGCAGGTTCTGTGGGGTGAGATGGCAATACACTGAGTCAGCTCAGAACCTGCAGATGCTGCTGCTGCTCACACAGACACTAGAGAAGTTACAAGATGCTGTCAGATCCCAACACACAGGGGATTCAAGGTAGTGCTGGACCACTGAAAGATAGCCCATAATGGGGCATACATGAGGGGGAGAGGCAGTGTTTAACGGTTGCCATGCTGAGGCGTTAGGGAGGCCACTCTTTGGTTGTTTCCGGATAATAATGTATTAAATGCTTGGATTATTATCAGCTGGCATACTAACTATTCCAGCTGGCAGAAATGACTACTAGGGGGTGTGCAGATGTAATTCCTTTCCCCCCTGTAACTGTAATTTTGTGTACAGATGCTACAGTTGTTGCAGAGGGGGCTGAAATTACAGTTGTACCTACTATTTTTTTTCCAGAAACAGTCCCCATATTTAAAAAAAATAGGGCTTGCGTTAGTAAACCTGGTGAACAAAGTAAAAACAGTAAAAAAACATTTTTACACAGATGTAAGATAAATTGGTCCCCAAAACTCTGTATTTTGCCTCAAAACAAGTTGCTAGGCTTCAAATATGTTTAGTAATGTTGCTGTAAGTTTCAAATAAAAAAAAAAAAAAAAAACATGCTAAGTCTGAGAAAGTTTCTGTAACATTGTATCACACATGTTTTGTAAACAAATCTAAATTGAAGGTCCAAGGATGGATTTCTGTGTGCTGATTGGTTGTCCTGTGAGACGGTGTTGAAAACTGAAGCCACTATGTCGAAAAACACCGGGCCTTGTTTTGACGAGCAACAGATTCTGGAACTTTCTTTTCAACTGTAAAGTTCAGTACCGGTATCATGAATATTACGATGATAAGCGATACAGCACATTAAACAGGATACAGCTATGAAATTCGGAATATACAGATGCCATAACCACTTTAAATTCCACATGTTAAATTATGATTTGGGCAAAGGGCGATTTCCCAACGAGCTCCCCCTCCCCCCTACATTTCAATCCATCTGTTTCATCTCAGACAGACTTCATATCTTAGTGACTATGTTATTTTGCTCACAGCTCCTTCTTGGTATAAATTTTGAAGCCAGTAAGGAAGACTTCAAAATAATTAGCTTTCCATATGGAAAGAATGACCATTGTTAACTCTGGCTAGTGTATCCACAGTTTCTTTAAACAGCCATCCCTGGAGTCAGCGGTATCGAATGACCAGCGAGCGACTCTCCCTCCCGCCTGTCCTCCTGCTCATTTTTATGTGCGTGAATGTGGTTTAGTACAGGATGTGAGAGTCTGAGAAAGGGAAAGGTAAAGTGATGTCATGCTGGAAAAATGCAGCCTCATGTTGAGATTCCTTTTCTTCCCTTTTGTTAGAGAAAAAGACAATCCAAACCTTTTTACTGTAAAGTCTGCAAGCTTTGAGATCCTAGATTGCCATCGAGATGATGATTATAAGAATAAAAATAACAAAACTATATTTTATTTTACATTTTTTTGTTACAAACAAACTTTTCTGTGCGTTAATTTAAGTTTCACAATGTACAGTATGTTTTTGGTTGGTTATTTTCTTTTTCTAATAATTCAAAATCATTGAGTGTTTTAGTCGCAGGGGAACAGGGAGCTAGAGCCAGCTGTGTTGTACATTTGCACAATTCGTTATTTTAAACCATTAAGCTGCCTATAACAGTGCTTACACGTCTCATCTGTTATGTGCCGTGGGAAGATTCAGACCAAGCTGGTGGTAGCTTTGCTTTAGTGATCTGTCGAAGCAGTTTCTTTTGGCTAGACTTTGTGAAGTAGGTGCAACACAGCTTCTCTCCCCTCTTGTCCTTAATCCCCTGAACAAGAAGCTTCACACACAAGCATTATCTTGGACGTGTGACCTGAAATCTAATCCCATTAAGTAGTTGCAATAATTAATAAATAATAAAATATGAATAAACGGGGCACTTCCAATGAATAGTTGCTAGGGGCGTCCTTTGGCTTTGCCGCGGCTGTGTGCGCTGGAAAGTGCCTGCTAAATGCATACTTGACATTCTTTTTGTTATTTATTTGCTATGCCTGCCTCGGTAAACAACAAAACCTGCTTCCATTTACAGAACCCCATGATGCTGACTCTGTGTTTTTGTTTTGCTTGTTTTTTCAAACCCAGTTTCAATATCATTTAATTAGAAGCGGGGACTGTATCTGCAAAACTCAAGGTAACCCGTTTTATGTTAAAGATGAATCAAAAGTGATATATAGCACATTTAATCTTTTCCCGGAAAGTACTGCCGTATATCACAGCCTGTTCTGCTAGCAAAGAAGCATTTCTGTGTCTTAATCACAAACATATGATTTTGTTGGTTTAGTTCTATTACGTAAAGCAACTTATTTCAAGAATAAATAAGAAAAAAATTAAGAATTCAGCAGCGTACTATACAGGAAATTAAAACTGCCTAGAAATTGGAGGGGGGGGGGAAGAGAAATCTTAATCATTAAAAAAGAAAAACAGTCATTAATCTTACAAAGCAAGAAATAAACGCATCAGGTATTTAATTTACGGCCTTTAAGTACAGCAGGGTTGTTTAAGTTTGTGTTTTATTACCTTTAACACTTTGTCACGTGACCGTTCAACACGATTATCAGCTCTATAATGAGATCCCTATAACAACACCCTAACATCAGCTACCAGAATATGCTGACCTATGAACCCACAGTTTCAAAAATGACACCCGTAAAGCTGTGTGAATCATCTTTTGTAGGGCATCAGAGTCCATTTGACCTTGCAGGGCACTGTGTGGCTAATGTGAAGGGCTGGCCAAAGATTTCAGCCGAGTGTTAACAGATGAGACAAGAAACAGAGGGGCTGCAGACAGCAGGAAGCAATATGGACTGTCAGGTGAATGTAAAGCACACCACTGTGAGAGACCTCAGGCCTATGAGAATACAGTCACCTCAATTAGCAAACACTGTAACTCGAGAGAAGGGATTCGCACAGACCCAACAGAACACAGCTCGCTCCCAAACCTGCAGGAACTCAAGCATTCCGCTAATCTCGCAGGTCTCCGAGTTAAACAAACAGGAGCAGCCTTTATCCGTCAAGCAGGAAGAATGTCAGTCTGCCTCTGATCAGCGGTCAGAGATGCCGGTACTTTGTGTGATTTTCAGATCCCAATATAAGCCGGTCAGCATAATTCAAACCTTTCTGTTTGAGATGCGCAGGAGTCATTCTATCTCCAGTGTAAAGCGCTGCAAGTCTGCTATTGGCAGTATCACAATTCATTGCAACCCTACAGTTTTCTTTGTGTGTTAAAGGCGGCGTATGACTATTTTAACTTGCTGCTCCGCATGTACGTGAAAGTTTAAATAGAATACTATTTGGCTATCATTTCTGGAGTTCTAGTGTGTTTGCCCTCAGGCTGTATGATAGAGAATGATGGATGCGATACTAGTTTAAAGTCCAGTCTTGTAACTAAGTATAGACTGGATGTAAATAGATATGGAAAACAGTAAAGGAAAAACATGTAAACAACACAACAGGCTCTAACAAACACACACACAAAAACTGGATGATTGTGATTTGAGTTTAGTTGACTTAAACCCAGAAATTTGATCTGCCAGTTTTTTTTTTCTTATTAGACTGCAATGTTACTCTAGGGAAGATAATTCCACTCAAAACTGCACACTGCTTTCTCAGTAAAAGCAAGTCCACTCAAAACAACAGACTAGAAAATTAATCCTGTACTGTATATGCCCCTATAAATAAATGCCCTTTCTCTTTATCACTATAAAACAGTAATATATTCTGTTATTGTTTTTCAGCTCCCTAATTCAAAAGGATTCTGTTTTTATTCTACTTCTCTTAAACTGATGACACTCTCAGTGTGCTTCCTGTAGACAGAAGTATTCTGCACTTCATAAAGCATGTGTGCTGTTCCCTGTGTTCCCTGGAATGGTGTCTGATATTAGAGGATATTTGTGGTCCTGTCCTGTCCTGTCTATTTCTTCCCTGATCAGCTCAGCTGGTCTCGTTCCCAGCTTGACTTGAAACTACAGCCTTCATCTTCCACATTCCTCTAATCGCTTGTCTCCAAGAATCTCCACACTGGAATTATTATTATTATTATTATTATTATTATTATTATTATTATTATTATTATTATTATTATTATTATTATTATTATTGACATGCATGCCAACTCACATTTTAACTGCCTCTAGAAAGTAATGTTCCCTAATTGCAGAATGACATTTCTCCCGTTTTTAATTTGCATTGGCATGCATATCCCTCACGTCAAGGAAAGGCAGGTAGTGCCTGACGTTGTTTGTTATATCTAGAGAACCGACCGTCCAATCGGAAAGCTTGGCATGGACACTCATTAGCGCAGTTCTTTTATAAGACAGTGAATACCCACACATTCTGAGTGCTTGAAAAGAAAGCTTTGCCCACAGCTTCCTCCGAACAAGCTCTAAAACGAGACAGAAATAGGAAGCCTCGAACCCAGATCACAGCGTTCCTCCCTATCCGAGCTGAGGAACTCATTTTTTTCTTGTTTTGTTTTACAACCTGTCTTGGTATAAAGCCTGTGCTAGCTCTGCTCTTGTCAGAGCTGCCTTTGAGTTATTTGCTTCTAAATCCGAAAGCAATCCTAAGCGTGCAGAGGTTCCAAGTGCGCAGATAATAGTGCCTCTGTCTGTTGCACCTGTACCTTGGCAGAGTTCGGCAGCTCTTTGAATTTCTCCTGCAGGGTCTCTGCCAGCTGACACAGCAGAGCTCCATTATCCAGCTTTTCCATAAAGCTCTCCGCTGTTATCTCCTTGCCTGGAGTCGACAGGGGGAGAGGAAAACAAAAGACCAAGAAACAGGATTAAGAAACAGACACAGATTTCTCTTCATCACTTCAACCAGTTCAAGATAGGACTCACTACCGGTGAACTTAAAATACAGATATACAGCTATGGCAAAACGTTTTGCAGCACCTATAATTAAAAGTTTGCCACTGTATTTTTGCATGCTATTTCTGCAATTCTACCATGCTTTTACCATGGTTATACTGTGTATTTGCTATGCTGTTACTGTGGGAAACTTTTATATGGGCAAACACATGTTAAAGTGCTTAATCCCCAAGTTTAAACAGTTCAGGAAATTAAACTCAAACTAACCACAGTTAAAGACTAAGCACAGATCCATTTCAATCTTGCATCTCCAAATTATCCAAACTATGCTATACACTTGCATAGTGGATACTGGTATTCAATGAAAATGCATAATTACTGTAGGAAGGCCTTGGCAATATTCTCTGTTTGAAATACCTACCCACTTAGATCACTCTTTTCTTAAGCTATCAAACAAAAAAAACAAGAAAAGCTCAAACACATTTTTTTTGGGGTTTTTTTTTTGTTTTGTTTAAATGAGTTCCAAATGTGGTAATTGATTCTCTCCCAGCTGCTAAAGGAATCTGGTAGAGACCGTACAATGAGATGAAACCTTTGTACTGGGATCTGAATTCCACACCCTGAGGGCTCCACGCTTCCTTTCAGGCTCACTGGCCAGTATAAATAAACTCCAGGAACTGAGCTCATAAATTCAGTGCCTTTGGCCCAATGAAAGTGTCAAAGAGAGGACCCAGCCCTGTAACTGCAGGCTCTGCTCTTGGGATGGCTGTGCATTCTCCAGCCCTGTAACTGCAGGCTCTGCTCTTGCTGCTCCAGCCATGGGACTGCAGGCTCTGCTCTTGCTGCTCCAGCCCTGTAACTGCAGGCTTTGCTCTTGCTGCTCCAGCCCTGTGACTGCAGGCTCTGCTCTTGCTGCTCCAGCCCTGTGACTGCAGGCTCTGCTCTTGTTGCTCCAGCCCTGTGACTGAAGGCTCTGCTCTTGCTGCTCCAGCCCTGTGACTGCAGGCTCTGCTCTTGCTGCTCCAGCCCTGTGACTGCAGGCTCTACTCTTCCTGCTCCAGCCCTGTGACTGCAGGCTCTGCTCTTGGGCTTGCTGTGCATTCTCCAGCCCTGTGACTGCAGGCTTTGCTCTTGGGATGGCTGTGCATTCTCCAGCCCTGTGACTGCAGGCTCTGCTCTTCCTGCTCCAGCCCTGTGACTGCAGGCTCTGCTCTTGGGCTTGCTGTGCATGCTCCAGCCCTGTGACTGCAGGCTCTGCTCTTGCTGCTCCAGCCCTGTGACTGCAGGCTCTGCTCTTGCTGCTCCAGCCCTGTGACTGCAGGCTCTACTCTTCCTGCTCCAGCCCTGTGACTGCAGGCTCTGCTCTTGGGCTTGCTGTGCATTCTCCAGCCCTGTGACTGCAGGCTTTGCTCTTGGGATGGCTGTGCATTCTCCAGCCCTGTGACTGCAGGCTCTGCTCTTCCTGCTCCAGCCCTGTGACTGCAGGCTCTGCTCTTGGGCTTGCTGTGCATGCTCCAGCCCTGTGACTGCAGGCTCTGCTCTTGCTGCTCCAGCCCTGTGACTGCAGGCTCTGCTCTTGCTGCTCCAGCCCTGTGACTGCAGGCTCTACTCTTCCTGCTCCAGCCCTGTGACTGCAGGCTCTGCTCTTGGGCTTGCTGTGCATGCTCCAGCCCTGTAACTGCAGGCTCTGCTCTTGGGCTTGCGGTGCATGCTCCAGCCCTGTGACTGCAGGCTCTGCTCTTGGGCTTGCTGTGCATGCTCCAGCCCTGTGAGTGAAGGCTCTGCTCTTGGGCTTGCTGCTCCAGCCCTGTGACTGCAGGCTCTGCTCTTAGGCTTGCTGTGCATGCTCCAGCCCTGTAACTGCAGGCTCTGCTCTTGGGCTTGCTGTGTATTCTCCAGCCCTGTAACTGCAGGCTCTGCTCTTGGGCTTGCTGTGCATGCTCCAGCCCTGTGACTGCAGGCTCTGCTCTTGGGATGGCTGTGCATTCTCCAGCCCTGTGACTGCAGGCTCTACTCTTCCTGCTCCAGCCCTGTGACTGCAGGCTCTACTCTAGATGCTCCAGCCCTGTAACTGCAGGCTCTGCTCTTGGGCTTGCTGTGCATTCTCCAGCCCTGTAACTGCAGGCTCTGCTCTTGGGCTTGCGTTGCATGCTCCAGCCCTGTGACTGCAGGCTCTACTCTTCCTGCTCCAGCCCTGTGACTGCAGGCTCTGCTCTTGGGCTTGCGGTGCATGCTCCAGCCCTGTGACTGCAGGCTCTGCTCTTGCTGCTCCAGCCCTGTGACTGCAGGCTCTGCTCTTGGGCTTGCTGTGCATTCTCCAGCCCTGTAACTGCAGGCTCTGCTCTTGGGCTTGCGTTGCATGCTCCAGCCCTGTGACTGCAGGCTCTGCTCTTGGGCTTGCGGTGCATGCTCCAGCCCTGTGACTGCAGGCTCTGCTCTTGCTGCTCCAGCCCTGTGACTGCAGGCTCTGCTCTTGGGCTTGCTGTGCATTCTCCAGCCCTGTAACTGCAGGCTCTGCTCTTGGGCTTGCTGTGCATTCTCCAGCCCTGTAACTGCAGGCTCTGCTCTTGGGCTTGCGTTGCATGCTCCAGCCCTGTGACTGCAGGCTCTGCTCTTGGGCTTGCGGTGCATGCTCAGAGCACCTACAGCAGCACTTTAGAAATGGAAGACGCATACGTGCTCCCCTGTTGTTTTAGACATTAATTACTTTATTTTTGTTCATTTTCTAAATTGCTTAGCAGCACATGCTCGTTTAGATTTGAACTCCAAAATTGTAATATTGTGGGAAAATTCAGCATCATAAAAGATTGCGACCCAAATACGAATGGACAGACAGACAGACAGAAACAGTCAATTGCTAAAATCTTATTAACATGATTGTCAGCGGTTTATGTTACATGCCTACGCACACATTCTTACAAAATAATAATTGAAGTAATAATTTGAGTCCTGTAATATACTATTGTATATATAGGAATTGTGTAGCATTTTGCAATATACATGCAAGGTAAAACTATGAAACCTTTATTAGTAATAGGAAATTTAAATGACATAAGCATGTAAGGTGTGTACACCTACATTTTTCCAGGGTATACAAATCTTATAAAGCTACAGTACTCACACACATATGCATTAAGATTGATTCACATATAGTCTGATGCTTCTCCTGGTATTCCTGTGATTTACACCACTGTCAAATATTTATCAGTTTACATGCACTTAAGATTTGAATACAAAAAAGAAGTCTATAAAGATGCTGGGATAAAACCCAGGTCTTTGCTTTCATCCCTTTTGTTTTTAATTGCTTTCAAAAACAACATGTTACTGATGGGCCGACTACATACGATCCGTCTACAGGAAGCGAATGGGTCTGTCTGGGGTGAAGAGTCTCCACAGAATGCCTGTTCAAGTCAACCACAGCCATTACAACTAAAATACTGCAAACAACAGAAGACTTCAGAAAACCCAGCACAGGGACGACAAAAAACAAAAAAAAACGTGAATGTCAAGGGACAAAGGGAAGGGAAATGGGGAAGCATTTAAAGATAAACAATCGCTGACCCCTTTTTACAAATGCATTTTCCGTGTTCTTTATTGATGGGATTTTAGTGCTCTTTATCGTTGCTTTCTGGTGACATTTGAAGGGAAGCCCGTAGGAAAATCAACTGCTGAGAAAGAGCATTAAACTGAGACAAATAACTGTGACTCGTAGACGCTTCACAGTGCAGCCCTGCCTATGCAGTGTTCTCTCTAGGTTACAACAGAAAGGGGCTATGCTCTGCCTCTCTTCTGGTCACACTTCTGGGCACCCCACCTGGACGAACCTGAATTTTGTGCAGCTAAAACACTATGCACTGCAGCAGCCTTGTCAATTAAAAACGATGTAAACCAGCCCATTAATATATATATATATTAGGGATGGGACAAATACAGTGGCTCCGAATAATTTTCCTTTAAAGTCTCCCAAGTGCTTTCAATTAAAAACAAATTGTCGCCTTTTAATCTGTAGACAGGTGAGTTTCACGTGGCCGATGTAGATCCACATTAGAAAAACATAAGCATAACAACAGTGTGTAACGTCTTCAGGTAGGGTTTTAAAAAAATCCCTCTTGTTACAATTCTTCGATCTATTGATGTTGAGGTTTAAAAGTTTTAAATTGAGATGAGTCAAAACATACATGATGATAATTGGCCCAAAAAAAATCTGACAATTCCCTTTAAATTGAAAGCACTCTGCAGAACCTCATGATATCATTTAAGAGCATCTCCATGTTCAAAGTACATGTTGGGTTTTTTTCTGTTGTTATGTTGTACTTTACAAATACAATGATCTGTTGTGAATTTTTCGGCGGCACCGGTAGATCTGCCCAGAGGATACAGGAACTGATACCAGTGAATAAAGATCTAAAAACAACAGACTCAGACTGGCCAGCACGTGTCTCCTGTTTGTCATTGGACCTTGCTCTGCCCTTCTCTTGTATGTCCATTTCACAGGGATCTAACTATCAGCTAACTGCTCCAGGCCTTATATATCGCACACATGGTCCAGCTCCTTTATGTATATCACCAGGTTAACAGTAAACCTTTCAGACAGGTAGAATAATCAACTACAGTGCAGAAGAGCACAAATAGATACATTTCAACAATCCAGAGTCCAAAAGAGCAGCAGATGTAAATGAACACACTGTGTTTTATGAACCAGAACTACACTGCACATTTAATGATGGTGCATTGTCTACAGTTATGTCTCATTAAATGTAAGCTTTTAGACTTAAAGACTTTTTTACAAACGTTTGTCAATTGTCTTATAGTTACTGATTTAGGTCATTCAGTCTGAGTTGGAGGATTTCATTTTATACAGATATTTTGTACAGTTGTTAACATTTCAAAATGCTAGAATTGGATTCACAAACTCTGACAGTTACAATATGGTAAAAACGGATCTCTTTGTTTAAGGATCAATACTGTCATGCTTCAATGCATTTGAGACAATGGAGGCCTGTTATTGTCTAGGCATGATTTAGCAGCTAATGTCCGTGAAATAATAAATAGCCAGTTAGGATCACATTTCATTCTAATATTAGCTGATGCTCTAAGCTAAGTGGAGAATAGCAGACTGGAGTGTAATGCAATTTTGAAAGAAAAAGACCAGAATTAGACTATAGCTGTAGTTTTCTGTACATTGGCCCAGTTGTGTTCTATATCAGAGATGGAAACATTTTGATCCATTCCTGGTTTTACTGTGAGTTTAATAAGACACATCTGAGCTTGTTACCTACACACTGTGTCGAATCAAGCTTTTACTAAAACCTGCAATGGGTGAAACTGCTATGCAATAGCAGTCTTATTTTCATCCTTGCGCTACTTGAACTCTCTTGTGAAGTAATGCTTTGTGAATCAAATCCACTGATCCATGCACACAGAAGGCGGGCTCCTGAGGAACCGTGCCTGCTCTTACCCAGCAGGTTCGACAGCCACAGCGCCAGGTCCTCCTTCATGGGTAGCAGGCTGGCCTCGTGCCGGCTGGCCAGCCACTGGCTGTACTGGTGCATGTCGGAGAGACTGGGGCCCCGGGGCTCCTTGGGACTCAAGGCACTGCACATCATTTCCCTGCTGACACCCGCCTGCAACACACACAGGGAAACAAGAACCGGCGAGGAAATTCATATACATCAGCACCCTAACAGCTGGACAGTTATTCTGCAGTTTGCAATGCCGGTTGTGCTGTGTATTCACCATGCTTTTCCATACTGGTATTTGATTCACCATACTTAACTGTGCTGTACCACAATTACACCATTCTTTCATTTTGCTTTGCTTCATTTTGCTTTTCCCATGGTAATAGACAATAGACAACTGGACAGAGAACAGATAACGCATATCAACACACAAACAAAGAAACCAAACAAACAGATAGATAGATAGATAGATAGATAGATAGATAGATAGATAGATAGATAGATAGATAGATAGATAGATAGATAGATAGATAACAGGATGAGAATCAACCAATCAAAATCTGTAAAGGCAAAACTGATTTTCCCATTTCAGAATGGTTGACTACACTTTGCTAAGCCTCCACTTTGAATTGACTCAGTGAACGCTGATCAATATGAACAGAAGGAGAGGTGTTACCTTTAGCCTGTGCACTGCAGTGTGGTGTAGATACAGGTCTGTCCCCTCAGAGGTCCCACAGCACTGGAAAGCAAGCACAGAGGCCTGTGCCCAGTCTGTGTGCTCAGTCCACACTGCTGTGTGTTACGAGAAGAGGAGGAGAAAGCTCAGATTCTAAGCAGCATTGTCCACCTTTCAAGCTCAGCCCAGGATAGTTTACAGTACATCTAATGATATGTAACCTTCTCAATAACCCTGACAGCTAAATTCCTCTCCTTTTTTTTTTTTTTGAACAGAGAGAACAGGGAGCTTTTTATGCTAACCGGTACAGTACAGTGGTGCATTTATCTTGCAAAAGCATGGTGCTGCTGATTAAAATTACGGATTTGTGTGCCCTGTAACCCAAACTGCCTTTTCTTCCTCTCGATCCGGTGATACTTTACCTGCAGTGTAAACTAAGCAGCCCTGCTGTTGTTTTACTGGCAGCTTCAGTAAAAAGGGAACAACAACGTCAGGATTGTAATGTGTTGCAATGCCATTGTGAGATGCGTTTATTATTGTCATCCCAGGCTATGACGGAATGCAGCTTCATTTTGTATCAGCTCAAAAGACACTAATGTTCATTCAAAAGGGGTTTGGTTTGCATCTCAGTTATGACCTAAGAGACAGGAGGGAGTAGAGATGAAAGGTTTGTAAAGAGGGCATTAAAAGCTTTTCCTTTATGATTTTGGAAAGCCTTCAGGGCTTAAGAAGTGTACCTATGCTGTGATGGGTGTGGGGTCATTTTAATAGCCTATTCTGAGTTACAGACAGTTTTTTAACACGCACACACACTTTTGTAATCGCGTAATGTGTCCACTATTGCAAAAGATCATTTGAATACGTGTTTTTACTGATTTTGAAGATTAGTTATGGAACTATAACAAATATCGGAATATAATTTGCTTAAATATATTTAGAGACAAATTGACATGGTATAAGCATGGCCAGAGCAAAATAAACTGCAGAATTACTGGGCAAGTTTACTGTGGTAAATGAATTTATATGGGAAAAACCTTTCACATTTTAATAACGTGACCTGATTCCTTTTTTCAGCAGTCCCACGCTGCCGGTGTACCTCAGTGGGTTATTACCTTAAAATGCACAAAAGAACAATAAAAAATAAAAATAAAAACTCCCTCTAACCAAACGAGACGAAGTTCACCTCGACAGCAAAACATTACGGAACAAAAGAGCTTTGATATTTTCACACGCAGCAGACCTGCAGGCCCTAGGGAAATCCTGATAAAGAGCTAGTAAGCAAATAAGCAAGTAATTACAAAGCGGTGCAGGCTCATGCAAAAGCCCAATAATGAACTTCAGGATGGACTCATGTCACCAGTCAAAGGGCTGAAGGGTTCAGTGGAGAATCCCTAAAACACTGGGGTTAGCTACTGCAGCGGGTTCAATCCTGCAGTGCTCGGATACTAAGATATAAATCTACTGGGGGGATGTAAATTCTACTTGTTTAGTTGAAATAAAGACACATTAAATGGGACCGGAGTGTGCCACCAGCCTCAAGGTCAATCTACTGGTAAAATAAACCAAAAGAAGCTTGCTGTATATTGCTACTCTACATGTAGAAAACTATTGTATATCATATTTTTTGATATGATATGAAATTATATGAAATGCATGCAGTCCTGTGCATTATTCCAGTTTAGCTTTTCTATCAATTATTCAATGATTTCCATGTGGCCGTATCTCCAAATTGACCATTTTAGTGAAACCTGACTCTGGTGGGGTAACCGGCAGTGTGGTTGCAGAAGAACAGAGAAGTCTGGAAAACAAAAGGACAATGACTGAGGAAGTGATGATCCAGTATTTATACAGGGAGGCCATTTTTTTAAGCATGTGCTAGTTTATAAAGTGGTCCCATATTGCCTGGGCAACCAGTGGGAAAATCAAGCATCCGGGGCAAAGGGTATGAACCAACGCATCCGAGTCAGGACCCCTGCTCTTCAGTGCTGAGACTGGGCAGGTGTCACCTGAATGCTACTTTTTATCAAACAAAATCACACTGTTCTCCGTCATCAAACTCTACACAGTGCTTCCAGCTCACAGCAAGCTATGTGCTATTGACAACTATTTCCGGAATACAAATTCTTGTAGATCAAAGAACACCAGAAGAAGAAGAAGAAGAAGAAGAAGAAGAAGAAGAAGAAGAAGAAGAAGAAGAAGAAGAAGAAGAAGATTTCTCATGGTCCTTTAATGCACTGTAAAGATTACACAAGCTCCTGTAAGCCAAGTGATGATAAAAGAAAAAAAAAGAAACTATTTCAAATCAGTCAAAGCAATAAATAAGTCTCCATGCAATCCAAGCTGAGAACTCAATTGAAAAGCCTGCAGAATGACGCAGCTATAAAATCACTGATAGTAAGATACAGAGATGTATTGCCATGGATCAATACAAAACCCTAGCAAATACTGAGCAGTGGTGGCAGGGCAATGCATCATGTTATCATTGATGCTACAGTAAGGCCATTCTACCATGGAGGGTAGGCGATTTTAAGGACACATGTTACATACAATGACCCACATGTGACTCACATTCTTGTTAGATATACAGAACACTAAGTTGTGTCCCATATTGGCTATTTTCACAAAGATTTTTAAAGACATTTAACTTTTTTATAGATTAAACTGTTCTAGACTATTTTTGGTTTCTTTTAGAAACGTGTAATGTTTGCAATAAATGCACAGTAAGCATAGCAAGCATGGTAAACTGTATTGTACTGAGTTTAGAGTTATGTACCACAACTTTTATTGACTTGCTGGTGATGAAAGCAAACTTGAAGGTTGAAATTATATAAATAATAAAATTTGCTTCTGTCAGTTTAAAAATAAGATTTTGTATTTGTAGCCTACTGTCTGTAATTGTCTGTACTAAATATAATACAGGTCTAGGCTGGTGGAATACAAACTAAGTAAATGAACTCCGTTTATTTTACTTGGCATAATTGTAATATATTCCAAATGGGAATTAATCTTGATCACAGGCGAACAAGCCCAGCCAAATTCACCAGCATAAAACAATAACTCAGAAATTAAAATGAATTAGTATGGCTGTAATCCATTTTTTTAAAACAACAAAACAGAGGAAAACACTCAGAAAACAGTCATTTGTGTTTGAAGGATAATCGACAGGTGGGGAAAAAAGTTAAAAAAAAAAAAAAAAAGAAATAAAGAAATAAAAGAAACGTTTATTTTTGTTAAAACCAGTATTTGCACTTGAAAACAAATACCCAGCAGGTTTAAAGTCCACTAGAAAACTAAACGCAATTCTTAATACAGTTTGAACGCAGTGACTGCTATAGTAGCCTAAATTAAAGTAAATGGAAATGTCACTGTAAGTCAAATAATGTAGCTCGTCTTTTTTACCAGGATTTTGCAGGAACGCTAACCAATATATTCTAGTGGACTTTTGTAAGACGTGTAATATTGAATAAAGAATTTAAAAAAAAAACGTTATCGTTTGTATTGTAGAGCCAGTAATAATAATAATAATAATAATAATAATAATAATAATAATAATAATAATAATAATAATAATAATTTACCAGTTGATCTTTGTAAACGGTGCATACTAGATTATGTTATGCAGTTAAATAGTATGAAATGATATTACAGTATTTATATACCGCAGTACTCTCCTCAATCTAGTATTAATCTCTCTCTTTCTCGCCTTTTCTTGCGCGCCACTTTTCACTCACTTTTCAGCTGCAATGCAACAATCCAATGCAAGTCCCCTCAGGCTGGATCCGAGTGTGTCCAAATTACAAATCTTCATACTTTTGAATGCACCAACTTCTTCCCAGGGTTTTGCAGTGTCACCCAGCTGCAGAAACATCGCACGCTGCGCACAGCCGATGGTCACAGTGCCCCTGCCTGCATAGCTCCGGCACAGACGGGAGTCAAATGGTTACTGCTTACTTACTTTCTTTCTTTCTTTCTCTCATACAGCGCAGAGCACGGCAAACGTAATTGTCAATGATTTACCCTTGAAATTGGATATTGTATTACAGACGGAGCCCTCCTCTGTCTGGGATTGTACTGTATGCTTTTATGAAGCATGAGATACCAACACCACAGCTACTCTGCT
This sequence comes from Acipenser oxyrinchus oxyrinchus, assembly GCA_030684275.1. NCBI lineage: Eukaryota > Metazoa > Chordata > Actinopteri > Acipenseriformes > Acipenseridae > Acipenser > Acipenser oxyrinchus. The sequence goes on from CM060267.1 coordinate 4,433,896, forward strand.
AGTCTTTACTCGTCTCCGTGGCGCATTGCTTTACTGAACAACACAACTACTTATATTACATGAAATAAAAGCGCCTTTCTCTCTCTCTCTCTCTTTTCAAAGTTGGCAAACTAATTCCTGGCTCGTTAAAAAAAGCATCAGTCATGCTCATTTGATGTATCCGCAGTATGATTATGCTTTCGCGGCAATAATGCAATAGTTTTTGTACTGTACGTTGTATGGGTGCAGCATGTATTATTAATGGTAATAAGTGCTTTAATGTGAGTAACTCAGCTGCCCTGATCCATTTATATAGTAGATACAGAATCAGGCTTTATGAAGGGCAAATACAGACCTCCTTGCGAAAAGTATATTACAGTACTTCGCCAAGACCGCTGCATCACAACTAAGTGATGTGTCTGCCTTCACCCTAACTCGAATTAGCAGCCCCCTAGAGGCGAGACTCAGCCCTTCTGTTCAAAACTCGATTGAATTCTTCCTTTCAGAGGGCAATACCAGCACCTACCATTATTATTAGTAACAAACAGGCCTCTGTTACCCACCTACTGGATCTATTAGCCACCGACTGAGCCCACTTTAATAGGCAGCAGATAGTAGGCGCTTGATGGCCTGGTGATGTTTCAGGAAGACTGGTCCCTACACCCCATTGACAGTGTTTTGGCAGGTGTTGCTATTTTATTATTATTATTATTATTATTATTATTATTATTATTATTATATATATATATATATATATATATATATATATATATATATATATATATATATATATATATATATATATATATATATATATATAATGGGTTCTGCATCAGTCTCTGCCTAAGACGTGCTTCAACACAATATTTTTCAGAATTGCTGCACGTTACCTGTAATTTGCATAGTGAAAGGGCAACAGAGTCCAACTGCTGTGTGATGCAAATCTTTCCTTAAAGGCCAGCATGCTGCCATTTAGATAACGCTGTGTGTTTGCTCCCTGTGGCTTCCAGGCTGCACAATACAAAGCCTGTGTGTATGACACTGTGGAATTTAAACAGTCAATTCACTGTCTGCTCCAGATCTTAACACCAAGTGAGGATGTCAGCAGCCAAGTGCCACATGTTTTACCACACAGAGCAACCTCCAACACTGGGCCTCTTTGTCTGCCCATTGGAAAACAAGAAGCAAGCCTCCTACACATCTTCACCATCAACCAATCTGAAAAGTTACAATTAAATACATTTGTGTGCACCTGGATACATGGAAATTGACCACTGCATTACTGAGTGTGTGTGCTGGAAAGAAAGCAAGACAAACAGAAAGAAAGAATTTTACACCCTAAACATTATATATTTAATTTATAGTTAAATATAATAAATAATGGAATTGGAATAAGTCGCATTCAGAGTCACCAAGTGATATGCATGAAAAAGAGAAAAAGACCATTTTCTCCAGACACACACCCTGCCTCTTTCTCTGAGAGTGCGCTTTTAGAACCTTCCTGTGTCGCATTTGCAGCCTCTTTCTAAAACTAATACGTCACATTTGCAAGTCCTCTATTGAGAACGCCTCTTAACCTTTCAACCTGCTTCCGGAAGTTTTGCTCCGTTCGAACTCTGCTGGCGGCAAAGGCAACTAAGATTAACAGGTACTAATCAACAGCAGTAAAACTGCTTATATATGAAGTTACTTAAGTGGAAACTGAAATAATTTGTTATGGAGAATCCGTTTTAAACAGGGAATCGGTTGTTTGTTATTCCCCAGTATTTTATTTTAAAAGTTTTAACTGAGTGGTGGCGCTAGTATAGCACTGTAGTATATCAAACACATTTAGCAGCTGCAGTTAAAAATATGTGTTTCACATACAGTTTATTTGGATAACGTAAATCATGGAAAGTATTCTGCAGAATCTGAATGGCATGGCTGAACTGTTGGCAGTAGCGCGGATCGAATACGTGTCACACTGGGACCCCGAGACGGTCCAGCGGGCTTTTCAGTGGGCGACTTACTTTGAGCACCTGCACGGCAGGTTCCGCACGAACACCCGTATCCGCAAGGCGCTGGCCGACAGGCTGCTGTCCATCAACGAAAGCCTGAGAAACACGTTTGAACTGTACCGGGAGCTCAGTTTCGAAGACTTGGGTCATTGCCGAGGCGTGTTGCTCGCCTCGCTGTTGTCGAACCCGGCCCTTCCAAAAACCCTGTCCGACACTCTTTTCGCCAGGTTACGTCCTTGTTGCTGTGACACAACGGGGCAGCGTGACCAGTCTGACCTGAACCACCTAATCGGAATCGCCAGGTTGAAAGCTGCATCAAAAGTCCTGTCACACGCCCTAAAACTAAACGGCAGCACCGCCACTAACCCCTACCCGTTGCTGTTGGATCCAGAAACTGAAACAAAACGTGAGATGTTATTAAAAAGTTTGGAGACATGGATGCAGTGTCCGTCTGCTGGCCCGCGGGACAAGCTTGTTGATAGCCTTTTCGCACAGCTACAGCAACACGAAATAAACAACAGATCAGATTTTTCTAAGGTCGTGGCTGCTGTTCTCTTGGCGAAACAAACTAGCACGGAGAGCGGTGCGGTCGACCTGGCTTTGAAGTGGTTGCTAAGCAACAGATGCCAGCTACAGACATTCTGCCACCGCGTGCCTTGCGCTTTGCTGTCTGAACTGGCTCACCGGTACCCCTCGTTCCGATGCGCCTACTTGGAGTTTTTGACCACATGGGCGCGGTCTATGGAGTATGATTTTAGTTGCGGGGACTGGAGACATGGCAGTTCTCCAGAACTGAACTGGAAGGAACTGGTGGACCGTTTTATGTATCTTTTGGAGGGACCGACGTTAGTAAAAGAGGCAACTGAGACTGCCTTGTGCGCTTTGAAAGCAGATGATGGTGATTTTGAAGTGTGGGGCATAAGCGTGTGGACAGACTTGCTTATTGCACTAAAGAAAATGTGATTGCTATGTAATGTATGATGGCGTGTATTGTCTCTGTAAAGACAGCAATGCTATGGGCATCATAGTTCTGTTTTGTTTTTTGTCTTTTTTTTTGTCAATGTATATGCTGTGTCAATAGTTACATTCTTCTTTTAAGTTTTATTTGATTGTGTTGATGTGAAATGTATTCAAAATATAAACCAAAAACAAAACTATATACTTTTATTTTTGTGGTATTGGCGCAAACCTTGTAAAATGTTGTTTTTAGTGGTTGACTGGCTTTGTAAAGATGGCATGTTTTTTGAGCCTTTGAAACAAAAGTATGAAACTGAATTTATTACAGCCTCCTGTTACCCATCCCAGAAACGAACTGTCTGACTGGCTTGTTGCCTCTCTGTATTCCTGTATGATCAGGATCATTTTTTATTCTTGCCCAACATATACTTTGAAGATGTTCTTTATGCTCACTACAGGGATGGAAATAAGACTCCTATTGCATAGCAGTTTCACCCATTCCAGAGCTTAATTAGCAAGTCTACAGGTAACACACTCCTGGTGTGTCTTATTAAACTCCTAGTAAAACCAGGAATGGATCAAACTGCTATGCAGTGGGAGTCTTATTTCCATCCCTGCACTAGTATGAAACAACTTTCCTGCAATCTCCAATTTTTGTCTTGCAAGCTTGCAGCTAAAAAGTGTCATAAAAGCACAGAAATGCTGAGGAGCTAGTGGTCTGGTCAAGTAAAATCCCAACATGAGTCATACATCCTGAAAATCAAAACAGCTTGTTATGCACTGTAAAAAAAAAAAAAAAAAAAAAAAAAAAAATGAAACTGCCATTCTTGCAAGCTGACACTGCCGTCTGCTGTTCCTACTGCTTATACTTAACCAGGCAACTTGAGACACCACAAAAAAAAAAAACTTAAAAAAAAAAACCCTTCCGAAATGGCCTGTGTCCGTGTGAACGTGGCCGTCCCATCTCAAATAGAATTCATATGTTCACAGCCGCTTTCCCTATAGTAATGTTTGTCTGCCACGTCCTTCACAAGGGATTTCTGCACAAGAATGTTCCAACTCCCAGCTGGTAGTCCGGATGAAATTGAATATTGCATTTTACACTTGTGACTCATGAAGATTTTTAACAGGAATGTCCTGTTAATAAGAAGTGCCACTTGGGAGGCATATACACATTTTCCATATGCTTTCATTTTAATGGCTGGAGTTCTTGTAATACAAAACCCAGGTGGACTGTGGATTTTATTAATGGCATGTTAAATATATGTATATAAATTAATTTTTTTCTTTTCTGTTCACATAGTCACTATATTGGGGGCTATACAGCCTAAATGTTACTTGCCCCCCAAAATCTAAACTAAAGCACAAAACACCTAACAACAGTATTCATTTTGAAAAGAAATGTGGGAAGGGGGGTACTATAAATTTGTTCTTCCGAGGTAGGGTTAGGGAATTGATACCAGAAGCTGGTATGGCTAAAACAGGAAGCATTGTGTCTATTCGCTCTCTGAATGTGTCTGGATGCCACAGCTGGTTGTGAATGACATCATTAAATTCCATACCTGGCTCATGAAGGACCCTAATAGGTCTATAGGGTGCAGTCAATGTATGTCAGAGAGTAAATGTACCATGTGAATAAAAACCTAATAAAATGTATGAGGGGACGTTACACTGTACTGATCACAGGACAAGCACAAGGGGGGTTCTTTTTTTTTTAATGAGTATTTTATTTGTCTGCAAAAACAGCCTTTAGGAAAAAAACAGCCGTGACCCAACACTGAGTGTCCTCATTCAAGAGTGCAATTCCATTATAATACTGATTCATTAAGGGGAATTTGCTGTTCTATTGTAAAAGTAGTGGGTGCATAATCAAGCTTTTTTTACTCTATCTGGATTCAAGCTTTGTAATGTCTTAGTGTACATATAAATACACCCTGATCTGAGGGTTAAATCATAAACTTACCCCTAACCCATCTTACTCCCACCTCCCCGCAAGCCAAGATAAATTACATTTAGAATGCAACTGAAGACTTGATTTTAATGAAAGTAACATATTGTAAATGCATAAAAGATCTGGATAGACAGTAAAGGTCTTACATCTGCTTTATGCAAATTGTGGAATTTAAAATGCAGTGATTTTAAAAGAAGAAAACTTGCAATGTGGAACAGCATGGTTTTGCAGAAACCATGCACTTTTTTTGTTTTGCTTCTTTCTGTGGTTGCTAAAACAATTCTTGGCAAGATTTCAATGCACAGTTCCAGTTGGGGCAGACCACTTAAAAACTAAATAGCAGTACTCCACTTGTATTCCAGTAACTATAAAGCCACATTTACACACACCCTTCCTTTCATGTCTAGTTGCAATGACCCCAGTTAAGACTAATCATCTACATCTACTAAAGGTAACGTTGGGCTGTAAAGCCCTAGTCTCCCAGCAGGATTTCCTCTCGTTGAGCTGCATCCCTACTCAGGATTCTCTGTCCATTTCATTTATATAGATTTTATATGTGTTTGTGCTGAATGTAAATGAGGGAGGAGAGATTCAATTGATTCCTGCCACAACATGATTCAGGCCATCCATCACAAGGGAGTGGAGTGTGGCAGCTGGGAGACTCCCTTAGTTACTGGGTATACTGGTACACTAATAGCTATTTGAACAGACCCCAGTTTGCATGAATACTGGACAGCCTTACTTACCAGCTATGGCCAAAAGTTTTACATTGTTCTATATAATTAACTAGTTTTGCTTCATAAAGTCGAATGAAACCTGCTGAATAATGTTACGTGAACATATTGAATGACATTCCACGTTACTAAGCATCCAGATGATCCTGACCGAGAGAAAGATATCTGTTTTGTATTTGGTTTCTAGGATGTAGACCAATGCATATAGCTGGAATTTAATTTACAACAAAATGTGAGAATTGAACTTATCCTGTATTGCAGAAGTTTAAAGCATTCGTTTATCTCTGTTGAAAATGTTCAGTTTCCTAATATATTGTTAAAATATGTAATATTTGGAAAAAATGTGGATTCATATGTACTACAGAGTTGACCCCAATGTACACACAGACAGGTTGGCCTTCTCTGTCTTCATATAAGCAGAGTATAAAATAAATTGTACGTGACTGACTAGTACAATCTGCAGCAGGTACATGATGTGGTTCACCAGTCACAGCAAGACAGATGGGGGCATCAGGTATCGTTCTGGCAACCGCAGCCATTAGGAGCCTAGTCCTATCCTCTAATTGGAGTCGGTGGTACTTTGGTTTGCTGTGCTGAGCGCCTGCAAATTGTTCCCAGGGGACACTAGGGAGAGCGGGTGGGGGTTCCTCAGCTGTGTTGCTGCTGCCTGGAGTCACACCAGTATTTCTCTAATTAAAGCCCATCTGAGTTTTCAAAAAGCAGTTTGTCTCCTCAGGTGGAGTGTGTGCTCCCACCTATATATCAACACCTTGAAGGGATTGATAGGCCCTTTGTCTCCTTTCCCTCATTCAGGGAGAGTCTCCCTGTACAGAGATGAGAGTCTGAAGAGGCAAAAAGAATGTTTCCATCACACAGTGTAGCTTTTGTTCCAAAAAAAGTATACTGAAAGTGAGCATTCTCACACCTTCCAAGTGAAGATTTATATAACTCCTACATAAAAAGAAGTACTTCTAGGATACTGGTATATCACTATTATATCAAAATATATCTCAGGGAATATATCTTAAAAATATTGCATGACTTTTTACTCTCTATTTCTGAAGCTTATTGATGAAAATAACAAGCAGTGTACTACAGAGACTTGTGAAATATATTGCTCCTTATAAAATAATTGAGCAGCCTTAATTTCGTAATAAAGCTGCACCTAACAGGACTGGCACTTCTAATGAAGTTACAGGCAGCATGAACAGCACAGAACCATATTAATCTCAAATGAAGCACGTAGCAGGGCCTGCAATGAATGACCCCATCACAATGAAATGGTTATTCGTGGCAAGGTGATGGAGGCGGGGGAATTAGTGGTGAGTTACTGCAGTGCAGCACACGGGAGCCAGGGGTTACCCACCCTGAGGGGATCCTACAGTATTAACAATCAAGTCTCATTCATCACAGAGAACTGCTCCGACCAACAGGAGGCACAGCACCACGCAGCTTTCCTTCGCATATTGCTATTTAACTACCATGTCTCATTTAACACAAGCTTGCCCAGCCCATCTACCTGTCTGTTAGCAGACAGAAAGATGGGCTGGATGAGAGAGATTCATAGATAGTTACTCATGTCATTTTGAGAATGTGTTTTATGTGAGCTTTATAGGGGTACGAGAAGTTGCCAAGACTTTTAAAGAACACAAATGCATTATAAAAGACAGCATAGATTGTAAACTTAACTGGTACAATGCATGCAGGGACTGAGGGGGTTACTTTTGCCTTCAAATGCAGGAAGATTGTACTGGATGACACTTACCCTCTATGAGTTTTTGAGCTGAACAGCAGAAGGAGATGCTGTACCGTCTGCAGCTCTTGTAATACTCGCCTGTTGAAGACTGTTGATGGAGCCGTAAAATTAAACTGCAGCGGAACCATTTCAACTGGTGTCATGTTTGCAAGCTAAACCAATTTACTCCCAAAATGAATGTAATCATTTATTTTGCAAGAATTGTCAAACAAGGACGGATGCACACTTTGCAGGCTATTAAGCTAATAGGCATTTATTTTGCTTGTATTTGGTCTGCATTTGTAGAACTGGTTTTATTTACACTGAAAAGCGCAGAGGCAGACGCCCAGCTGGTAAAACGTGTTGTTGATGAGGCACGGGCGCCTGTACTCCTGCATCAGCACTATTCCATGCTAATGAGAGAAGTGACATTTACAGCAAAGAAACGTTCTGAATTATAATGTTCCTTCTGCTACCTGGTGCAGATGACTATGGACGATCTTGCTTTACAAATCACCTTTCAAATAGCTTTTCTTTTATTATTATTATTGTTTTTTTTATTCCTTGAGCTGGTGAAAATGCCAGGGGAGTGAAATAAAACTGCTAGCCCTGTAGGCATGCAGAAAATAACATTTGGAGATAAGCGCTGAGGCAGATTTTCAGAGACTAATAAAATCATTTAAACTTAGCAATCGTACCGGCAGCTGAGCTAGTTTGATGCTATTGCCCTTGCACTTGTTTCGAACAAGGGCCCTGATGGTTAATGTACAGTATCTTTGAATTCACTTTTTAGTTTTGGCAAATTCCTGTTTGATCATCATCATACTGCAGTTGAGGTGGACAACAGAACGCGAGCCTGCCTCGAGGATAACTGACTTCAGGACAGCTAGGAGTTAACGTTAGTGAGTCTGCTCTCATGCCTGTGTATATTCCAGGTGCGTGTTTGCCATGTACCCATAGCAACAGGACTGAGGCATCTTTAAAAAGAAATGCCCTGGATTGAGGAGGAGTGATCCCAACAGATGGGACAGACACCAGACTCTCTGGGGAATCTTACCCTCAGCACCAGCCTGCTCCAACCAAACCCCCAGATACAAATGCAATGCAGAGGCCAGACTGGCTTTCACCACCTCCGCTGCAGTAGTATAGCGAAACACTGCCTTGCACTAAAGTTGACGTCAAATTATCAACATATCGTTATGAATATGTGACAGAACATACGTGAGAATTACTTTCTGAGAAACACAGGGACCTTGATTCTACAGTTAATTCAGAAAGATAACCTCCAGAACAGCACAGAGGTTATCTGCAAACAGAAGTTGAACCCTTGATCCATTAGACTGGAGGTGCAGTGTGTCACCGTGGAGAACCAGCAGCTTCACTGTCTTTTAATAAGCTCTACCTCTTTCCTATTCTCTTCACTTCTCTCCTCTCCCCTCTCTTTTGTCCCTCACTCTCCCCTCTCCTCTATCTCGCCCTATCCCTTCCCCTCTTCTCACTCTCCCTCTCAGTTTGACAGCGGGCTGTTTCAGTTTTCTTTTCCTCCTCTCCACATTTCCGACGGGGCCTCTCTCTTGAGGCTGGTCTTCGTGTCTGGAACTGGCTTCAGCTTTTTTCAGCTCAGTCTCTCAAAATGGAATGTTATTAAAAAAGAAAAAAAAAGCACAGGGACCTTCATGCCTCGCAGGCACTGTAACTCATGAGCAATGAGCGTGCTTTGCTCCAGGGAGCTCTGCTGTTTAATCATCTCATTCTGGCTTCGTACCGGAAGGAGAGCAGCAAAACCCACTCATGAAAGCTAAATGGTAAAAAGGAAAGGTAAGTTATTGTTAAGAGAGAGAACAAGGGTTTAAAAAAAAAAACATTTGCTTACCTCTTATTTAGCCTTAGCGACCTTATGACCAGTCATTGGACCAAATATATATATATATATATATATATATATATATATATATATATATATATATATATATATATATATTATTTTTTTTACTTAAGATTCTTTGTCAAATACAAAACCATAGATTTAAAAAAAAAGTCTAAAATGCAGCTTCTGTATCCCGTTTTCCGCTAGAGGGCAACAGCTCTTCGGTTCTGAAAGGCCTAAAATAAGTCCAAGGTGGCTGGTCTATCACACACTCTCGCTTTAAAGCGCCATAGTGTAATCACCAACACCGTGCAGCCTTTCAAAGAGGCTGATTAATAAACTAGAATCACTTCGGAAAGGCGTGTTTATTTCCTTTCTATTTAAAACACACTTTCTTAGAAATGTAAAGTGACCTCTTCCAGCAGGGGCCTGTTGTAAAGCGCCGCAACACGTCTTGACTCCTTTAATTCCGAGCGCTTTAGTTTCACTTTATGTATATGTTTAAGGTTTTGCTGTGGTCTTCAATGCTTGATTCAATATTGTAACCCAAGGTGGACACCTTTGTTTAACCGGTGGGTCGGTAATCGATATTAGTTTACTTTATGAAGAGGAGAGAATGTGTGAAAAATCACGGCACAAAGATAACAACCACAAATCATACAACATGCACTTAATATTCAGATAGTTACAACAACAAGTGAAATTAACAATAAACACAGCACAGCAAACTCAAAATACACAAAGATAATGGTTGAAGTGTTGTGTCTGTCCCTTACAGATACACACATAGGTTCAGTAATAGAGTATGAGTATAATTTTAATTTTAATTTTAATTTTAATTTTAATTTTAATTTTACAGAGCTATCCCCATCCAGGCACGCCTTTTGCGCGATGCAGGTTCTCTTTTAAAAGTCTAAATTGGCAGTCTGTAATTGCCAGCACCTGCATCGGTGCTAATTAATTAATTAACAGCTGTGTGTATGTGTTCAATCCTGATGGGGTTGCAAGCAAAGTCCATCACTGTATGAATGTGTAACATACATTTGCCAAGGGAAAGTGTGTTTGAAAACAAACAGTGGAGGTACTTATAAGCTTTTCATACCATGGTAACTGCACTCATGTATTGATTTATTTCTATTTACGTCTATTAAGGAGCTTGTGATGTCATGTACTACTGAGAGAGAGAGAGAGAGAGAGAGAGAGAGAGAGAGAGAGATTATATAAGAATTAGAATCAGATACTTGTAAGAAACCCGAATCAGACTACAAATCAAACTGTGTTAGTCATCCTTGCGGCACAGTCATTTTACGCAGGTAAGTTCAATCAGAGAAAAGCACGAAGCGCATTCGAGTACAATGTAGTCAAATAGTGAGACAAATAGAGACTTCGGATGCTGCAACAGAGGAAACAACTTCCAATCCCCCCCCCCCATGACCGCATATACGGGGAGTCAATATAATAATAACATGACATCATCTTAAGGGAATACAGGGGTATGTTTCCCTAAAGAGACAGTCAGTCCTGAAGGATTGTATTATGCTTAGAGGCATAAGCTGCTGATTGTGATGTACATACATTGCAATGAGATACCAGTGAATTCGGGCTGGCTAAATCAGCAAACCACTGAGCCGCTTCAAAATACAGGCTTGCGTTTCACCACACCCCAAATTATTCTGCTCTAGTCTGTATCATTGTGAGTCCTACATTGAGATACTGTAGGACTCACAGATTGCACGGAATATATCTCAGCAGCGCCCATACAGACAGGTGTGCATTCAATAGGTCAATACAGTAGAGTATCTAACCCCAACAGCGTTTACATATCATATGAGTAGGCTACCATACCTTTCTTTCTATTTTACACAACGTCAGCGATCGGATCATGTGAAACCCGGAGAGCAGCCTTCCTGCCTCCTGTAACGGGGATACGCACTGCAAAGAAGCTGTGCTGCAGGGGATCTGTTACTGCAAATTATTACAGCAGCTGTCAAAATAAAGCGCCATGACAGTCAAAATGCACTTTTTAAATCTTCTTTACTAAATAAATAGCAGACAGTTCCTTGCAGGATCCGAACCCAAGTATACTGTAGGGTATCACAGATTGACATTTTCAGTGCTTGCATTTATATGGAAATATGTGTCTGCACTACCATACAAAGCGCACGCAACTTCTAAAATCACACAATAAAAGACATGCCTATTATTGGAAGTGCTGGGATTGTCATGGCAGCGCGGTCTGCTGTGTGGTATAAGGAGGGAGATGTTCTAGTCGTGTCCACGGAGACCTCACGCCTTGGAAACTTAAAAGGAAGAAAAGTGAGGCAAACTTCGTCACAGTAGTGAAAATTGGAATAACATTTACGCCAAATGTTGAGTTTATATACAAGGTTTCAGCTTTCCGTTATCTGAAGAAAAAAAACTTTTAAGAAACAAAGTGTATTCATCGTGGTCTTACTTTACTCTATTTCAGCCTCCTGGCATCTAAAGCAAGCGAAGAAGAACGAACAGCGGCTTCAAGCAGCAGACTCCTGAAACCTCGTGTTTGTAAGCCCAGTGGAATAGCAGTATCTCTGGATATGTCAGCGATAATTTTCGACAAACGAAAGACATTTTAAGCGTAGTGTTTGAGGAGGTAAACATTCCGAATTCGCAACCACCTTTAAACACAAATCGTATATGTATTCACAATTGTCTGCATCTTACAGGGGGAGTAATAAATCAGAAGTGAATAAAGGAGGCGGGGGCTGAGGGGGGAGTAATTCCGCAACATAATGAGATTACTCTGAAAATGAAGCTCTAGAATCTGATTTGGGTGCGATGTAGTGCACGCGATTGCTCAGTTATATTATTACAGTGCAGGTCCCCTGGGGGTGGCTTGGGAGAGACGCGTTTATGTATTTATGGAGTGTTTCTTTCTCCTTTTCTGTTGGTCTACCTGCATCTCAGTTGAAAAAAATTCTAGTTTTTAGAACTCTTGGGTAAAAATGGTGTTAATAAGATTTTGCAGTGCAATGATTTGTGGATTTCTCCCATACCATGTACAGATATATAGAGAATTCAAAAACATCCAAGGAGAATCAGGATCCAACAGGATACTCCTCAATTACTAGACAGATAGATAGATAGATAGATAGATAGATAGATAGATAGATAGATAGATAGATAGATAGATAGATAGATTTGATCTTTTAGATGTATGGAGAACACATTCTTGTTAGACAAAAAAATAGTAACAGTAAGACCTTTTAAAAGATGAATTCGGTGCTGTCTACTCATCACTGTGCATCGGTACATGGTATATTTTTACTTTGTAAAATGAAAGGCTCCTTGAAGTTACATAACCTCTGTGGCCACACCATTTCTGCATTACAACATTTCCCTGTGCTGTGTTTGTATTTAAGAATATGACATTTCTGCGGCAGCTCACCTGTAAGACTGACTAAGCTGTCGCAGGTGAGTCCTGCACATACCTCAGCAGACTCTGGCAGATTAAGGCCACTCTTTAGTTACCTTGCTGAATCTGACATAACTCTCACACCGGAATTTCTCTATGGTTTTCCGTTTTGGACTCAGTGGTTAGGTGTCCCTTTCCACTGTTAATCTCAATTTATTAGCAAGGAAAAGATACATTCTGTGTACATAAAACGTCTTTAAAAATGCACCATGATTCGTTTCTTTTCTGTTGCCTTCTCAAACAATAAGTAACCGAGTTTCCATGGAAACAGCCCTTCTCTCAGGAGATGCAGAGAAAAGGTATGAGAAACAGCCAAGGACACACACACACATGCACACATTGGCAGCTGCTCTGAATGCAAGAGCACAATAAAGGAACAAGGACACTGAAAATGCAAAAAGGTTTGAAAAAAAAGGTGTTCTGTCATTAGCTGGAGTTATCTCACAAAAATCTGAATCCAAATATTGCAGTGACTTTGAGTTATTTGTCTTTTCTGGGATACATTTTAGAAGCAACAAGCATTCATTTTTCAAAGTTTAGATTTATTTTTGCACCAGTACCAGTATGTCCAAAGTTTGTGAATCTTGCATACAGTATATGTATGTAAAATGAATGCTTTTTGAATGTGATAAAAATCCTTTTGGAATCCAGTTTGAATACCAACATTGAAATGTAGTATTTTCGCAATAGAACAAAGAGAGAATTGCATGAGTGGACTAGACTACATACTGTGATCGTGGTTTTATCAGGTATAGATGAGGGGTTAGGAAGTGACTGATTTAACAGCACAGTCGTGCCTGTGTGAATAGAGCTATCAGCACATAAACTGCTCGTTGATTTACCCCTCTGGACCAGACGCCATTACTCCACACAGTTTGCTCAACACAAAGAAGCAGGTGCTTTGATAGAGACGGAGGAATCACGTGGTGCCGGGTCCCTCTCGGGAGAGTGAACCGTCAATGAATCTTTTATAGCCCTACCTCTGATGGAAAGCTGAGAAAAACACAAGTGAAGCCCCACAAATTGCTACCAAAACTGTGTCTCTTGCATGGCTTCTCCTCACTTAGACTTAAACTGCTTATAGCTTTCCCATCTGTCAGTATATATATATATATATATATATATATATATATATATATATATATATATATATATATATATATATATATATAAACACAACACAGGTGTGAATCTTCACACAGTGCTTGTGTAAAAAATAAAATAAATTGGTATGAATGTAGGTGGGGTCATATGTTTATAAACTGTATATAAATAAGCAGATAGATTAGGTAAATTCAATATGTGATCTGCCAGTGATATGTGTATGTTTTGTACTGGTATTTCTTTTGCGATTTTCAAGAAACTTAGTGGGCATTCATTTTGCAATATAGGCCAAACATTATTGCAGAGTATAGAGCACATTGCGCAATTAGAATCCGTTTACATGCATTATGCAGATCACGTTTTATAACACATATCTTTTGTATTGAATATTGGGCATACATTCAATCAAGTTTACTTCCAGAACTTCTGTTTCTATTTCAGTACATTCTTCTGTACAATGAGGTGTTAAAAATAGCTCAGTACATATACTGCACACTGCGTCTTGAGATTTCTTCCCCACACGTCCAGATTTAATGAGCTGATACTGAAACTGTGAAGCGCTCAATTTGCAAGTCATTGGTACATGTCTAGTCTATTACAGTGACAATCCCAATCTCATTTCTACCCATCCTCTTACTAGAGGCTGCTGACCTCTTCATCGTATCTATATGTCACATATCCACTGCTCACGTCCTAGATTGTCATTCACAACAGTCACGTTTTTCCATTGGTTCAGTGATATCTTCATAGTGGGAGTGCCAAAACTCATTACTGCTACTCGGAATTGTGTTTAGGAAGTATTTAATTGGTGGGTATTCAATAAATCAGTTCACCACCGTGTTGATTAAAAAAAAAAGCCGATTACTCTCACATTTATAATCGAATACCAATCAATGGCAATTAACTTTTGCATTCTTTTAAAAGCCGATTGGAAGTGAATGATCCTCTCATCTGGGGTACTTTAATTATTTACTGCTTTAAACAGATTCATTGACTACCTGATGATAAATACTTCTTAAATTCCGAGTACAGGTAATGAGTTTTGTCATGTCCCTAGTAGATATACTGTGAATACTTTTACAGCTTTGGGAAACAACTTTGATCACACCCAGAACTAACCATAAGTGCATACACCATCGCCACCTGCTGTTCAGTTTCAACAATACAGCTCACTGACATGAATAAAGAAATACGTAGGAAGTGGAGCCTGATCCAAGCTACTGCTGATACCAGCAGGAATAGATAAAAAAAAAAAGATGTTTTAAAATGAGTTTAATTCGTTATTTAGAAACCCTTTTTTTGTTTGTTTGCTTTTAACGGTACAGCTATTGTTATTGCTGCATTAAAAAAAGAAATGTCATTCAGGATTTTAACCCAAGCTTCTGCCCGTACATGCAGAGATTCTGTGAAAATATATTACGGTAATATTAATATAATAAACACATTCACATATTCTGTATCCTAGCCACACATTTTATTAAGGCATGCAATATTCCATAAGTCTGCTGTTTATCACCATGGCTTTGGTAAGCCTGCATCAGAGCAATGTGTTTGGAATATGAAACCAGTTTCTCTGGTGTGATCTGAAACCTTTGCTGGGGGGTCTGGGTTTTTCTCAACTGGTAGCATTTGAACCAATACGAGAACATAAATAATTCACAGAATTGTCTGTTCCAAAGAACGATGGATTTCCCCTGCAGAGTTAGTTTCTGTGAAGTAAGGCTTTCAACTCTGTTTTGATTTTATTTTTTTTATTTTTTTTTAATCCATAGACAAATCAGACAACCAACAAAAACCAGCACTGTCTACATGTGCTCAGGTGTAGCCCAGTTAGGGTTGTATTAAATAACACCTGTCAAGAATCTCACTAATAAGGTTTTAAATCATTGTCTTTCCACACTGATGAGCTGGTGTTTGCTCTGTATAATGAAAGACTGATTGTCCACTTCCTCTCTGTCTGTTTGGTTCCTGCTGGTTGAGCTTCCCATTTGAGCTTCATGGTTTCCCCTCCCTCTCTTGCCAAGCCAGGCTGCATGGCTGCTGCTGGGAGTGCAGACTCGTCGATCAATTAAAGAGGTCTTTCCAGGACTCTCTTCCAGTGCATCTGTGCGTGATTCTACACAAATTCAGGGAATTACACTTACAGCACGAGGGTAAACACGGCCACGCCTGGTTTAACACTGAATCAGAATCAGGGAATGAAATCCGGCGAGGGTGAGCAAGCCCGTGACAGGGTTTACACACCCAA
Organism: Acipenser oxyrinchus oxyrinchus; assembly: GCA_030684275.1. Classification (NCBI taxonomy): domain Eukaryota; kingdom Metazoa; phylum Chordata; class Actinopteri; order Acipenseriformes; family Acipenseridae; genus Acipenser; species Acipenser oxyrinchus. The sequence goes on from CM060267.1 coordinate 4,449,922, forward strand.
TTTATTAGCTCTACTTACAGGAACATTTGTATTTGTCACAGCAGAGCTCTAAATAAAATTGTAATTTGACAAGCTTTTTTCTTTTGGCTAATTTCCCATTTGATTTGTACAGCGCTAATTAAAACACAGCTACCATCCGTGTCGTTATATATTCTTGAGTCATTGCTCTCAATTAGCAATTAAACAAATAGTTGATGCTATGGTTTTTGGTTTAAACAATATCCACAGTTTGTAATTATTAATTGGTAGGTTGTTTTAACAATCAGTAATGCTTACCCTGCAGACATTAACATATAGAGATACAGTCTGAGCTGGTAGTTGTGCATGCATGGTTAAAGCTAGAGAAATTCTACAACCCATCTACTATCTACCTACTCATTCACTAAATGTTGCTGTACATTTTTCCTGGCTGTGACCAGGGTGACTGTACCTGCAATTAGTTCCTGTCTGACACATACACATGTGTGAGGGCTGTAGCGGCACCTGTTTTCATTCACGCTCAAATCCTATAGTTTAAATGTACACCATTGTTCCAGCTGCATCAAATAACAGCATTTTTATTCTTCTTATTCAATATGTATGTGTCATAAAAGCCAGCAGTTCCTGCTTCTGGGGGAGTGGAACATGCACATAGCAGCAAGGTGTATTACTGCCGGTATTGGTACTTTGAGTTCTGTTTTTTTTTTTTCTATATAATTTAAAGTCTTCTTTTCAGCTCACCTGTGTGCAAGAGGTGAAGCAGTGAGACCAGGACCCACAACAACCTAGTAGAGCATATTGTTTCAAAAGGTAGTGATCATTACACTGGGTATTTTGTCGATTTTCATTTTGAATGTTTCATGTAACTTCTAAATCAGCTAAAGAATTATTTAAAAAATAATAATAATAAAAAATAAACACACACATTTACCAATATTGATCTTTAAACTGTATTAATTAAACAAACAAATAAAAAAAGTAAATTAGTATTACAAGGTATTCACACACAAAAAAAAAAAAACTTTACAGAATGGCTGCAGTTACTTCAAATGATATTGTCATGTGCTGCTGGCTCCCTGCACTTCCTAAAAGAGGCAACATTTTAATTAGCAACTGTGTCACACCTTCATTCATTCATTTTCACCTCTCTGTTTATCTGTAATTGTGTACAAGCATGTGGGCAGCCAGGGGGCTGCAGGTGTGAATCAAACAAGAAGTTATTCTTTTACCCACTGGAATGAAAACTCTGAAGGAGGAAATACAGTTTGACCCCAGCGAGTGTAATTATCTGAGCTGTCTGATTGGATCGACACAGATGTCCTCTAAACTGTAACTACAATCAGCCTCTCTGTATTTATAATGAAATACATTGATAATGCACCAGGTTATTTAACATGGATAGCTGCCATGCACTTAAACTGCAATTCCGAGACCGTGTGCACTACTCCTGCAAAGCCACCCTTCCACAGCTTAAAAATGTAAGTTCCTTCTAATCAAGCACAGCATGGTGTTTTGTGCCATTATGACAGACAGGATGTTAAGTGCAGATCCTTGTGCTGTCTCCTCCATGTTTATGCAGCCTGATATCCTGTGTCAGGTGTCAATTGCAAACACCTTCCTCATGCCTCACCTACGGAGGTGTGATGAGCCTGCTGTTCTGCTGCTGGTTAGCAAAATGCACACAAATCACAAACTTGATAACTTAGTATGCAGAAGCATTCTTAAGCTACAGCAGATATCCATGGAAATGTGTTTTTGTTTTTATTATATTTGTTTTACATTACTGAAACATACAAATACAAAACAGGGGTCTCAGTGCTGGTTTCTGCTTTAATTGTTGTCTATGGGTAATTCAAATTCATGCATTCATGAAAAATGTAACATATTTAGCCCTGACAAACAAATGCAGTCTCACAAATTATGCACAAGACTATAAAGAAACGGGGTGCATATGATAGATGCATATATAAGACAACAATGTACATGCACTGTATACTCTGTGATAAAAATTGCTAACTGCAAACTGCTATAGAGCAAATTCAGAATCATTAATGGCCATCTATTATATGGACTGCTCTTTGTGACAGGCAAAACCAGGCAATCAGTGCATGCGTGTGAATAATTTACAACGTACTTTTAAAACGGACTGCAGCCACTCGAGGGAAGACTGGATGACAATTTTCTTGCGTTCAGTTTCTCTTCACCAGCAGCATGTCAAACAGCATCACAGAGGTGAACGACTCCTCACACTGTCAAGAATAGTAGAAATTGACGTCACCCCAGCTGCTCCGTTTCGAAGGCTATCCCATGCGTAAGTGAGGAGGGGGAGAGAGAGGGAGGAAATGCCGAATCGACCCGATCACAGGACCGGGACTTGTGAACTGTGCTGACTCGGCAATGAAGACAGCGTAGACCTGCGTCAGAGAGTGAATTAGGAACCCGCCAAGGTCGAATGAGTGACAGCGTGGGGATATAAGTGCGTTCCCCCTGGCAGGATATAAAAGGTACGAACGAGATGACAAATGCATTAACACAAGGGCGTGTGGGAGGAAGGCGAGTATGTTGCCAGCTTCATACAAAAGTTGCAATCTTGTAATGCATGCGAAGCCCATATCTAAAATATCTCAAATCTCCCCATGGAAGTACACTATGCTGTTCTTTCTGCAGCTGTCTCTTTCTGCAGTCCCATGTAGGCCTCGTTTTTTCACTATATAACAATTTTATAATTAAAAAAAATTAAATGGAAAGAATATCTATCTATCTATCAAATCCCGGCTCACTCACTGACTCACTGTGTGACCTTGAACAAGTCACTTACCCTCCTTGTGCTCCCTTATTGTAAGTGACTCTGCAGCTGATGCATAGTTCACACACCCTAGTCTTGTATCTTGTAAAGCACTTTGTGATGGTGGTCCACTATGAAAGGCGCTATATAAAGATGATATATATATATATATATATATATATATATATATATATATATATATATATATATATATATATATATATATATAAATTCATCCTTTGTGATTTTTTGTGTATATGATATGTGTAAAGAAATAATATAAATACTATTTTGTCAGTAGTATTGTACCATTCGCAGTCTGATTGTGGTCTCTAAACCCCTGAGATATTGACACACGAGGGGCTGCACCACTTAAACAAAATGACCAGCTGTTATCAGTGCCTCAGAAGAATGGACATGTAATGTCTCGCAACAGAAAAATCAATACCTGAACGCAGATGGAGGAATTACAAGGCAGGAACTGCTTAAGAAACTCTTTAATGCTTGTTCATTTGTTTGGGATTGCTTTGTGTAACAGGCAGTGTTGTGTGATGCACTGCCATTACAGATTCTGTCCTTTCCCTTGTCATTGAGATGAGATGTTAAAAACTCTAAAAATCACATGGATGCAAAAGAGCCTGGTTCTTTTGCATTGTGGTTAAGGCGCACGGTGGCGGTTCACGCCCCAGCCTCTGCTGTGTGACATTTGGCTCCTCATTTTGGAATGGGGGCAGGGGTATTATGTAAGTCACACTTCTGGTTAGTTAATCACATAGATTTAACAGTCCCTCATATAAGATTAGAGCATACATAAAATCAAAAGCTTTTCAAGTCTGAGCCCTTCTATGATAGAGACAGAGGCAGAGTGAGCAGGACTGAAGCTAACCCTTCATTTCAGCTTCTTTATTATCCCTGCAAACCAGCAGCCTCACAGCCACGACCTGCAAACATCTCTCCATCTGCTTCCCTCTCACGCTAACAGAACTCGAAGGAGATGTGCCCTGTTTTCAATCTCCTCTCCATGTTGAGTTCAATCAACGATGTGCCTAGGAAATGCACTAGAATACTTCATCCAGCCGCTTGCAGCACAAGGGATGTGATTACCCAGATAGGACAATATCCTGCTGAAGGATCTCTGTAATCTTCCAATGAATGAGATTACAGGTCTCCACCCCGCCGTCATTACAGGGAGAAAAGGACATGCTGGCTTTCGAGGGCTGTGTCATAAACACAACAGGCCCCTGAATTCAGAACCTCTTGATGCTGGCATTATCCGATTACAGCATGCTGCCCGCGTTTCAATATGCCCTCATTTATCTGCCTGCCTGGAGAACACCACTTATTTAATCAATTGTAATTTGGTTTTACAAGATTATTATACTGTGTATTATTTTACAGGGGGTCCTCACATGCAAATAAACGCCTGTAAAGTGTCTGTAAAGATAGTAATATTAACAGGTGGATGTATGGTGCAATCATATATAGAGATGCATACATGTATCAATCTTTATTCTAAAACGTGATTAAGATGCATTACACATGCCTGGCATCAGTGAAAACAACACCTGAGTAATGCATTTTTAATGGCTGATAAATGACCTGCATGCAATTTTAAATCATTCCTGCAGCCCCCTCCCCTTACTCTAAAGTGTGGCTCTCTTGAGATACGGTTCCCAAGTCCTGTACTTGAACAGGGATCCAGATGAGATTGCATGATACTGTCAGCGCACAGTCTTACAGCTCAGGTTATTATGTCATCTAGCTTGTCGGCAGCTCCCAACCACACTGCCTTGATGATTTATGGAAGCGTTAGGGGGAATCAAATCTATCTGCAATCTGCCAGGCATTGAATTCTAAAGAGGTGAAGTGCTACAGTGATGCACAGTTAATTGTGTGGAGCGTTATTAACACGTTGGTCATTCTGATGAGAAGCTTTGAAGTCCGGTGGTATCTCTCAGGATCTCATTGGCCGCAGTGGGGCAGTAGATGACTCAATCGGCATGATGGTGTTAAAACAGTACCAGTGCTTACCATGCACATTTTTAAATAGGGTTTGAACATACAGTAAGCAACAAGGGCTGTTTTTAATTCTGATCCAGGAAGGATCAGTGCTATTCTCCTACCAATTCAGCTGTTTTTTATTCTTAGTCTGAGGAGTTAAAAATGCTGCAATAAATCCAGACAAGTAACAAGTCTGAATTGTGTACAATTACAATGCTAAAGCTAATAGAAATAACTTAAGACTACTTATGGCTCTTGCATTAAAAAATGCCCTCATGGCACCTGCGGGTCTGCAGTGGAGCCATTCTGATCCGTATTGTCCTCTGGCACTATGGGTCTGGTGGCTTCGCTGTGGATCCGCAGTGCGAAAAATGACAGATTGGCAGGAACACGTTTCGGAGGACACGTGTTTCAGCCTCTGTTTCCCGAGTCGCTGGGGGGTTGCAGGGGTGAACCGGGATAAAAATAATAGTTGGGCATTCCAAATTGGGGAGAAAACTGGGGTAAAAAAAAACCATTGGCGACAACTAAATTTGAAAAAAAAAATGCCCTCATGATAATATGAAGCAAATAGCTTTGAGAATGTAGCTCCCAGTTCTGTGTTATTTTGTGTTTGTAGAATTATCTAATCATCCGTATCTAATTATCTAATGGGGCTCCCTGGACATTATAGTCATCGATTAAAGGCGGTGCATTCTGTGCACAAGTGTTGCAGTGGGTAGACGGGAATCGCAGAAATAGGCAATTCGTCTTAAATACAAATTTGATAGCAAATGCTTTTAATAGTGCTTTGATAGCGATTCTCACGATATCGAATGAAGATTGATTATATGAATGTATTGTGCTACACATCTTATTTCTTTTGTGTCCCTCCTTCCTCTCTTGTTGATTTCAAGAGCGTACATCGATGGCTGGCACGCTCCAGTCAAACTGCATTTTTTTTCCCTGAAATCTCGGCTCTCATTCACACACACAGAGTGAGGACTGTCTAAAGAGTGAAGGAAGGGGGGCATGGGGTAGAAAGCCTTAATCGAATGAGCCGTCTCGCTCCCATCTGGGCCTGCGGTATTGAGAGGCAGGCTTCAATTCAGCAGGCTCCTCAGGGGACTTGTTCTCTGAGCCGAGAGAGCCTCCCTCTACACGCGCTAAGCCTCTCTCTGATTGAAAGGGGGCTTGTTTTTCAATCTCCATCTCCTCACGGTCCCCAGGGCCCTGGGGCTGCCTGGAGTGTCAGAGAAAAGGTGGCATCCACCTGTGTCCACCAGCACGCCTTTCTTTCTTTGTCCTTTTTCTATTTACCATGCACATACTGTTAGTTCATGACAGATATCCTTGGTTGTTTTTTCCTTTGCTGTCCCTTCTGCTTTACCATAAATCCGCCATGCTATGCTGTTACTAACATATATAGTACTGCAGCAATACGGGTGCAAAAGAAGATGTGTGTTTGTGACATCTTGTGCTGACAGACCAATAAAGTAAACTGTATCTTTCATGAAAAGGACAGGTCATGCAGGAGAGAGGGGTAGCTAACAGATTGTTTGATGAATGGATTCTGTTGTGTTTATTATTATTATCACTCAGTCCAGGTCATTTCAGCACGGCATAGCTGAGCAACACTCAAACACAGCACAATATGAATTGCAAAGCAATATAACAAACCCAACTTTAAAGCGCCCTTTCAAGAACAGCAGTGGTCCTTTAGCTTCTGTTCATCTTGCCAATAGTTTATTCAGATTTGACTTGGCTCATCTCCGATGACTTTGATATTGCCTGTTAAACTAGCTGGTAAGACAGAAGCAAAACCATCAAAATCCATTTAATTGAAAGAAGACAAGAGCAGCGCGTGGGAGAGGGTGTGTGGGAGTGTGTGTCTGTGCTCGTCAGAGTATGAAGCATGAAAACACGTTCCCACTCACAGAAGATTCTCACTTTCCACTTCACACGTCCGTGCAGTTCAGAATACAAAATGTTCTGGATGACTAATTTGTTTAGTGAGCAAACCTTAACTTTAATGCAACACCGTTCACCGTCTCAAATGCTTGAAACTTTGTTGGGAGGTGTCATTATTATGCAGAGGTGATGTTTATATGTCTTTTGATGTGCTGGGAATCATGGGAGTCACATGATCATGTCACAGGACAGCAGCGTTTCAGAATTCCCATCCAATTGCCTGCCCTGAACTGCATGTCTGTATAGCAGGTAATATTAGCGAGGAATTGAATTTGACTCGATTGACAGTTGAGCAGATAGAATCCAAACTGCACAAGGTGACTTCTCTTATCAATAAGAGACACCCTAGACTCAAGATCAAAGACTTACCGGTGCTGGAAGAAAGGAAGCAGCCATAATCAAGAAAGCACTGAAAAAGAGGAAGCATCTATAAAGCAGCTACTAGTAATGGTGATAACTGGCAAGGCACATCTCCATTAAAACCAAAGCTTTTACTGCCCCTCAATGAAAAATTAACACTGGGTATAAAAATCGCCAGTAATCGCTGTCAGATGTGCACCCTTTATGTTATGCCATTAAAAGCAGCTGCTCTTAAAATGTTTGAATACCCTTTTCTGTTGCTTCACGGGAGAGCCGTGCCCTTGTCTAACTGCAAGAAGAGGAGTTCAACAATGCAGGGATGAAAGGAAAGTAAAATAAAACAGCAACAAACACACGTTTCGTGCTCCTGCGGCCGACAGGCGAGACTGTTGCCTCAGCAAACTTTGAATGTGTAATTGTACAGAACCAGTCTGCGGCACCATTAGCATATATCAGTCTCCTTCATACTGCAGTTATATCCAGTAATATTTGGCCACTGGTGAATGCAAAGTAAGAACAATGGGGAGGTGAGAATATGCAGCTGTATTATTCTTCAGATTTTATTCCAACTTCACTATATCACTGCTGCTTACCTAGAATCAAAACCAGTGCAATTCCCCATCCTCATCACCAGTCTATACTCTCTGAAGGCAGGATTGTGGCTGGGATATTTCTTTCTCTCTCTCGCTCTCTCAACACCCCTGGTGTCTACCATCAAAAAGCAATTGCGTTCCTATTCCGGATTCACATCAGCTCTTTATGGCTCCCTGGTGGCTCGTTCTGCACCTGCCAACTGCCCCAAACCGCTGGTGAATACTTACCATTGAAGTACTCAGGTAGCCATAACTGTTTCGTTATGCCTGTCTGGATGTAATGTTACTATGTCATTCCTGTCATGCGCAGTGACAGCGGGGGTGCTGAGTAAAGAAATAAAAGATGGTTGTAAGTAAGCACCTGTATCTGAGTCTGTATGTGCACCCGAAGATTATTACATAGGGAAATACCAGTTTCTACATTTTATCAAAAAAAACATGTTGGACTGTTTTAAATGCATTGAGATGTTGCAATTTTTTTTCAACTAAACCTGTTGGCAAATGCCATTAAACACACGAAACACAGACAGCGTCATTTAAAATGTACATCCACAATAATATCTAAATATATTTGCAATAAAAAACACACCTGTTTTTATTTTAAACCTACCAATTTCATCAGATGTCTAAGGTCAGTGGCAGATGAAAAGGAAGATTTACCCCTTTTCAGCTCTCTCTCCTCTCTCTCTCTGCCCATTCCCTGATGGATTGGCACACAGGGAAAGCCAAAGAGCAAGATCGATTTTCCTTCACAAAAATCGATATTTTTCACTTGCGTGTGAGGTTTGTCTGTCTCTTCATATCTATGTAGGTAAGTGTTAAAAATGATTAATGTCCACATCAAAATTATTCGGGCAGAAGGATTTCCTGTTATGTATTCATTTCTTTTTCAATGGTTTCATGCACCCCCAGCGTCTGCATCACTCAAGTGAGTTTTCTGCCAAAGCAGGGGTAACAATACAGCATATGGCCAGCAAGTAGACAGGTGCAATATGACACTGCAATTTTAGTGACAGCTGTGGTGTTCTTAAATTGATGTTAAATTGCAGTTGCAATCGAGTTAAAGTGACCCATATATCGTGTTCAGTTACACCAAAATATGTTGTGTTCCATATTTGATCCTTTTGTACTTTCCACATTTTTAGAAAGCAGACCCTTCAGACAAAAACAGGCTGCAAAATCAAAAAAGAGGATTTCCTGGGTGCAATTCTGCTTTTTTTTTTTTTTTTTTTTTTAAATGACATTGTTTTTCAAGACATCACCAACAAAAACCCTATGCAATAAGGTCTGCAATATTGCCCACAATTCCACCTCCCTCAGAACTGGAATTCTGACTGCATCACAATGAGATTCTATGCTGCACACGCTGTGAAGTCAGCAGCCCCGTCACTCTATCCCCTGTCTAGCTATAGGTCAGGGAGAGAGAGAGAGGGAGCAGCTCCAATCAACAGCCAGTTGTTAAAGTAACAGCCGTGACCGTTCAGGCTGGTTGAGCCAGTGAAAACATGTTTGTTCGGCTTAATGTGACACAGCCCTGTCAAATTAACAGCCCAGATAGTGTGGGCTGGGCGCCATAATGGCTCGGTATCAGATCCCTGGAGATTTACCACCAGCGTCCCAAGGCAATTGATCTCAGCCGTCTGCCACCCAGGCGTGCTGAAAGATTGAGGTCAAAGGTGAGCTGTTTATCATTGCAGAGGAGCTGGGGCACCAAGGAGCTGTTCTGCTGACAGTCTGCCCCACAGTGGTGGCCTTTTCCATGTGCCAGGTGGCAAGGCTACATAAATAAAGATGGGTGAGGCGAGTTTAGTAAGCTGGGAGATACTGCACTGGGAGTCTCAGTATGTCTGTGGTGTGCTGCTGAGCCTGCGGGTAGAATCTTCTGTGCTTGTGCAATACTTGTAACTTCAGGGTTACTGATTTCTCCTTAATTTACAATCCCTGGGAAAATGGTTCATTCCTGGAAGTGAATGGGTCTTATTCACAAAACTTTAAGGACTGTTTTCAGTAAAGGATTGTTAAAGGCTGTTTTGCTGAAACTCGTTTTGATGAAGTTTTTACACTTGTTTTGGAGAGCTTTGCTGCTGTCAAAATGACTTGAATCAGAGAACAATCAAAAAGATGAGACTACCGATATTTGAGTAAATGAAATACACTTCAATTAACGTAATACTTCAACCTAGTAAACAAGTTATTGGTGTATTTAAAAAAAAAAAAAAAAATACTGAGTTGAGTAATATATGGTTGTGTCTGTTTGCTCTGCAAAGCTGAGTCTGGCTCTTTCTAGCACAGCAGATGTAGTTCTAAAAACAACCTGGCTTAGCAGATTGGGTTCCATTCTCAAGTCTCACACACACACATTACAGCCTTCCATTGCGTAAGTGTGTGTGCGTGGAGAGACTGCTGATTTGGGTGTTAAATGGTATTGATTGGGAATTCATTTCAATTTGATTTGCAGCTGTTAATTTATCCTCACTTGCTCCGGGACAGTACCTTTGCCAGCTAGAGTGTTGTGACAAGTCAGGTTATTGATTGCCATGAGGCCTGGTTCCCCCGGGAGTCTTGAATCTAAGGCACGGAGGTGGAGCCCTGCAAGATATTTCAGGACTCGCACCCTGCTGTAGAAACAGCTCTGCTTTAACAAAGGGGTGGTTTTCAGAGTGCTTGTGTCCTCAGAGTACTGCTGAGTGGGTGGAGTGCAGGGTACTGAAATATCAAAAGCCACTATGATACGATGGTCAAGAAAAGATATTTCAGATATCATTCGTATTACTCAGACAAAAGATGTCAATATCAGACTAAAAAAACACTGAGAGACACACCGGGCCAGGGTGACAAAGCTTTTGCTTCAAAACCTGCATCATCATTTTCTTTCTAAGAATGAAAACACTTTTAATGATACACAAACTTATGAACACAAAAGTTATGAACACAGAAGAGTTTCATCAATGCATGTTTGAGTCCGAATAGCTTATTGTTTCCAGATGGATACTGATGAATCAGCTTGGCAACGCATTCCCTACACCCACCACTCTCTGTGTGAAAATGTGACTCCTATCAGTCTGTCTCCAATCCAAGCGAGTCCCCTGGGCTCTGCTGGGTTTGAAATGGTGACTGCATTGGGCAACTTTCTTGGTGCCTTTTTTACTTTTAAAAACTTCTATTTCCTAGGCTAAAGAGGTTGAGTTCCTCGACTCATGCTCACAACTTGTACCTTTAGCCCTGAGATTAGTCAAGTTGCTCTCCTCTGAACGTTCTCCAAAGCCTCAGTACAGTACCTTGGGCGTTTTCAGGAATGCTAATGGGATATGAATGCAACCCTCCATGTGAAATAACATTCTGTCTTCTCACCTTTCTTGTTGGTTCAATAGACAGCCTCCTGCACCTTTGTAAAATCAATTTGCAGAGCATCCTGTTTCAACATTTCGATTGGTAATGAATAGAACTGTGTCATGCCTTTTAGATTTGAAAGGCAGTGCAGCCTTGGCCTGTTCTTCTCACTGTTGTCTGAACATTTGTGCCGCCATCAACAGCTTTAGAAGCGTTTTATAAACTGCCATGAGTCACTGACTGCATTGTTGGACCCCACTGACAAAGACCTAGCCTTGAGTCTGTTGTACACATTGCTTTGTTCCGTCTGTTGACGTACAATGCAGTCCACCTTTTTAGCTATTGTGTGCGATTTTTGCCTTTCAAAACAATCGATGCTCTTTGTGAATCATAAAGGATCATCGCTGTTGCTTTGTCCCAGAATTAGTGTCAGCTGGTCTACAGTTTCGGCAGCTCCAGGCAAGAATATGTTTTTATTTGTTTTTCACAAATGTGTTTCAGTTAGCTGCACATCTGCCATCTCATTGTCCGGGCAGCAGTGACGACTCCAGGATTCTGGAAGAGGGGAGGCGAAGGGGTGGCAGACAGATGGGCTTTGGTTGCAGAGGTTTTTTTTAACCCTAACCCTAACCCAGAACACACACAGGAAGAATGTCACACACACACACACACACACACACACACACACACACACACACACACACAGGAAGAATGTCACACACACACACACACACACACACACACACACGAAGAATGTCACACACACACACACACACACACACACACACACACACACACACACACAGGAAGAATGTCACACACACACACACACACACACACACACACACAGGAAGAATGTCACACACACACACACACACACACACACACACACACACACACACACACACACAGGAAGAATGTCACACACACACACACACACACACACACACACACACACACACACACACACACACACACACAGGAAGAATGTCACACACACACACACACACACACACAGGAAGAATGTCACACACACACACACACACAGGAAGAATGTCACACACACACACACACACACACAGGAAGAATGTCACACACACACACACACACACACACACACACACACACAGGAAGAATGTCACACACACACACACACACACACACACACACACACACGGACTATCATGAAAGAAACAGGTGCAAATTATTTGGGGAAAAAAAACACTAGCCTGGATGCTTACTTGACAAATAAATATTTCTGTATGATACGTAGCTCTATTACTTACTGTAATGTGTACAATAAAATCTAATATCAGTGCAATAAAGTAAACTTTTAAAATAGTTTCACCTTACAGATAACCAGAACTTCTCTAAATGTACTGCAATCTGAAGTAGAACATTATCCATCCCATGCCTTTCTTTTATTTTATTTTGTTTTTAATTAATTTTTTTTTTTTTAAATTTAGTAATCGCCAATTATTTTGATTATTTTCTCCCAATTTGGCATATCCAATTATTTTTAGGCTCAGCTCACCGCTATCACCCCCAAGCTGACTCGTGAGGGGCGAAGGAGCACACGCTGTCCTCCGAAGCGTGTGTCGTCAGCCGACCGCTTCTTTTCATACTGCAGTCACCATGCAGCCACCTCAGAGTTACAGTGTCGGAGGACAACGCAGATCAAGGAACCGTACAGGCAAGCCCGCAGGCAGGGGTCGCTGGTGCGCGGTGAGCTGAGGACACCCTGGCCGACCTAAGACATTAGCTATTCCATATGAAACTTAACACAGTGTACTTTTCTAATACCACGAATACGGGTCCCATTTCATCTCCAGTAATGCAGTATTATCAATACTCACTAGAAACCTGACATCAAACAAATAGTTTTCAAACTCTGGGGGCACATTCCAGCAATGCAGTTTTCCAAGACAACATTCGTAAATCTTTTTTTTTTTTTTTCATAATACTCAACTTTTTTTTTTAACCCGTTTACTTATTTCCAAGCAGTACAGAAAATGTGCTCTTCGTAAACCGTCACACAGTAACATGCTGTCGTATGTTTGCTGAAGCAGGAAGTTTGGTCACTGCATTGAAAAGGAAACTAGACAAATTCATAAATATGTACCTTTATACTGGCTTAATGAAAGCATATCATTTTGAATGGAATATGTGAAGTATTGTTGTACATGAATATGAATGAAACCTATGAGTTCTAAAATATACTCCATCCACACCAAATTCTACCTGTGTCATCAACGCTATTATTATTAACCCATTTTCCATGCATGCATTGTTTCATAAGCGTTAATACAAACACCATAGCAGTTGGGTTTCTTAACCGCGTGTGTGTGCGTGTGCGTGTGCGTGTGCGTGCGTGCGCGTGCGCGTGTGTGTGTGTGTGCGTGTGTGCGTGTGTGCGTGCGTGTGTGTGTGTGTGTGTGCGTGTGCGTGTGTGTGTGTGTGCTGAAGCCAGAATATGGGAACCATACCGAATTGCATTTAAGGCACATTCGAGAATGATCCCAAACACTCATTATTGGGGACTGTGCAGTTGACTGCTTTGGGTCCCAGGATAAGATTGTGTGACTTGTGTTATAGCATCATATGTGAAAAAGGCCTGGGTTGAAACATTTTATTATACAGAAAAAATCACACCAGTTGAGCAGAACAATACACTTTCCATTCCAATGCATTGACTGAATTATATCTGATTGGAAACTGTGCCTAAGGGAAGGGCACATTGATCTTATTGTTTAACACGATGTGATATTGAAAGAGTTGCCCCATGGCAGCAATCCACACACATTTATTGGGTCTCTCTCTCTCTCTCTCTCTAGCAGAGGGAGCTGCTAGATTGAGCAGATTCACTCACAGACAGTGCTATCAACACTCTTACTTGTTGTACCTGGCCACATTATTATTATTTTTTTAATTATAAAAGGACAAACAAAGCATTTTATTAACACTTTTGACAGCTACAAAGATGACATAGTCCACACCTCTCCAATAAACACAGCAAGAACACCCACACTTTACATCACTTTGAGGCACGAAGCAAGGAAGGAACCTTTCTTTTTGTTCTGAAAACAATCCTCAATTCATCACAATGCAAAACTCCAAAAACACTAATTCATAGTATTCATACATGATTATTATTATTTTAAACACAACCCCCAAAACATCAACATTAGGATACATTGTTACATATATTTCAGAAGATGGGATGACACCAATCATTACCATGGGTTTATTGCTTGGTACACCAAATGCTGCAAGTCTGTTAAATACAGTATGGAAACAGGTGCTGAAGCGGTTTTTTTTCTGATGGTCCTCCTAGAATCCTACTCTTGATGTTACCTTTGGTTTATTGTGCAAACTGATGCTAATAAGTGCTTGGCTCACTAAATTATTGACCCATATGCATTCAATGGAAATCAAAATGATGAACCTATATGTCGATGTTGCTCGAGGCTTCCAAAGCAAAACGTGTGTAAACGTAATGTCTTTTACGAAAGTGTGCTTTGTAAATCTGAGTAAAATCCTTTAATTCACATTGTTCGCCATTATCTACATTTTGATCATTGTAAACACACAATTATGAAGGACCTGTTTTGGCAGACAAATCCTTGAAATAGTTGACGCTCTCTAGAAAACGAAATTGTGTTTTTCTGCCATCTATGACATGTAAAACACAGCACAGAGGAAGGCCAAGACATTACTAATAAGTGTATTAAATAATACATTTAAAAATGCTTTGTTTTTTCTCTTCGTTTGATACTAAAGCGGTCAGTGGTATAACCGGATACTGGCTCATAAAGTGAGGATTAGTTGCCAAATACAGATTTGGTAATCAAACCATACATCAGTCCTTCTACCATGGGTAAGCCTAAATGGAGGTGATAATGTGTCACAATTTTATACATAGTGCACTTAAATTAATATATTCATTTATACACTACAACCGCTGTTTTGATATGTGTTTTACAATATATATATACATTTTTTTACACCACTTTTTTGTGCAAACAACCACAATGGAATTTCGTCATGAACACTACAAATAAAATCAGCTGCATCCTGTTTCTGTTATGAGTAGTCCTCCTCTTGCTTGTAACGGTGAGCATCTTGTCCTTCTTGCACATACTCCTCTTTCTTTTCCCAGCCATCGGGCCATCCTCCATTGAGCTGAGTTGTAGCACCGTAGGTCTTGGCCACCCCCAGGTTGCTGTAGCCCTGAGTAATGTCCCCAGTCTCTTCTGCCAGCTCATCCTCGTTGATGAAGCCGCACTTCTCCTCGCTCGTTTGCTCAGGGTCTGCCCACGGCTGCTTGTCTCCTGAAGCAAAGATCCCGTAGAATATGACTCCTCCGTAGTGGACCAGCGCAGCAATTAAGAAGACGTACTGCCACTCCTCTCGAGTCTGTGGACAAGAACACCAGTTTATTAGCAAGCCGTGGTTCACCCGACATCGCTCGGCAGAAACTTCACACACATAAAATCAGCAAACCAACTCTTGTGTTTCAAGTGTGCTAATTTTGACTGGAGTTCTATACCGATAAAAAAATAAGTTGTGTGGCTTATGTGATGAACTTAGTGCTGGTCCTCTAGTCTAAGGTTCATTACTTTTCAAAAATAGCAACTTGAGGAAGGTTGCAGGTGGCTTGCAGTTTGAATTGGTTCAATAACATTTTGTTTGATATTTAAACTGGAAGTCTTTTAAATATCAGCTGTTATGAAGGTGATTGTCACAGTGTGCATGCATCCTGTATCATTGTCTATTTGTCTAGTGAACCCCTCGCATTCTTCGTTGGTAGAAACGGTATGGCACCTTGTGCTTCGTCATTGCCCCGACTATCAGTGGGCACACCATTCCTGACAGCGTTCCCACGCCATTCGAGATGCCCATTAGGATGCTGGCGTATCGTGGAGCGATGTCCAAGTGGTTGACATTGAACCCTATGGAAAGAAATGGAAAATAACCGCTGGCTCCATGCTTCTCTGGATACATGGGTTTGGGGATCACCTGTATGGTTCTGGTTTGAACAGAAGTAGTTCACACTTGGCAGAATCTTTATGGTTAGGATTTCAAACAAATAACCTTGAGGAAGCCTTGGCATGATATGGTGCAATATAAGTTGTTAATAGAGAGACGAAGAGAAAAAAAACAAGAGAGACTAAACTAAATTGAGTAAAAGTGTGTGTTTGTTTATACTTTACTTGACCGAGGGCCATGTTTTAACGCAATGTTTAGTAAAAGTGTAACTGCGAGTAACTAGTAAGAAACAACTTCATCTACTGTTCTAATTTCTGAGTAGCGTTTTGCTATTTTTTGTATCTTTTCAATTATTATTCCTTTCTAGAAAAAAAAAATGTTGTTGCCTTTGTGCTTGCTTGAAATAAAATGAAATCCTCCTCTGTGCTTTCTCATAAAAGCAACCAAAGCTTCCCATGAAGACCCTTTTAACTCACTGGGTCTGTGGTACCTGAGTGGTGCTGTTTTAAATTATTAAAGACCTGAAGAAGGCCAGCAATATGCAGTGGCTGTAATGGGGTTCTCTCAAGGGTATGAAAATCGAACTGAAGCACATTACAATGCGGTACAAAGAATTCTCACTGGAGTACTTCAGCTTTTATATATATATATTCCCTTTCATCATTTCATCTGTTAATGGAACACACATTTGTACGGCAACAATGTCACACTGCAGTTAATTTCAGTTGTAAAATAGAACACATGCATTATGGAGATGCGATTGTTGTGGTTTACTTCAACCTGATTTTACACAGTCGAAACCACTTGTACTTTGTTCAAATTCTGTCCCAGTTCTTGTTGGAGGATGGTGTGTATATCATGCCTGTGAACATTGACATGGAAGATTTTGTTAAAGTCCCCACTCTTTTCATTGCCCCCTCACCAGGTATGACCCATAGTCTTCTTGCAATGGCATTAACCTTCATTGCAATTAATGGCTCTGGTATAAGCACAGCCTCTTAATAAAGAAATCAGCAGGAAAGGGCTTCTTACCTGATATAGCAAACCCACTGAAGCCCACTGCAAGGACCAGGAATGAAATGGCAATGCCTTTACTATGAGAGTATCCCACCACGAGGAGAAACGTTGCTTCCAGTCCAAAACCTGCAGGCCATTAAATAGATTTTATTAGAACCCTGAAAAACATGGATTTCTGGATGAGCATGTTGGTGTTTGAAGTGGCATCATCTAGTCTGACAGGAAGGCGGAAAATAATCTGTACTTGACACTTTTATCTCAGCATCTTCCAAAGATTACACTGTGGCAATAGAGTTAACCTTTTAAGGTACAAGGGACATGTGTGTCCCACCAATAAAAATGATGCTAACTTTCTTATTTTTGCAATGAGATGGTGCACGAACCAGGGGTTTAAAATGTACTGTTTCCTCCTTGTGATAATTGAGTCACTCTCAAATGTATTTTAAGAAGAAACCGTTTGAACAAGAAGAGCTCAATTCCTTGGGTACCTGAAGGGGTTAATTGAGAGGCCTTGTAGCATTATCTGGTGAGGTGCGACTGTGAGAAAGGCGTTACCTCCGCAGTTCATGATCTTCCTGACAGTGGTGGTTGAAAGGATGTTCTTGGTTCTGAGGTAGTCTGCAATCTGTCCTCCAATGGGCACGATAATTGTCATGACGAGATGTGGCAGAGCTGAGAGCATGCCAACCTTAAAGAGTAAAACAAAAACAAGTGATCATTCAGAAAAGATGAAAGTCGGGTTTCCACTGCTGAGAGGAGCTTGGATTTCAACAGGGACGGACGACAGAAAGGGAAAATGTTTAACACGGCAGTGAATCTTGCAGCAAGTATCTGTCTTATTCTAAAGCCTTAACCCCGACCTCCTCACACCCATCCCAGTCTGAATTCTGATAAGTGAAATGCCAGTCATTAAAAATGAATGGCAACGCATGTCACAGGTAGAGAATGGATCTGGATAGATTTATAACATTCACCTCTGTGCTAATTCACGCTCTCTCCAATGAGGTATTTTATGCATTACTCTGCAGATCACAGCAATTAGTCTCTGCATTAGCATTTAAGAGACACGAGTATGTAATTATAGAAAGTCCTGATACACATAAATCTTGGAAGATGCAAATCACAGCAGCTGAGCTGTAGCTCAGATAGCAGATTAAACACTTCCCTGTGGTGCTCTGCACTGACAGGTCACAACAAATGAATGCAAATGCAAACAGAACGAGAGCCCCAGACACTGCCTGGCTCAGCTGCTTCACTGGTCATGAGTGCAAAGGGGAAATAAATTTAAGTGCAAAAAGAGGCATAGCCTTCATTTACATCTCGGTATGCATCTCATGTGAATTGAATTTTATTCATTGGTATGCCAATAAATGTACACGCTATATATTATATATATATATATATATATATATATATATATATATATATATATATATATATATATATATATATATATATATATATATATATATACACACACAATGTGTAAAGCCTACACATTTGTCATTGAATTTACTAAGTTTATTTTAGTATTTCTAAATGTTATGTTCAGGTAAGATTGTGTAATTACACTGAAACTGCTGGTACAGTGCTGTAACCTGAATTAGTTCAATTAGCCTAATAATACAAAAATTATTGGAATACCAAATATATAATTTCACAGTTTGTCTTGCATCTAAAAACATAACATTTTCTGTCAACATGGTCTAACCATGAAATAACCAAATTTGTGAATGACCAAATCAACCAATAATGAAGGCACACTTCATTTATCTGTTCATTATAATGATCTCAGACCCCTGCTTCCTTTAATTCCTGGCCAGCTTCACTTTCCTGGCACGTACCTTGCTGATTTCGAACCCGAAGACCTCCTCAAAGTAGGCAGGCTGACTGATTAGAAGCAAGTAGAAAGTCCAGCTTCTACAGAAATTTGCAACAATGATTGCATAGACAGGCATGGAAGTAAAGAACTTCCTCCAAGGGGTCTTGTACTTCTGAAATGAAATAGGAATAATAATAATAAAATGTGTTATCTTGATCAAGGCACGGAGGCACATCAGTGCCAGTGTGGTACCAGGAATCTCTAACTTCCCTTTGTCTAATGGAACCAAGGCTCTTCTTATATTCATATTATATTAATATAAAGAAATAAAAATGAAATACAAATATTCTAAACATTTACAAAAATATAGTAAAACAAAATACAGCTGTACCACACATACAACTACAGCTCTCGTTGAGCTCGCGCAGCTTCTTTTAAGCACCCAAACAAACAAAAAAAACCTCTAGAAAGAACAACAACTATCCTTAATCTTTGGCAAATCATATTTTTTAAAACCTCCTTTTTTCACCTTCAACAGAACTAATTTAACTTTATTAAGTTGATGTAAATCAGTAAAAATTGTGGATTATAAATCAATTCCTAAATATATTTACAAAATATAGCGATACAAGACACAGCTGTACCGTTGGTCTATTAATTTTTGAACACCATTTGTTTGCGCATCTTTTGGCAAACTGAGTACATTAATAACAACTGTCCTTCGTTGGGTGATGTCAGCGTGATGGCTCGGTTCTGCAGTACAAAAACACCCCAGGCTCCCCTTAACCACACCGTGAGGGCTCGGTTCTACAGTGGAAAAGAGGAATCATATGCTGTAGCTGGTGCCTTCTTGTATGATCTGCTCATGCAGTTCACAGCTATTCAGGGTGCAATGTGCATATCTTGCAATTATCAAAGTGTTCCGATGCAGTGAGGGGAAAGGATGCTTTTGTGTTTGTAAAAGACTGCTTCAGCTCAGTGCGGTCTTGCACTGTGTCAGTGCACCTAATGACATTGAAGGTATTTGTGTAAATGAATCCCCTTCTGGTTTGCATTGTTGTGGCAGAACTGACATAATCAGAACTCCATCAATCAACCAATTAACACCTGAAAAGCAGCAGCAGCAGGATAGTCTTCCTTTTACAAGCACACCGAGTTTAATGTGTGGCTGTTTCCACCCGCCCTACACCTCAGAGTCGCAGCAGCACTATGGCACAGACAGACTGTCATCAATCCATTACTTACCATCAGCAAAGGAACGGACAGATGTATTTGATTATATGAATGTGGAACAATTTCAAAAACCTTTATGTTTTGGCTTGACAGATGTACTACGCCTCATAAAATCTTGTTTTAGTGGGAAACTGGGACCAAGAAGCAAGTTATATGCCAGCTTGAAAAAAATAAGACAAGCACAATAGAGCTCAGTTGAAGCTTAATTACCAATTGAAATTATTCTGAACAACTGACCCTGTTTCCTGCGGTATAATTGTCTCATGAGAATTTAGGACAAGAGGAAACCAAAAAGTGAGTGAAGAAGTGCAAGCAAGGATATGATTAACTTCACATCTTATTAAAATGTATATTTTACTGATGATTTATTAACAATTATAACCAGGACATGCATGTTATATTCAAAAACATTTTACTGCCACCTTCATTGGTTTCCATGCAGGAGAATGCGTGAGATCAGATTGTAAGAAGGAATTCGTGATTTCCGTTTTTGATTACCGTCGTTCAGCGGTCACTTTTCAGACTTACATCTGCTGGTCCGAGGAGACCTGCGCTCTCCCCGATGCTCTCTTCGATGTAGGTGCGCTCCTCGGCCGTGATGGTGGGGTGGACAGCCGGACTCTCATAGGACACCAGGACCCAGAACATGTACCACAATATCCCAAAACAGCCTGTCAGCACAATCAGAGAAAGAGCATGGGGGCTGGAGCTACAAGCGGGACTCAGGGTTACATTGTGAACACATGACACAGCTGAGAAGAGCTTGAAAAAAAAGCAGAGAGGGTTCATCCGAGTTCAAGTGGCCCGAGCTCTGGTAAGAATGTTTCCTCCATTTGATAAACCATGGGGGGTGGAGGAAAGGGGTCTACGGTGAGATGAGTCTAGTTTGCAAAAATGCCCATTTTGATGATATTTGACCTAGACAGTAACATATGTATCATTTTAAGGATTTCCAACAAAAAAGTAATCAATGGAGACAAATGGTCGAACCCCCCCCCCTCCCCCTCCCCTTCAATTGGTATGACCCATAAGTAGCTGTTTATTCTAGGTCTCTCTGTCATACTTAACATAATAGAAACATTTGATGTTAAACATACCATAAACATAGAAGACAGAAGACCACCCATTATATTGCACTAAGATCCCAGCTAAAGGCATGGCTATCACAGCTCCTGCATAGGAACCTGTCAAAAGAGAGAGGAGAGATTGTATATTAAGGGGCCAACATACACATCTTGGACCACGGCCATTTACATACGTTGCAGTCTGGGGGTCTTTCAGATTTTAGAAATACTACAACTTAAATTCAATGGCAAACGTTTCGACCAGAAGTCTTTTTTCAAGGTAATCAAAAAGACTTTGAGTCAAAATGTTTGTCATTGAATGTAAGTTTGTTTTAGTACGGTATTTCGCAGTTTTTTACGGTTTTTTGCAGCTAGTGTAAAATGGAGTGCTTGTTCTCTTGCAACCCAGATTAATTCTTATGGGAGAAAGTTCCATGAGATAGAGCGCAAACAAAGCACTGGCCAAGAAACCTTAAAATCCCCCAATGGCACTTTAAATAGGTCTAGAGTGTGAAATCGGGATTCCTCCTGTAGTCATATATTTAATCAAATGATTTTCTTTACCGCAGAAGGAAGTTGTAGCTAGTCTGCTTCTCTCCAATGGTGGAGCCCATTTACTCCATATTCCATGGCAGGCTGGATAGGTCACTCCCTGTAAAGAGAATCGGTCACAACCCCACTACAGCAAACCCAATTCCTAGTCCTTACCGCTAAAGCGAAAAGCTTAGAATAACTGAAAGAAGCAAACGTGTCTTGCATTGAAGAAATCAAGAAAAAAAAAGACTTCCTTCCGGTTCAAGGTTTCTTTTAGTGTTTCTAAATTTAGCACTCCTGAGAGTTTAATAGTTATGAAAATGGAAAAAAGCTGCTTTAATATCCCCAGAACCCCGTTCTGGAAGCCACACTGCAATGAATGATCACCCAGGTTCATTCAGGTATCAGAATGCAGATTAGTGAATGAAACATGCTCATTACTGGTTAAATGAGTGCACAAGAATTGAATCACAGCACTGTATTGTACAGAACTAATTGGGGTTAGTTTTCTGGTTATCAGTGTCGGCAGTAATTTCCCATTTTGAGCATTAGTTTCAAATTAGATACAAGTCTACCGTTTTACTGCAAAAAGCCTGGCTCCTACATTTTTTTAGTGAGAGGTGGAGAGCAGTTTACTTTTACAGATATAAAATGAACATATACGGATGCCTCCATATTTTGCTTTGCCAATCAAGAGAATGCTACACAGATTGGTTTTAATAGCATTCCATGGAAGCTCTGAGGCTGCTTGAGATTCAGTGCGACTCCCAGACAAGATTGAATTACAATGACACTGTTCCTGTAAATTAAGTTTTATTTAAGATTAATGGGTTCAATTGGAGATTCGCAGCACATTTAAACAGATCAGTTAGTTATTAGGTAAGAAGAGATTTTTCTATTAAATTTTCATTATGTGTTAATTGCCAGACAATCAAACTATTGACAACTGTGAATTGCTAAGGTTTGTTTTGCAAACCATTGTTTACAATGTGAGTTCCCTGTTTGAGGGTCAGTTAAAGAAGGTTTGTAAAAACGAATCCTCTCTCATCTGTATCACAACATTTTCTAGCTTTTTAGGGAATGTCTGGAAACATTTTCATCATGGATCTTCCTATAATTGGGAATTGGAGTCGGTTTTATCATCTTAAATGGAGCTTTGTCAGACATCCTGTTTTGTTAGTGGAAGGATTTAGAAATCGCACAAAAGGTCAAACTGAATGGAGTTATATCCCTGTTCTGTCCCTCAGTGCTTACTCAGTTAAATTTCATGAAAACACACATAAATCTACTACACTGATGAACAGCACACAACATTGCAACCCCAGACTGGCCTGCCTCCTTTGCACAGAGCCTGGTTCTGCCCTGGGCAGGCAGAGGATCAGTGGAAACATACCACACAGTGAGGGATTTCCAATCCAACCCTTTCCACTACTCTGCAATCCAGTCCCTAATCGCTGGTAATCTACAAAACCTGTGTGTTTCACCTGCATGTTCCAATGGATGGGAAAATGAGGATTTCATCATCCCCTAGGCACATTTATTGAATAAATGGCAGCTAAGCACCATCTTCGACAATAACTATTTTTTTCTGTACGTACTTTTAAAGCAATTGCTTTTTAATTATAAATGCAAGGTGGGGGGGGGGGTGAAAAATGTTTTGTGGTTTTTGTAAAATTGTTCTTGTATTTTTAGTCACAGGGATCATTCTGTCATGTTGCTTCTGCGTCATTTTTTTCGCCTGTTTATTTTGTATTCTTGCAAAAGTCTATTTTGTTGACTGATGCTCATGGCGCTTGTATTAAAAACGCTTCACAGAGTAATTGAAAAGGATTCCAACTTTATCACATTTAACATTTAGCAGGTGTCAGCAGAGATGGCAACCCAGTCCCTCACAATATCAATCTCTGTTGAGAATACAAAGCAGACAGCTATGTCCTGCAGCATTGATTTAATATAGGTATTATACAAGTGAGTTGTGTAAATGAATGATGCAAAGGGCACCTCTCTCGTTTAGATTTGATATTTGCTAATGCTAAGTCCACCAAGATCATGTGATAGCCTGCCAAATGTAAACTGCACTGCAGGAAATCTGGGATTAGTGTGGTGAATTGCATTGTAAAGCCTTGTCTTTGGGGAAACTGGAGGAGATGGCTGTGCATAAAGAAACGTTTTACCACAAGCAGAAAAAAAAAGTTCTAGCATTTCTGTTATCGTGGCTAAAATCTCTTGCACTTTAAAGGGGCTGAATATTGTAAATGCATATCAATAATGAGAAAATATCGAGGGATCTCCGCTTACCTCGACAAGCCCCTGTAATATCCTGACGAAGATCACTAACCCGTAGTGCACCCGCGCCGCAGAGGGGATCAGCATGTTGAGAATCGAGGTGAAGAAGATAGCGGCACCAAAAACCCTGCAAGAGGAAGGACATCATTCAAGCACCTGCAGTGCCCGCCGCTGGAACAGCCACGTGCACAGCAGATATGCCATTCCCCCATGTTCTCATCTTGCATTTTATTATCGTTGATCTTAGTTTACCACGACCGTAGTCATTCCTTACCATACTTTTTGCGGTGCTTGCACATCCTTTACTACCTGTTTATCATGGTGGTATGCTGCCGTTACGCTGTTGCAACATTTCAATGTGTTAGTATGATGCACAGCTCGGCTAATGGGCGGTGTACAGTATGCAGTCTAGTTAACAGATTCATTCGATTTCTGGATACTGGACTCTGTACTGTCCACACGATTTCCTCTAAATAATAATAATAATAATAATAATAATAATAATAATAATAATAATAATAATAATAATAATAACGGAATGGTTTTCAATTACATTAACAGTAGCTGAGCTTAGAATAAATAATCCCAACTTTTACCTATGAAATTTAAAGTAAATACATTTAATGTAATAAATTATATCGTATTTACTTATTTATTTATGTATTCATTATTTTTTATATATAGCAAGATGGGCAATAGCCCATACTAATGAACATAATTCAATTCACTGTAGTCGATGATCAAGTAATGTTTTCAATAAAGGATTTATATATATATATATATATATATATATATATATATATATATATATATATATATATATATATATATATATACAGAATAGATCTAAAATGTCTACACGACGGAGACCTATTGCGCAGTAATATGAAAACAAATTCAATGTTTAGTTAATTGTATTTTGTGTCATGAATAAACCATGTTATAAATTAAACATCAGTGGCAGACTCAAACAGAGAAGCGGATCAGCCCCAGAGGTGTACGAGCTGGAACCAGTGTAACCCTTTCAAAACCTTTAGAACAACTACTCAGGGCACAACAAGCGAGAGCTTCTCATCTCACACATGCATCATAATAATAATAATAATAATAATAATAATAATAATAATAATAATAATAATAATATTTTAGAAAACATATTACCGCCTGAACAAAACGAAAAATAGTTAATTCAGCCCTAAATCCATTGTATTTGCAATTGTATGATAATAATAATATGTGCTGCCTCTATTTATTGTAGATTTCATATCTTATAAAAGGACCTTCAACAACAGAACCCTGCTGTGTTACTACAGCAGAGCTGGGATATATTTGCTGAAAGAATAAAGCCGGTTTGTGGTGTATGTGCCTTTCCATTGTCTCCTCATTCACCTGCAGAATAAGTATTTTAAACAAATTAACAATGTTTTATCTAGAACGTGTGTTGTATTTATTTTAAAATGTTAACATAATGACCAAGTTCATGGAGCCATTGCATTTGATTTTTGGTATTTTTTATATAAATGACATGAACGGTAAGTGTTTTCGATGCTGGGAGTTGGAATGCGCTCTCGGCCGGAAGGACGCATTTTAGTCCCTGTACCAACAAATAATAATAAAAAAACACCATCAAACATTGGCTATAGTCCGTCTCTTTAAATAGCACAGTGAAGTCCAGCTGCGGCTCCTTTATTAAACACCGCCGTTAAGCCCCACGGTGCATCATTAAACATGAACACATTGCACTTGACACCATTATTCACAAATAGCACACGACCAACATTTGACTATATTGTTTAAAATGCAGCATTTCAACATGTATTAGGCCCGTTTGGTCACAATGATAAACAGACAAAATAAATAAATATATAAAAAAGACATTTTCAGTATGTATGTATAGGCCTACCTACCACGCTTGCTTCGATTTTCCATGATATAGAACCTTATTAATTCATAATCGTGTGACACAGCGAGCGTGCGCTCCGGTTTCATTCATTTGACATGCTAAGGCGTGAATAACCCTGAAAGTATAACCTTGGATTAGATTTACTTTAATGCGCAAGAAACCTCATAGAGTTTTTTTAAAACTTACCGATGTAACAAAACAACAAGGGCAGTGTTAAAGGTGGCCGGTGTTCTAGCACGAAATACTTTCACACGCATGTATGGAACGGACAGGTGATACGGACACAGTGGCGCAATAGTCAAATCAAATGATGACATTTAAAACCGATTTATCATCGCGTCTATTTGAACATTGTACTGCTATGAATTTACTCTTGAGACTCGTGATTTGTATGTTTGCCAGATCCGCTTCTATTGGTGTAATTCCTTTAGCATAAATATACTGAGCATCAAATGAAACTTGTCACTATTATAATACTTTTTTTTCGGAAAAAAATAAGGTATATAAATGATGGACATTAGCGAAATGTTTTTGCTTTCTTTTTAATTACATGATCATTCCTCCTTGACCATGACACGCTTGAGTGACTCTGACTGAAGCATATGCACTTAATCACCTAATTAGTGAGACAGTTGATTGGGCGCTGGATATGGAGTGATTTCAGCTGTTGAATTGCAAGCTTGAATAAAAGCAATAAAGAAAATCACAGAAAAAAACAATGTCACGTCTATCAAGAGAGCAGCGCCTTCATGCAATCGACATGTTGGAGGCTGGACTAGGGCAGCGTACTGTGGCTCGCCGTCTTGGGTGCTCACAGCCAGTAATTTCAAACCTGACGAGACGATATAACCAGACACACTGTCAATGACAGGCCACGAACTGGGAGACGTGTGGCTTCTATAGGGCTCGGAGACCATTGAACAGACACCATTGAACAGACACATGCTATATATATATATATATA
The DNA here is from genome assembly GCA_030684275.1 of Acipenser oxyrinchus oxyrinchus. Classification (NCBI taxonomy): domain Eukaryota; kingdom Metazoa; phylum Chordata; class Actinopteri; order Acipenseriformes; family Acipenseridae; genus Acipenser; species Acipenser oxyrinchus. The sequence goes on from CM060267.1 coordinate 4,476,732, forward strand.
TATATATATATATATATATATATATATATATATATATATATATATATATATAGCTCAAATAGCCACTGTTTTATTGCCTCACGCTTATTGTAATAAATACTACCGCTCCCCCTCCCCCTCCCCATGCCTCAAACACGTGAGGCACTAGGACCCAGCGTCTTTGCCGCCGCATTTCTGCTGCAGTGAATCTGGATCCGACTCTTCCTCTCTGGGGATCTAATTAACAGGTGGAAGAAAGCCCTCGGGGTTCTGTGAGCGGCCTCGCCTCCACCTGCACACGCTACTGCCCGAGCCTGCACCAGCTCTATCAATAGACGTGGATTTGGTGTTGTGTGGCGCCGACAATGCTGGTAAAATAATACCTTCATTGAATTTGGGCTTTGTTTCCTTTCATTCGTCACAATGCAAAACTTAACTTAAACAACCTATGTAAAATATTAATGTGTTAATACAAATAGGTGTTACTATATATATATATATATATATATATATATATATATATATATATATATATATATATATATATAGGCTACACTATATAACACTACACTATAAAACTGTTGAAAGCGATAGGGTAAGCTGCATGTATTTAGTGGTAATTCAGTCTGGTATTCAATAGCATAGAAACAAAAGAAAAACAAACTACCAACCCCATTAGATTTTGGTTTTGTGTATGCACAGTTAATTATTATATATGACCTCAAAACAAACTGCATGAAACATACGAAATCCCTGTACAGACATGAAAAGGCAGTTACATCATCTTCAGCACAATCCGTGATTACAGTAGCGTTGCACTTTGTCACAAGGACACACCGCCTCGTGCAGTCTCATCCAGGAGTGTTCGAATGCTGGCAGAGAGATCAGCGCGCGGGGGGTCACCCTTGCGCGTACAGCGCAGTGAACAGAATGTTTCATTAGGAGAGCTTGCTGACTGTGAATTTATTTATTACCTGTTTGCTGCCAGTCTGGATGATATGTATCCTCCGGGGATCTGAGTGACAATATACCCCCAGAAAAAGGATCCGTGAATCATCCCGACTATCTCCGGGTCCCAGTTAAACTTTGCTTTCTTCGGGGATAATAATAATAATAATAATAATAATAATAATAATAATAATAATAATAATAATAATAATAATTAAACAAAACATATGTGCATCAGTTTTTTGTTTTATCAAAATAAACCTTTCAGTATGTGTTTACTTTCACACTTATATTGGTAACTATTGTGTCGCTGTTATCCGTGCTTCTAAATCAAGCCTATGCATTTGTATACCGTTAAAATAATACTAAAATGTTGCAAAAATCAGTTGCTCAAGACTTTTGTTCAATTCTTAAATAATATTCCAAATAACAATAACATTAAAAACTGTAGGCCACTTGGGCTGTGGCATATATCTATTTTAAATATCCATTTACGGTATAGATCGGCCTGCATAACATAGATTAATGCACATACATCATGAAGTCTCGAAGTTAGTACATTGGGTTTTCTTAAATAACAATTATGAATTATTACTGAATGTAATAAAAACACACATTTCAGATATTTTGATATTTGTCGTAAAATAAATCCGCACACATCAAAAAAGTTGCCTACTTTGAAGGCAGGGCTACACTGTGAGATGTAATGCATCCTTCAACAATAGTATCTAATCGGAAGCAGTGTGTGCAATGCAAGGTGTAGTGCTGGGGCGCACCTCTGTGATGAGTATCTTATCTCCTTGGTGGATCGTGCTGTTGTTGACCATGCCCACTATCGCCACTCCCAAGTTGCAGCGGATTCCGAAGGATATGCAGAACCCGAGACCGCTCATGATCGCGATGATGTACCGGCGGGGCAACCCAAAGCAGGTGCAATCGCACAGAGGCGCTTTCTTCTCCTTGTTTTCCTGAGGACGGCCATCTTCCGTCAGTTCTATCACCTCCCCAGTTTTCTGTTTCTTTTCCAAAACCCTGCATGCAAATGAAAGAATCGCATTAAAAGAAGTTGTCTTGATGGTTGTAAGTCTTGGAAAGTAATTTTCCTCGGTCGGCGTTCTGTATAGAACCCACCGAGTACAGTTTGCAATTGTAACATTTGCAATGAGTTTTTCTTATTCCCCCCCAAAATTGTGCAAACTCAGAAAAGGTGTGGTTTTGTGAACACGGCCCACAATTCAGTCCAGATTGATATCTCTCTTTCTGATTGTAAAATTCCACTGAAAATTCGTAACTCAATGGGTGTTTATTTGGGATTTTTTTGTTTGTTTTAAAGAAAAAACACACACATAGTGGTAGCTTAATTTAGTCCGAAAATCAGTTTAATTATTTATTATTTTATGTGATTCAAAAATATTGAAAGGAATCGGTCAGCAGCATTTCTAGTAATATCCCTTTGCACGTCACATTGCAACAGAATAAACGTGCCTTCACAATATCATCACAATCTCATCATTCCATACAGACTAAACTTCAAATGTGTGTGTGTGTATATATCGTTTTTTCTGTAAGATTCTCAGTTAATATGATTGTTCTCTCCGATCAGTCTTTGTGACCCACTGCGGCAAAATTATTTAAATGTAAAAGGTTGTATATTTTTGTAAATTGCGTTTTAATGTTTTAAAAAATATATATTAAACAGAAAAAACAGAATTAGAAAATCAAGAAGGTGTGAAAAGCACCAGCATCACGATATGAATTTGATTTTATAATACGAGGCCATTCACAGACAGTATAGCCGGATATTCGTAAGACATGATGTAGGAAAATGTTATATATAGTTATAAGATACATTAAATTCATAGCTATAAGGTATACATTTATATACAGCTCAGATTCTTCTCCGTTTTTTAAAGAACAATATATAAAACGAAAAGCTCAGAAGAATCTGAGCTTTTCGTTTTATATATACTGTATATCAATCACACAAATAATATATTTTTTTCTGCTTTGTTTCTAATTGTATTATGTTTATAATAAAAATAAAAGAATAAAACACTGAAAGAGAACAAATTGTTTTAAAATGTCAAATTGAATTACAATTTACAGGAATAAAATATATTCTTAATGCTGCCATTTATAACAGGTAAAATTAAATGAACAAATATTCGTGAATACAAAAACGTCTTACTAAAAAAGAAAAAAGAAAACACCAGATTTGACTTTATTTCACAAAAAAATAAAATGACATGATAACATCAAAAATAGCAATTCATATCAGAATCGTATTAACATTGTGGGATTGGTTCTTTGCTCTTAAGATTCGTGTTCTGTTAGAAACGCAAATAAAATACTATGTTATAATAGGTCATGATACGACATTTTAAATACAAAAGAACACAGGAACCGTAAACATAGTAACCAACATGATGCATCGGAATGCAAAATGCCTGGACTGTATTAGCAATGATTTCAAATGCAATGCAGCATTGCAAAATGCCTGGACTGTAATATCAATGATTTCAAATGCAATGCAGCATTTAAAAGTATATATGAAAAATACCCGAGTCCTTGGGTGTTTGAACTGCATTGTAGCTTTCTTGTGTGTCTGTCTTAAACGATGCAGCTAATCGGGTTGATGTTAAAATTGATTATATTATAATAATAATAATAATAATAATAATAATAATAATAATAATAATAATAATAATAATAATAATAATAATACATAAAACAAAGATACGTCGTGGCATTTTCCATCACAATAAATCGACCTGTTTCGGCTCATGTGCTTCACAATGCAAAAGAGACCCGAGGCTCAGGGGCAGGAATTTCGATTTAGAATTAATTATTTATACCTTTCCAGACTGCATTCCAAACTGGGAAATAGCTTCTGGGAATTTCCAGATCGAACACAGCCCTAATTATACATTCCCAGTCTACAATACCGCAACAATCAAATTCAACAAAACTGGGCTGTGTTCTTTAATAAACATGTGTAACAGACGGAGATGCCGCGCTGATAAAACGGAAACACTGGAACACGATTACATCAGAGATCTACGAAATCAAGTGCGGGTGTATAACCACGCTATTCCTTACCCATAAACACCGAGATCGTGTTTTTTTTTCAGTGAATTATCAAGCATTAATACTTGGAAAATAAATACGATTCATACATTGTCTTATGAAAGGGACGTGGATCAAAATCTCAGTAGCTGAATTACAATTGCCCGTAGTTTAGCGAGACAGAATAACGCCCAGGTTTAGATAGCAGTTTTTCCTTACCTGTGAAGAGTTCTGAGTGATTTCCCAGCAACATTTTTCAGACCCTCCTTGCCAGGGGTGAAAACTCGTTCTTTTATGGTATCCATTTCGGTTGATGATGTTGATATTTTTTTGTTAAATTACCATATTATGATGAAGTACAAATGCACATACCAGTGTTAAGCAATTTTTTTGAAGAAATATTATAACCAGGTTACCAATGGCTTCCCAAAACTAGAGAACAAGTTATCACGCCTACACTCGAGGAAGAAAAAAAGGCAAGGGTCTTCTGACACGTCGTTCACACACCGAATTAGAAAGAAGTCTTCTGTGCTTTACTTGATTCGCTCAACGCAAATGTAGATGGGGCATTGTGCTGCTAGACGCTCCTTTTGTAAAGATGGTAGGGGCAAATAAAAATAATGAAAACGTTCCCAAGTTGTAATTGATTTAAGCAAAACGTTGCTCTATGGTTTACATCACCATCACAGACCCAGTCCTGGAGTTAAGTCGGTTTTAGCCTTTGATCAAAACACGCTTTGACACTTTGACAGAACTTCGTGCAATCTGAACGGGCAGCACCTTGGACAGAGCAAACGGGCTTTCAGCGGGGTCTTGCCAATTCGTTCAATTCTCTTATCTACCGGGAAGCGCACGTTCACGATTTCAGCACCTGGACAGCTCCATCTCAGCTGCTGTTCGACCCGTAGAATCTGGACTTGACCAAGCCAGTTTGTAGCGTTAGGTGTCAATTTAATTCCGTTTCATAGCCCGGGAAGCAGCACAGTTTAGCGGCTGCGGGTGCTTCAAGAGCTGTATGTTGTCTTAGTTGCCAACTTTCCAGGTCTATCTGTGTATATCAAAGCGCCGAATCCCCTTCTCGTCTCCAAGGCGCGGGTGCTATGGAAACCGGATGAGGGATGAGACTTTCTCTTCCCAGGTTCCCAGAGAGGAGAGTGTCAACACCGCTGCGCCAGAGAGGGAGTTTATTAAAAATGGACAAGTTTCACACAGTACCCACGTCTACCCCCATCCCCGTCAAACCACAAACACTTTCATTCGCTGACGTAAAAAACAGATCCCGCTGTTGTCCGCAATGAATAAAATAAAATGCATAATGTTGTTGGGTTTTTTTTGTCTTTTCTTATCTTAAACAAATGGTAGAATATTTACAATAGGATTATATTTACAACGTCAAATAAGACAAATACCAAGATATATATGAACTAGTAGTAGTAGTAGTCGTAGTAATAATAATAATAATAATAATAATAATAATAATAATAATAATAATATTTTTGCTTTTAATTGATTTTAATGTCTTTGTGTCACTTCATTGGTTGACATATTCTCAAACGAAATTAAAATGTCTTTTGTTTTAAATGTCAAATGTGTCTGTGTGTGTGCCCTTCTTGCTTTACTGTGAGAATTATATATATATATATATATATATATATATATATATATATATATATATATATATACACACACACACACACACATCTTTTAAATGCGTTTAATTATTATAAAATGTATAGGTTCTGCAACATATGCATATGCTCGTCCAAGTCCTTATAGGGTAAAAGTAACACGAATGAAAGTTATTGGTAACAGGGCGTACAGACAGTATACACATCTATAGCACTGCAGACATTAGAGTGCTACCCATTCAAATCAATAAAGAGAACCGTTTCCACAGTCTTGTCCTGGCACACAGCACACCCCTAAGGAGTTGTGAATGCATGCTTCACTTTGATATCTTTTTGAAGGAACTGTATGAAGCAGAGCAGCTGACCCGGGGATTGCTTGCACTTTGCAGTGTCGCGTGTACATTTATCTTCCACACAAAACGAAACACGAATGTCTTGACACGTCTGCATCTTGACGCTTTTCGTTGGATAAAAGCTGCTGACCTTTTCACATTCCACCCACTGCACAGTGGCATAAATAAGGCACTGCACCATCTGGTGGTCACTTGTCTGAGGTGCAGGTATTTAATTAAGGCACTAAATAGCTCATTACAAAAGTATTTATTTACAAAAAGTTCAGCAGAAACAATACAGCAGAAAAAACATTCATAAAAAAGAATTCTTATGACTTGACGTCACTGTTCAGTTTGCAGTAAGACTTTGAATAACAAATTAAACAAAATGAAAACTTATCAACAACCAGAGGACTTCAAACATAAATCTGCTCTTTATATTGCAATACGTTTGTTATGAATAGTGTGCCTCGACATAGCAGCTAAGAAAGGTGGAGGAATGTGTGTGACCCATGTGCAGAGTAGTGGGGTACAGGGATGGAAATGTGACACCAATTGCAGAGCAGTTTGATCCACTCCCGGTTTAAGTGGACACACCTGAGCTTGTTGCCTATACACTGTGGCTAATCAAGCTTATCGTAAAACCTGGAATGGGCGACACTGCTATGCAGTAGGAGTCTTATTCCCACCCTGCTGCTGGTCACAGGGACCCAGCGATCAGGAGAGGACGTCCACGTGTTCTTCAGGTCCGAGCAGAGGGGATCTCTCACTGCAAGCATCTCTCTTCTCTCTCCAGCTCTCATAGGGGCACCGAGGGAAGGGTGGTTTGTTCCTCGTCAAGAAACACTGAGATGCCACCCCCCCTGCCGCCAGGAGAGCCCAGGAAGCCACCAGCACGTAGTCTGAAAGAGACGAGCATAGAACAAACTCCTCAACTTATATCTAGATACCCACCCACCTGGGACAGTCATTTTCCACTAACGAGGGCTGTAACTCATGCATTTGCACCGTTACTCTGTATAGAAGTTGGTGCAGAACGAGGAGACCGCTGAAGAAGGCACAGGCAGAAACATGTGTCAGCGTCACTGGGTTCCTTACAGTCTTACCGGTGAAGAGCGTGTGCATTTCCCCCATGAGTAATACGTGTCATTGTCATGAAGCAGACCAGCGAGAAGTTAATCGCGGGGCAAGACTTGCGATTACTTGGGAAATTAAGAATTTACAAAAGGTATACAACATGACCACTTATTATCTACCGATGTGTGGGGCACCAGGTATGCAAGATATTCAAATTATAAACTAGAATGAGAGGAGCAACCAAGATGTCTTGAAGATACTTGCAAGTCCCGGGGAGCACTGCTCCGTTTCCAGTGCTTGGAAGGTAATGCTTACCCGTGGTCTGGAAAGGCACAGGGATGATAGCACGGGAGTAGGAGGGTTCCACTGCTCTCCTCACAACGTCCAGGAGGATGTAGACGAGGCTGGTGGGCAGGAAAGCTCCCACGAGACAGATCCCTGCGTACGAACCGAGCACAGCACAGGAGATGATGTTGAGCTACGGGGCAAGAACAGAGTCCCTGTGAATGAACTCGCTTCTCCACTCCAATGCACATTTGCACACCCTGATTGGCACTCATCTTGGACTGCCTAATGTTACCTTAGTGTGATCGGTATTGTGTTGGTACTTACAGCTTTGGTGAAGGACAGCAGAATCACAGGCAACACCAGAGCCATACTGACAAAGCACACCCAGTACAGGGGCTCAGAGCGGAATACCTTCACGTTCACTGCAATTCAGAAACACATACAGAGGTGAACATGGACTGCCTTCAACTGAAGGGGCCATCCAGATCTGCTGCACACAACCTCAACTCAAACCCTTCTTCAAAAAGGGCCAATAATTAGCCATCAGGAGTGGTAGAAAACCGGAAACGTGCACTGTGCAAACAGTGGTTATGAGTAAATATATAATTTTTAAAAAGTGTGCCTCCTTTATTTCGCTATCTGACCTACACATCATAAAACAGTGAATATGTGAAGCACCCTTATATGGTAACATATTTTAAAAGTGCAATTTACTGTCAACATGGCCTTCCTGTGATTTAACCAAGTGATGGTATAGCGATATATCAGTGTAGCACTGTGTAACAGGCAGTGTTGTGCGACACACTGCCGTTAAGGATTGTGTCCCATCGGTGAGATGACATGCGGTTAAAAGCTCTAAAACCACTAAATGCAGATGCCTTTTTGCACAGAGGTTAAGCCGCTTGTTCGCGGTATGCGCGGTCGCGCCCAGCCTCCACCCTGTTACACCTGCATACTAATATTTCTACCAAATCAAGTACTAAAAATTGCGTTAGGCGACACGCCGGCAAGTGTAATGCTTTCACAGGATTTGTCAGGCACTGCCGTCTTTATCGAATGACCTGCTGCACAGTTTCACATTTTCTCAGAACACCTCTGGATATTAGTTACCAAGTGGGGTGAAGAAAATAACTGCAGACAGCAGGAAGCCAAACGCAAGGCCAGCGAGTAACACAAGGAATATCGTCGCTCCAAATCTGCATCGGCACAGCGTGAGCACGCCGCCTCCCAGGAGCCCCACCACAGCTGTGAACACCAGGCACACTGCACAGAGGAGAGCAGGTGAGAAGAGGGGGTGGGGCAGACATGTCACAGAGATGTCAGAACACAAATGAAAGCTTTTTATCTTAGTTTTTTTCTAATTTCACAATTAAACTGTATTTTTTTCTTTTCATTTCAATTTTATAAAATGTTTATTAGACTGTTTTTCATTTAATGGTTTAAGCACTTTGGGATGCAAGGCACTATAGCAGGGGTGCCCAATCCTGGTCCTGGAGGGCCGGTGTCCCTCCTGGTTTTTGTTCCAACTGTACACTAAATTGCTTAATTGGACCAATTAAGCTTCTAATAAGTGCTTGATTGGTCCAATTAAGTAATTTAGGGGGCAGTTGGAACAAAAGCCAGGAGGACAAAGGCCCTCCAGGACCAGGATTGGGCACCCCTGCACTATAGAAATGTGAATTTCATTGTATTGTGTCTACAATAACTTCTGAATGGAAAATCCGGAGGTATGTTTAGATTTTGCAGATATCTCTTGTATATGTGTCAATACCAGGTCCTTGTCAAGTATAGACCTTATTAGCTTAACCTGCATGCAATTTAATAATTACCCCAGGATTTTTAATAGCAAGTCTCAGTAGCACATTTAAAATAAATAATGAGACACCTGACTTTGAGATCGCTAAATAAATCAAATAAACTGAATTGAAATTGAAAACAACCCTAAAGTTAAAGGAACTGTCCCACAATGTCCAGAAAGGCAAGTCAGAAAATGTTCCTCTGCAACACACCCCTTTCGAAAAAAAGCAAGTACTCCATCTCTTTAAATACCTGTTAGTCTTTACAGGGTACTGCCAATAGATGGCAGCATAGCCTAACAGTATGTGAGTTGATGAGGCGAGTTGCAGGTCTAGCATATGCGTGTGTGCTGGTTACGACCCTTTGTCCTGTGAACACGTTTCATATTAAACCAATATTAAATAAATCTCATTCATGAGCTAAGCAGGCATGACGAACAACCCCCCAACTTACAGTGAGCACTGATCTGAGAGAACCGCTTCAGCAACACAAAGGAGAGAAACCCAAACAGCAGGAAACCAATAAAGAGGAACTCTGGAAAAACACAGACACTGCAGTGAGGCATTGCTCTACAAATGAATACTGAACTAATACAGAAACAAAACATGCAATTCACTGTACAACCTTGCATCAAGGATCAAGCATACCTGCTTCCAGGAACCTGTGCCCAGCAAAGCAGATAAACAAGCCGTAGATCCCAAGCAGGGAGAAGAAAATCTGTGTAGAAACTTGTCCTGAACAAAAAACAAGAGGAGTGATGAGGCAAACCGACCTTGTTTCCAATGCAGGGTACTTACACACTACAGGGATAGAAATAAGACTCCTATTGCAGAGCAGTTTCACCCATTCCAGGTTTTACTAGGAGCTTGATTAGCTACAGTGTACAGGTAACAAGCTCATGTGTGTCTTGTTGAACTCATAGTAAAACCAGGAATGGATCAAACTGCTATGCAACAGGGAGTCTCATTTCCATCCCTGCATTAAAATACATCCCAATTATTCAAACTACTGTCACATGCAAATTTCACATTGAAACATTTGACGTTGGTTAAATAGACTGGTTGTACTAGATTAAATTTACTTTTAAAACTACTTAACGTAACAAAACGTTTTGAGTTATTTGATTCCTCTCTCTGGCAGGGCAGCTAGTCTTGATGCACAGGCGACAGTTCAGGGAGGAATCACTAAACTGCTCCTTCATGCAAACAAGTCGTTGTCTTACTAATTTACAGTATCACTGTTCAAATCGTTTCAATTCCTCCCAGAAAATAAGCCTTTGAGCTTCCACATACATTCCCCTGTGTTTAAATACAGGCTGTTACAAAAGTATCTGCATCCTTACTGAAGTAGTGCACTACTGTAATGCCCACCCTTACCATATCTGTAGCAGTAATGAGGGGACTCTGAAGACTGGCTGCAGCTGTAAGTGGAGACAGGGATGTAGGCAGCTGAAGTATTGAGCAGAGGGTCCCGGACTATCAGACTGTAGATCCCACCAATATCAGTGTAAGAGTTTCCAAAGAGCAGAGTCTTCTCCCCTGAGGTAAGCACGGCTATCTGAAATCACACCCACCGTCACCTTATACTGTCTGTATGCCCAATTCAAAGCAGCGGAGAGATTCGACGTCACAAACCCACAGGGTAAAGTCCTGGAATCAATCAGCTACTGGAAATGACCACCAACAGGCTACACAGCCTCCTCTCATTCCTAAATGTTGTTATGATGAAAACGCTGATATTAACGTGTTTAATCTGTTGATATAGAGCCTGTTGTGCTTTAAATATTCTGAATGCTTTGTCATTGACATTCTGAGTGCGAGATCTACACTCTCAGTGAAAATATAAAAGTATCATAATTTATCGCAACCAACTTCTGTTAATACCAGATCAGATCAGCTTGTATTTGTTTTAAATAATTCCTCTCTAAGCTATTTATTTTTACAGATGGAAAACAGACTCCCATTGTGTAGCAAGTAGAGACATTCCAGGTCAAACTCTGAGCTAAATCAATCACACCCGCGCTTATGACCTGCACAGACCTAGCTCCAGGCAAACCCTGGAATCTCATACTGCTGTGCAACAGGAGTCTTACTGAGTTCCAATGGACGGACTGACCCAGAGTCCTGAGCAAGCTGAACAGACTACACACAAAGACAAACAGACAGGCTGGTGCCCGGTTATGTCAGGTCTGTACCTTGGTCCCGTGCTTCTCCACGTCCTGCACAGAGGTCATTTTCACCACACCCTCGAACAGGCTCTGCTCAGAGAGGTCATTCTCAGGTAGGAAATACTGGTAGAGGTCATAGGTCAGCCTCCATCTGGACTTCGTCCCCATTTCGACATCACAGGCAGGTGGATCTGCATCTCTATGATAACGACCAAAAACAGAAAGCAGTGAAAACAAAGCCAGCGCAGTGGAGGAATAAGGTGCTGCTGCTTCCTGGTACACAGTCCCTTTGTGTTGCTGTGCAGCTCCAATGGTATAGCAGCTGGCGGACCATGTGACCTACAGCAAAGGGACCAGACTACAGCAGTTTACCTATAGCTCTCCGTTTGAAATATTTGCATACCCTGATTCAAAGGAAAGGCACGACTTTAACCCTTTCAGTCCCGCTTTATCTTGGTGCCGTATGTTAGCACATGCTGTCGGAAATCACGTTGGAACCTCACGGGACTCAGGTCCCAGTCTGAGATAGTGTAGAAATATATGTAAAATAAAAATGTTTTTTCCTGTTCTCGTGTCTACTCAATAAAGGAGTTCCTTCTTCAGCTCGACCCAACTAATTCAGTATTGAAAGGGTTAAAAGGGACACCTCATACAAACAAACATGAGAAAGAAGTACAAGAAGTGAAAGGTCTGTCTTGGCGTGCGCACCTCTCTGCTCCAAGGTTAGCAGGAGCAAACTGGGTCACAGTTTCATAGAACGTATCCCTGAGGTGAAGGTTAGGGTCGTTTTCCAAATGAAACTCCAGGTTGCAAGCCCCTGGAACGGGATCTGAAACACACAGCAACCGCATTCAGGTCTGACAGAACAACAATAAAACAGCTTGAAAGAATATGAAAGGCTTTAGCAGGGGCTGCAATTCTGAATACAGAGAGCACAGTACTAGGTTATATGGAAGCTGGAACTGTAATTTCTGGTTTGCTGCAGTTCATTTGGCTATGTTACCAATTCTTCAACAGCACAACGCAAAGTTGACCATGTGATAGAGTCATTCGAAGTTGACAAATGGGAGAGCCAGTTGCAACACCAGTAAAATCGGTCTGGTATATTTAACTTCCACATACCGTGTGCGCTGTAAGGGATAGCCGTCACGCACGCAGTAACGTTTTCTGCAGATGTGATATAGAAGTGAGCCTGCACTGCGCCTTGCTTGAGCGGCACCACTAGCCCAGCACTGGAACCTGAGTATGATGAACTGAGATGCAATACCTGCAATACAAACAACACAACACTAGAGGTCAGTGTTGTACCAGCTGAAAAAGCACACAGTACTGATACATTTACTAAAGAAAGTTTGACACCCACACCCTTGTAAAAACACACTGCTGCATACTAAATTAAACTACAGTAACTGCCACAAAATGTCCAAGTGTGCCACGGAGTTCAAATGGCTTCTACTGTAATAAAAAATAAAAAAAAGCATTCTCTGCTTTTTCCTGGGATGGGAATAAGACTCCCATTGCATAGCAGTTTCGTCCATTACAGGGTTTACTAGGAGTTTAGTAAGACGCAACTGTGCTTGTTATCTATACACTGTGGCTGGTCAAGCTTGTAGTAAAAGCTGAAATAGGTTAAATGTACGGTTACTGGAACATTATTACATAATCAGCATAACACTAACAGAAAGCTTAATGGGGCTGGAAAAATGTATTCTGTATTCAAATAATTCAATCTAAACAGGATATACTGTTTCTAGATCTGTGTACACTGTACAGAGGGTGGGCCCTATGTTGGGTAGTATTGTCTATATTAAACGATTCAGAAAGAGACCTCAGTAGCAAGACATTTTCACCTTCAACAGGGAGATGGTTACGTTCTGGAACTGGGTTTGCGCCTGCGCAGTGACACCCACCGTGGTGGAATCACTGATGTTTACCACGATCTTCTTTGTAGCGTTTGAAAGCAGGTGGACCAAAGTCGTCTTTGAAAGGGGAATATTCAGGACGCTCTCTAAAAACACACACAAGCAAGGTTCACTTAAAATATGCATGCATTTCACAATGGTCTGTGCGCTTTACTGTGCACGACGTGGTAGGTACGGTTCCTGCTAAACTCCCTTGAAAACAAAACACATCCTTTATTACTACTACGCACACAAGTAAACATTGTCTATACAAGGCGGTGCTGGTAACTTCCAGTGCAAAGTTCTGTTGCGTTTTAAGCTGCTACAGTATAATTCGTGTGTAACCAACACGCTGTTACAAATAGATTTATTTGCATAGTGTCAACATTTACATTGTATGTTCTGTTTGAGTTACAGTTTGCAACTATTATAAATAAAGAAAATGGTCTTTGTGAAAAACAAAAAAGAAAACACAAAGTAACACCAACGGTAAAATCAAATGGAACAAAACTACGGTTTCAAACAACTTGTTTTGTTTTGTTTACAATGTTGGCCGAGCCAGCTGCCCTCACTTACCAAGTTCTGCGCCGACTCCTAGGTCTGTCTCGAATCCATTGGTAACATTGCTCCGCTTGAGATTTACCAGAAGCAATGCAAACGCTAACATCAGGACCTTCTGATACCTCATAGTGTTTAATAAACAGCAAAGCCAGCATATCCTCCTTCCTCTTCCTCTTCTTTTTAGGGTTCGTTAGCGCATGCCATCTACATGGGGATGATGAGCGCCCTCTATCGTTATGTATAATTATCTATCTTATATTTTTCTCCCCTTTCCCAATGCTTTTTCTACATTTGAATATACATTTCTCTTTCTTTCCCATAGTGACATACATTGTAGATCTTAGTTCACTTGCCATGGTATATATTTCACGTGTATGTGGTAGAATACGTACTGCAAATTATGTAGTCACCCTTTCGTACATGACATTTTGAAAATAGCTGTTAAAAATACTTCTGGACACATAAAAAATAAATTGTTCATTGAAAATATTTTCAATTTTTTTTTCCATTGCTTTATATGGGGATAAATGGCATCCTCATATGAAGTCATCATGCATTTGCGTCTTCTATATGTCCCCATATTAAAGACTAGAAGATACAGTATTATTATTTTTTTTTATCTGTCCCCATATGAGGTTGCCTTGTATGAAAGAGTTAAATTCACTTTTGGAATGCTGTAGGGTCTTACTGTTATCGCACGGAGTTGGACATTTTCATGTGTTAACGTGTGGTGCAAAGATGGGATCACTCACACTTGAGTAGGGTAGGGTGTGGTTTATACCTGGACTCCAATTGAACCCACTTGTGTGAAGGGTGAATGGTATCACTGTGTGCACTGTGTAATTATTTTGCTTCAATTAGTTATGATGTCCTCACTTGTATGGGAATATATAAGACTGACTTTACTTTAAATGTGTTTATTTAAGAAAAAGAAAATCAATAAAGATATTTGGCTTTCTGAACAAGACCAGGATGAACAGACTTTGACCATTTATTCAGACTGCAGTAAAAAATACTTTGAATAAAACATGTATTTATATAAAAAAAAGAAAGTATGTAAGAGATCATCTATATAAAATCCAAGCACAAGTTTCTTAAATTCGCCCTTGACAAACACAACAGAAAGAGAAAAAAACAGGTTCTGCAGGAATGGGAATATCTCCCATTGCAGAGCAGTTTGCTCCATTCACTGTGGCTAATCAAGCTCCAAGTAAAATCTGGAACTGCTATGCAATAGGAGTCTTATTTCCATCCCTGTTCTGTAGAAACATCTTATCCTCGACCCTCGGGTCTGTTTTTGGCAGTTCCGGCGCGCACTCTCTCTCTGCGCGCCCACTCACACAGGACCGATGGTCCCTACGTGCAACTGAACATTCTGCCCCAGCGGTCGCTGTCTCGGCTTCACTCGGCCGATCAAGCAGGGGAACATCTCAAAGAAGTGGTGGCGGAAGTCTCCCCCGGTCAGGAAGTAGAAGAGCGGGTTGATGCAGGTGTTGAGGCTGCAGACAGCCATCTCGATGGCGAACGCAGTCTCCGCCCTGAGAACAGGGGGACGGAGAACGGCGGGGTTAGCGGCCTGCAGCGCGATGGCCAGGTTCCTGATCAGGTGATAGGGCAGGTAGAGCACTCCGAAGATGAGCAGGGCCGAGTACATGACCTTGGCTAGCTTGCGCCTCTTCTGGGACCACCGGCTTAGGTGAGGCTGCTTCCGGAGCTGACGTACGCTGCTGCAGTAGCAGTAGCAGATGGCGCAGAAGGGCCCCAGACAGCCCGTGACAGTGCAGACCAGGGAGAAGGGCAGGCTTTCGTGGGTGCTGTTGAGGAAGACATACAGGGAGCAAATGGTTCTGTTGTCGGGGCAGGTCTGGACCGTGGCCATCTGGGTGACGGGGTAGCTGACCGCGGAGGTGATCACCCACACAGCCAGGCAGACCAGCAGGGACTGGCGCCTGGTGAGCAGGGAGATGGACTTAAGCGGGTGCACGATGGCCAGGTAGCGGTCCACGCTGACGCAGGTGATGAAGTAGATGCTGCAGTAGAAGCAGGAGTGGTACACGGTGCGGTTCAGCTTGCACATGGCCTCTCCGAAGATCCAGTCGAGCCGCCCCAGGTGGTACTGGATGAGGAAGGGCAGCATGAGGAGCCAGGTGACGTCGGCCAGCGCCAGGTTGCAGAGGAACAGGGTGCTCCGGCTCCACGGCTTGACCCGGGTGAAGAAGATCCAGAGGGTTAGCAGGTTCAGGATGAGCCCCACCACCAGCACTCCTAGGAACACAGTCGGGATAAAGACCGTCTGCACCAGGAGCAGCCACTCCTGAGCCATATCACAGTACATCATCTCTGATACCTGCTAAGAGAAACAAGATTGTGGCGCACATTCTCAGAGTTGCTCTGTTTTAATTGTTCCAAGTAAACAACTCGCTATATGGATGGACTTAAGCTCTACAACACAGCTCTTTGAGCTTCACAATATGGCTCTGTTGATTTAGAGACTGGACATTCTGTAGGTTTTGGTAGCAGCAGTGCAAAAACAAGCAGTGTTTACACACAGAGTAACTGAAGCTGGTGTGCAGTACAGTTAAAATAATTGTGTTGCCGTTAATTTTGTACATTCAAAATGGTTTGACAAGCTCTGGAAATTGAATATTTGGTTTTAATGCAGTTTGAAGCTAGTTTTTAATTTAATATGTACCTAGCATTCTGCCATATTGTACACAAATGTATATGTTTGCTTGGTACAGTAATCCAATCCCGCCTCATATTCCCTCTCGCCCTCTCTGCTCATCCTCTACTGGCCTACGTGTTATGCCTTCTCTTCCCTCTCCTTCTCTTCCCTCGCCCCCCCAGTGGTGGAACCAGCTACTGGTGTGGTCTTATTTTGTGGTACGCGTTAAAACATGGTACGCTGTGTACTGCGCTTGCCCGGGTATGGGCATGATCATTTTTAGCTCAGAAAACAAGGAAACGCCCATCTGAACGCGGAACGATGTACTGGTTTGGCCCTTAAAGTTCTTTTTTAATACAATTTATTTTTTCCACAATTTAGCAAATTTATGCAATTTTAACTGATGAGCAACGAATTGGGTTGTCTAAAATTGTAAACATATACAATGTCGTTGGTGAACTGTAGTTTGTCTTGCTCATAGTGATTTGTGCAGCCATCAATCACAACACTTCTGAATCAATGTGCCCTTAGAGCCCTGTATGGCTGAATATCTCATTTTAAAAGGCGTCAAAGTATAGCTTTTTACAGTCAGGGATGTGTATTTTAAGTGCCATAGGCTTTAAAGGTATGGGGCTATGTTAAGAGCCTAGTATTTTTGTGTTTGTTTTGCCGATCTACAGCCCTGTGTTAGTTAACAAGTGCCTTTATTTTCTTGACTGTTCATCGCCCCTGCATGTCTTGGATGGTATCAACAAAGGTGCTTCTTTCTATTATTTATTTTACTTATTATACTGAAAAATAACAGCATTTTACAAATGCATTGTGCTCTGAGTGTATTGAACCAAACGCTGTTTAAACACAAGTCAAATCCAGGGGAAAAAAAAAAAAAAACTAAAGTCAAGATCTGCCGAAAATATTACTCTTTTTGTATTTATATTTAATTTTAAATAGTGGTAGTTACCTTTTATCTATTCGTGGCATGTTGTTTTTTATTCAGCTAAGGAGACTCCCTAAGCCTATTTCTTGCAAACATACAGTAGTCGATTAGTTCCCAGCAATTCTCCAAGTGGAGTCCACACGGGTTTATTTGTTTGTTTTTTTATCATAGGTATACTGTAGTTGTGCAAACATTTTAATATTCTGTATATCTTTCCTTTTTTTGTTACGCATTCCATGCATCAGTATTAGCACTATACTCTTGAACATTTACAATAATCCTCACACCTGATACTGTCTTTGGCTTTATGGTGTATATTATGAATGTTTGTAATGAAATACTGTAGAGGCGTTTTCACGGTGTTTTGGTATTTTGGGCTGCAGTGAAGTTCAACAGGCGGTCAGCATGTTGGTTAGGCTTTATAAAGTGAAGGATCCTGAAAAGGTCAAGAAGGAGGGTCATTTGATTTGGTGTCAAATTTTGATGGCTCGCCTCAGTCATGTTTATGACATAATCTCATTTGACGGGAGTCAGGAAATATACCCACTAGACTTCCCTGATGAAAAACAAATGGCACTTTGTGGCACTAAATGATACTCTTATACTATTAGAGCCAGGGTCAACTGTACATATTAACGTAGCTTACATTTACACGGTAACAGTGAAGAGGTATACTACAAACACTATTTTATCTTCACACTTTATTATCTAGCTATAGCCAGCATAACATATGTTGAGTCCTTGGGATACAGACACACAGGCAGCATGCATCTACACCTCCTTTAATCCAATTATTATAAATTTTATTCATCTGTTTAAATGAGGGAACACAATCACATGGTAAAATGTGAAAGTAATGTTAATTCCATGTGCTTAAATCTGCATATTGTTTTAACGCAATGTTAAGGTCTGTAGCAACTTATGAACACAACTAATGGTTCTGAAATGTATATATTTAAAGCAACCCTACGTCAGTAGCCTATTCAATACTTTCTTGCTTCACATTCTACTGTAGGCTATACCGCTATCAGTGTATATATTGAAAAACAAAAAAGAAGGAAGTGGTACATAAACTGGCACAAGCATTAAAAGACTTGAAATACAAACGTACCACTTTTTGACAGCGTACTGTTTTCTGACCTTACACATATCACGATTTGGTACATGTACCACATTGTGATGATGTACCACTTTCTGGCCCTACACCGTGGAAGTAGGGGTAAGGTTGAAGTAATTTGTTAAAAGTAGCAAAGGGGTACCAGTTATATAGAGTAATGTCTCGACTCAAATCAAAGTGTTTATTCTGCCTGTACACTACTTTAAAACATTTTTTAAATATAAATAATAATAATAATAATAATAATAATAATAATAATAGTGTAAATATATTGTAAATCAGTAAAAAAAAAAAAGTCAAGGTTAAATTAACGTCTGTAACAATTATAAATATATAAACCACATTATGCAAACATATTTATCTCCAAACGCAGTCTTCGTTTAACTACTGTATTTTCTTTTTTGCTCAGTCGAGATTCAGCACTTAGAGAAAGACTCGGTGTAAAATGACCTTAAACAGCGCACCTTACCTGTTGCCCCTGTACCTGCCCCATCTCAGCGGTCGATCCCACCTGTGTGTGACTGCGTTTGGGAAGGTGTCTCTCCCTTGGAGTACTTGCTTCCCAAAGCAACCAGCTGGCTACATGATACACAAATACCAGCCTGTGCAAATACGCAGAAAAACACTCTCCTCATTTCCTCAGTTACCGTTTTCCATTGTCTGCACTTTCTGAGAGAGAGTGATATGCATCGTGTCCATCAATCAATAACAGTATACGTAATACATTGTGGTTATGTATTGTGGTTAGGGTATTATTCTATAATCAGGTTTATTTTTAAACATACACTGTCAAACATGCGAAGGTGTTTGTATCCATGCTGACTGATGCGGTTTAATTAAAAACAGGCTGAAGTGTTGAGCAGCAGCAGTCTGGCCTACGCTGCAGCTTCTTGATTATAAAAGGTGTGGTAGTTTAAGTGCAGAAGATCCCTCTGAGCTCCCATCCTTGGTACCTTGTGTGGGTTTAGTGTATTCTTCACCCCATTGTAATGTAAAACATTCACAGCAGTCACAAGGTCACAGTCCAGGGATGTAAATAAGACTCCCGTTCCATAGTAGTTGGATCCATTCCTCGTTTTACTAGAACCCCTTAAGTCACTGTGTGCACACTTGTACCATGGTAGGTTTCTTATCTATGTATCTATTTTATAATCCATATATGATTTTTTTTCCAAAGTTATGGCAGGGCAACTCCTCAAACTCAGTTCACACAAAACTTTTTCAATTCCAAAAAGTGTAATAAAAAATTCATGACCAAAGGGGATACGTTTATTACCAATACACTGTGGATCACCAAGCTTGTATTAAAACCTGGACTGGGTGAAACTGCTACGCAATAGGAGTCTTATTACCATCCCTGAACCGCTGGAAACGCATTCTGTGTTTGTTTTTCTCAGCTGTGAGAGGTGAAGCAGTGGAGCTAATAGGAATTCACTGCAGCTCCCCATTCCTGCTCCAATGTTGCCAGGCATGTGTTTCATGTGTCTGAACCCCTGGAAAACCACCCAGAAGATTTGCAAACACGGTTTGAGAACAGAAATGAACTGCGCCAACCCCTGATAGGGGGCCTCATCTGATACGTTATGTGCAAGTTTTAGCAGGGAAAGAGTAGAAATCCTTAATTAACAAAGCAATACAGGTGCAGCTAATGTGGGGAGCATAGGGGAGGATACAGAGTGAAAAAAACTTCAACCTCTCTGGCTGAAAGAGACCGCTGATGACCAGGGGGCTCTTTTTAAAGAAATTGAATAAAATTAAATATGTCAGAGTACCCCTACATTGGTTTGGCTTTAGCTTAAACAGATCAAGCTGATTATACAGTGGTTTTACCAGATTAAAAGTGCCTTCCATAAAAAGATAACTATTAATGTTTAACTTAACCTGTAAATCAAAAGAGATGTATCTGGGTGCTTAATGAGTCACCCGCGTGGTTCAATATTATCAGTATTGGCTTAAAAAAAACCCCACTGCAACATGTTTTTTTAATTATATTTATTATAATAATTACGTATAAAGTATTCTGGTGCATTCAAGTAAAAAGTAAAGAATTGTGAATACATGTTTTTACATAATTTTTTTTCTCAAAACAAAACATTTGGCTGTCTGTGAACATCTTTAAACAGCATTGAACGTATTTAGAAAATCTATACAGTATAAATCATTTAAAAAAAACTAAAATCATTTTTTTTCATACAAAAATGCATAAATAATGTGTAAATCTACCAGCCATTAAAATCGTATTACAGAAATAAAACAAACAAACAAATAAAAAAGAGGATTCATTAACCCACCCACATTGTAAATGCTAAACAGCTATATTTAAGGCATTTATAAGGTAAACTTATAGTGGATACGCTTAGTGTATTACAAAAGTCCTGTAGGTAGCACTAAGGTTTCAGTGAGTAAGGTGAGAAAACATGAGAAACTATTTTCTGTTTAGTTGCGTGTGATATTTCCAAGCACTTTTCTCAAAGCAAGAATGTCTATTATGAGTAGATTTAAATGACATGTTCTTCATTTTGTTTAGTTTTTTTTAGTCTGTGTTCAGGTGCTTTCACCTGTAAAATCCTTCATCTCACCTTAAAATCCAAAACATGCAAATAGTATAAATCAAAAACCGTGTTGTTTTTTAAATACCTAGGCTGATATTAATCTCAATATAACCCTTACTCTAACATGTGTACAGTCATTGCCGTCAAAATTCTGGCATTGTCTATATACCTGTTGAGAAAAAAACTCCTCAGAGACGGAAGCATGCACCATTATTTGAATAATGATATCATAATTATTGGCATGTTTGCGGTCTTCTGACCCAATGTAAATATGTGCTCTGTTCATTAAAAAGAGGATTTTTTTTACCCGTAGATTAAAAGCAAAACAGACACAATTCTACATCCCCTTTCATCCGAGGTGTGGAGATTCCCTGAACACTACAATACACATATTTTTTTCTTCCTGCACTTTAATTCGCTCTTAAAAACACAGGCATAGCAATGTAGCGTCTTTATAATTCGCACACAATAGGCTGATAAAGATGCTGTACCCAAATTGAAATGACACTAATGTATATATCAGACACAATTCAATCCTGGCTTCCCTGCAATTCCATTATCATACTGTCACTGGGATCTAAATGTCATTGCTACCCCTAGCGGCCCGACTGTTGAAATTGTATCTTGGCACAAAATTAGAATGAAATAAAATAAAATAAATGAACATAACCTGACACAGAAAGGGTCACAGTGACACTAATCATACGGAAGCATTGAGCATTAAAAAGTGCTTCTTTCATGGTTTTTCAATAGCAGCTTGAGGTCTTCGCTGTGCAATACATTTCACATAACTGGATCTAGTATCCAGCATACAGGACTAGGATTCTTTGCAACATTAACTATCTGATCAAAATGTGTCCCTCCTGCAGAATTCAGATTGATTGTCATATTTGTTTGTTTTTTGTTCAACTACAAGGATTCTTTTTTTTTTCTTTCTTTTTTTTTTTTTACAGCTCTGGACAAAGGTTTTGCATCACCTTGAACTTCAGGATTGAGACATAATAACAAATAAAATGTAACTATATGAACATAAGTTAGATCTTATATTTAATATAATAATGTAATCAAGCAAACTACAAAATGGTATTGCAAAAGGTTTACCGGAAACTTTAATAGTACAGTATTTAATATTAGATTTCAAAATGTTTTTCATGTAAGTACTATGTTAACGTAACATTGTTCTGCAAGTGTGTTAATTCTATAGGGTTCTACTTCCTGTTAACCCTGTCGCTGCAGAGAGACAGGAGGAGGAGTGCTGCTCATTGGGGAAAAAAATGAAAAATCACCCAGCGTAAGTGGAGCGGGGCTTTCAGTTCGTAGTCTCACTGGTACAGTGGAGGGGAGTTTGCTTGTGGCTGTCCTTGGAAGTGCTCGAGGGGGTGGCTACTTGATCTCGGTCAGCAGCTCGTGACGGTCAGTGGAGGCAGGGAGATTCTCTCCCAGCTGCTTCTTCAGCATCTCCATCTCGTAGTTGCGCAGGTACTCCTGGGTGAGGTACTTCTCCCTCTTCACCCGCGCCTTCACGTCTTTCGGGACGTCCGGTATCAGCCAGGCCATTAAGAACTTCACCATGAACACCACGTGCTGCCCACACAGGAGAGGGGGGTTAGCTTCAGTTAGAGGACACAACCATCTTCAGCTATGCTGTATGCGCAGTGTGCTTTAACTGTATATATTACCTCCATGATGATAATGAAGGCCATTTTGGCTGCCAAGATGTGCCAGAACTGCATGGTGTACTGGTACTCCTTCTCATGCCCTGGAGGATAGCGGTAATCGTTGTACCTGCAAGACAGGAAGGACATTAAGATGAATAAATACATGCAATCCAGGGGACTCTGAGTTCAGGTGCATTTCTGATCCTCGTTTGGGATCTACAGTTTAAGCTGTTCCCTTCCTGCAGCGGGGATTGTGTGCTGGGATCGAGCTGAAAGCGGTTTGAAAGTGGTCCGCTTTGTTTCAAATCAGCAGCAGATTGCGAAGTGGGAGTTTTAAAATGATTGCGGATTGTATTCTAGACTCCAGACTGCCGATGGACGGGGGCAGTGAGCAGACCGGTTTGATACTGGGAACGAGACGCGATTTCACAGGACAGACGGAAGCATGGCCCTGAAGGAGAGGCCTTGCTGTCTCGCCTCCTTACCTGCAGCTGGTGATGATGGAGCTGTTGAACCAGCTGGGGCTTTCACCATCCTCCGGCATGTTGTGGGGCTTGAACTGGGAGATGTTGAAGATGGACAGGCTGTTGTTGATGTACCCCTCCATGGAGTTCTCCGTGCCAGGGTGGTAGGCATAATAATACACCAGCCGGGGGATCATATCCGAGGTGAACGCCACAATGAAGGCCTGCAGGGTGGGAGAGAGGGGACAGGGGACAGGGTTTGGCACAGCTCATTCAATTGGGTTGTAAAGGATTCCTAATCTGCTGTGCAGAACCTGCATATATATGTTCTCCACATCATCCACATCACACAGATACAGTAGGTGTGTCTAAAAATCAAGACTCATTTAATTATCACAAACACTGAAAAGACTTCTGTTCTAAATGCTTGACATTAAAAGGATAAACCAAGCACCGCTGAGCATTTCATAGTCCTTACGTTGGTGACGACAGACAAAACGGCCACTCCGTTGAGGATCTCCTGCCACACTCCGATGCTCTGGGCCTTGGATGCCACGGGCCTCGGAACTGGGTGGTGAACTTCCAGGCGTCCACGCGCACCTCCAGGATGTTATTGCAGAGAGCGAGGAGAGGAGCCAGGGGGAAGGAGGCCACGAACAGGGTGATGAACCCAAACTGGATCACTGCAGAGAGACACACAGGTCAGGAGAGGGGGCGGATAAGCAGGGCACCCAAAACAACACCTCGACATGTCTGAGTTTTGCACAGTATGTCGAGGTCCTGCTGCACTGTGCTTGTTCCACAGCCATCAGGTCAGCTTTGACAGAGTTAAAAATGTAACTGATAAGTAATTAAGCGACTGCTCAATGAAGGTAACACAAGACTAACACTGCATTTCCACTATGAAAACTAAAATCACACCTGATCTTAAATTTCATGTCCCTATAGATGCAGCTCATCAGGCTAGAGCAGAGCCTGAAATGGCTTGAACTGTTTAATTCTAGTTTACAAACATCGATTTTAATGTTACTTGACTTTGAGCCAGATCAACATGGAAAACCATTAGAAACCACAGCACTCGCACAGGTTTATTGTATTAAACTTTTCGAAGGGATTTGACTCTGGATCATTTGACACCTGGCTGCTTCTGGGGCAGGTCCCCGCTACACGCAGCTGAGGAAGGGGGGCTGTGTGGTTCTCACCCATCTCCAGGTACTCATAGAAGAGCCCCAGCTGCCCGAGGCACTGCAGGTCGTGGTCCTGCTCCCAGCGGGTGTACAAGCTCTCAGGGTGATTGCGTGCCTTGCGGCTTCTCCACCAGTTCTTCAACCACCTGAATGGGGAAACAGTGAAGGGTGGAGGACAGCGTCAACAGAGGAGCCGATCCAGCAAGAGACTGAAATACAGGATCTCTCCGGTGAACGGGGCTCTGAAAAGCTCTACTTACGGCACAAGAGCTTCCTGAATGTTGCCCCAGATTTGCTTGCCGGCCATGACAATGAGAAGCTGAGTGGTGAGTTCAATGAGACAGCCACCGGGGTCACACTGTAGAGATAGAGAGAGAGCATGAGCAGACTGCCCCTGGAATCTGTGGGGATTCTACAAGGTATCGGGCATCATATGGCAGGTACAATGGTTAATGTTGGTTGTCTGACTGTATTTTGGTTACTTACGTAGACCCATTATACCAAACCAGTAAGCAATCCCCCCTAATTATTATATGAATTAATGCATTCAAACTTGTTCTTGGAAATTGGTACCCGTGGCATTGTTGACTCCATATGAGGTAGCATTTTCACCAGTGGGCTGCATGACAAATGTCTTGATATTGCAGGGATGGAAAGAAGACTGCCATTGCATAGTGGTTTGATTCATTCCTGGTTTCACTATGAGTTTAATCAGATGCACCTGAGCTTGTTACCTACACATTGTGGCTAATCAAGCTTCTATTAAAACCTGGAATGGGTGAAACTGCGATGCAATAGGAATCTTACTTCCATCCCTGAGTCAATGTGAAGAAACAACACGAGCTACCCAGAATTGTGACAGTTCTGTTTTGCAGGGATGCTGCTTCAGCTGCGAATGGCTGACAGCGAGGTCACTGTACCTCCTCGTTTCTCAGCACTCCGAACATGTAGGTGTAGTTGCCGGGGTAGCCCACGAACTTGCCCTTGAAGAAGGCCACGTAGAAGCAGGAGGAGTAGTAGTTGACAAACTGGAAGAGGAACATCTTCATGGTCAACTGGTTCTCATACTCCTGGTGAGTCCTGGGGATTTCTGGGGGAAATCGCAGAAAAATCAATAGATCAGGTGTGCAGCACTAACTAGTGTTTCAAAACTAAAGTCAGCTACCGCTGTCATAGGCAAACGTAAAACCAGGCTTATATCATGACCCACTTTATATCACAAATTATACCTGCACTATAAAGCGGGTGTAATTATATATATATATATATATATATATAATCTCAAAGGTATATATATATATATATATATATATATATAAAAAGAAACGTATCACTTATATTTGAGCATCAAAAGAAACTTATCACTTATATTTGCATAAAATTCACTAGATGTGATTGAAAAATGATAAACTCTGTTTTAGAGCAGGTGCAGTGACTTTCTATTGTGCTGATTAACAATTGACATCACGAAGATGTTGCAAAATGATCTGTCTTGGGCAGGTGTTGTGACTCTTGGTCTCCCAGTTCGTGGCCAAGCTTGCAATTCAACAGCTAAAATCACTCCATATCCAGTGTCCAATCAACTGTCTCACTAATTAGGTGATTAAATGCATATGCTTCAGGTCATAGTCACTCAAGCGTGTCATGGTCAAGGATGAATGATCGAATGATTTGTTTTGTGTGAGTCACTCCTCCCTCTCCCTCTCCCTCTGGCCCCCCGACTGCCCATGCTTCCTCTCCTTACCCAGATCAGTGATCCAGATGGCCACTCGCTCATACAGGGTGTTGAGGATCATGATGAGCACAAAGTTGAGGCAGGAGGCTGTGACGGAGGTGGCGAGCTGCGGGGTGATCAGAGAGCCCACCAGCTGCAGGTTCTGGGTCTGGTTCTCCTTCATGATGCTGGCTAAGGCAGCATAAACAGCGAGGCGGTACGCAATCACGCCGATGATGCAGGCGATGATGAGGGCGATCTGTCAGACAACATGCCCCCGTCACACCACGCACAGTTACCAGAGGGTTTGCAAGGCAGGAGGAAAGTGCAGAAAACAAATTCTCATGATGGAAGTCACTTCCCCTTTAAGTTTGTAATTACAGTGCTCTTTATGCCAATTGCCCATAATGACATTCCATTGTCACTTTCATTCTCATTACAAGGGTGGACTCAAATAGCATGGGTTCATAGCGACGGCTCCCGAATACAGCATTATGAAGGGGGAGCGCTGTACAGCAAATAAGATTAACAATCACACTGTCCCAATGAATCAGCAAGCAGTGACGTGCACAGAAGTTTTAATTAGGAGAAGGCTCTCCCCAGTGGTCAATATTTAAACAAAAGGCATCAGACACATTTAATTTGTAATACTGTATACACGAATGTTAATGCATGGTGGTTCGAATGGAACAAAGTCCGGGACTGGAATGGAATGAAGCAGACACAAGTGATGATTACTGTCTTAAAAGGAAAGGTACTTTATCTGGAGGAAGCTGCACCTTTAAGCTCATGCCTCGTACCCTGTTTATATTGATGCTGTGCACACTGCAGTTCACACAACGCACATCACTGCGGAGGTCATTCTGGGGCCATTCTTACACTACCAGCAGTTTTTTAGCGTCCAAAGGCCTATCCATACTACCTCAATAATGCACAAGCAGCACGCATGAAACCATGCTTACCACGGACTTTCCATGCTTACCACGGACAGTCACAACGCAGTGTAAACAGGGTATACGTCTGCAGAATTTGGTTCGTTTGACTGTGTTTCCCGCTAAACTGCTGGTTCCGTTTTCGGACCCTGTCGATTGGCCAGTTCACCAGGATGAGCCCCAGAACCACGGCTCCGCAGCTGGAGGACGATCAGAATGAAGATGCTCACCCAAAACATGACAGTGGCTCCAGACAAACAGAAACGCGCACACTTGCTTCTTAAGGGCAGGAAGGGCTCCATTTTCTGCATGAGCAAGCAGAGTAAGAGTTAACTGAGAACAAACAGAGTGGGCTCCAAAGCTGTGAGAAGAAACATCCCATTCACTAGACTGGGGAAACACCATTTCATTAAATAATATCAGCATTAAAAACACTGAAATCGGTAGCAGAAACAGTACCCAGCTGCAACAGGGCTGCTATACAGTATTAAGATCCAGCCACTGTTGAGCTCATTCAAATAGATCCATACAGGAGAGTTGCAAATAAGACTCGCATTACATAGCAGTTTGATCCTTTCCAGGTTTTACAAGGAGTTTAACTGAACACACCTGAGCTTGTTACCTATACACTGTGGCTAATCAAGCTTGTAGTAAAACGGTACTGCAATGGTCACTGAATTACCAGAAAGCGCCAGATATACGAGTTCACTGGTGTAGCCAGCAACTGCAGTTTCACCCAAAATTATTGAGTACAAGATATGACGATCGGAAAAAAAGCATTACCCCAGGCATATCTGGGGTGGGCGGGGGTTGTGGCTGAATGGTTTGTAATTATAAAATAAAATGTGTGTTACATTATTGTGACCTGGACACCACCTGTAATGGAACTTATTATTGAGCGAATCATAGAATACAGCCGAAGGGTCTGTGTCATTGATACTGGCACAGTTTAAAGCTGTGGGCAGTGAAAAGGTTCACATATAGAGCACTGCACAACACTGGTAATGGAATAGGGCGCTGTACTCAATGTGAAGGCAATAACCCTTTATAGAGGAAACTTTGACCCTATGTACAAAGCCAATACATAAAATGTGGTATGTGTTGGCTTTAAGAGTGTGACGGCAGCAGCTTTGTAAAATTACAGCCGTAAAAGGGTTATGTTTTCCTGCACGATAACCCTTAATCTAGAGGATCATAAACTACAGCTCTGCAGTGAGTTTGAAGCCAGTATCTCCAAGCGTTAGGTCATCTATAAACCACGACCACTAGAGCTGCACGGACCGATTATTCGAACAGAGCTCTCCATAGCTGAGGGTCACCATTCCGAGTGACACAACTGAAGAAATGGCTGCTTGGATTTGTGTGGATTGCTGTTCTCTGCAGAATCTAAGAAAAGCAGCAGTCAAATCACAAACCCTAAATGCGCCGACAATGTGAAGGTAAGCGGCTCCTCTGTACCTGAGTGATGTGGTTCATGCCCAGCCCCTCCTCCCCTCTGTACCTGGGTGATGTGGTTCATGCCCAGCCCCTCCTCCCCTCTGTACCTGGGTGATGTGGTTCATGCCCAGCCCCTCCTCCCCTCTGTACCTGGGTGATGTGGTTCATGCCCAGCCCCTCGTCCCCTCTGTACCTGGGTGATGTGGTTCATGCCCAGCCCCTCGTCCCCTCTGTACCTGGGTGATGTGGTTCATGCCCAGCCCCTCGTCCCCTCTGTACCTGGGTGATGTGGTTCATGCCCAGCCCCTCGTCCCCTCTGTACCTGGGTGATGTGGTTCATGCCCAGCCCCTCGTCCCCTCTGTACCTGGGTGATGTGGTTCATGCCCAGCCCCTCGTCCCCTCTGTACCTGGGTGATGTGGTTCATGCCCAGCCCCTCGTCCCCTCTGTACCTGGGTGATGTGGTTCATGCCCAGCCCCTCGTCCCCTCTGTACCTGGGTGATGTGGTTCATGCCCAGCCCCTCGTCCCCTCTGTATCTGGGTGATGTGGTTCATGCCCAGCCCCTCGTCCCCTCTGTACCTGGGTGATGTGGTTCATGCCCAGCCCCTCGTCCCCTCTGTATCTGGGTGATGTGGTTCATGCCCAGCCCCTCGTCCCCTCTGTACCTGGGTGATGTGGTTCATGCCCAGCCCCTCGTCTCTGCTGTACCTGGGTGATGTGGTTCATGCCCAGCCCCTCGTTCCCTCTGTACCTGGGTGATGTGGTTCATGCCCAACCCCTCGTCCCCACTGTACCTGGGTGACGGGGTTTATCTTTCGCCTGGTGCACTTAGTCTCGTACTCGGGCCGGAGCTGGAGCTGCTGCTCCTCCTCCTCTTCCTCGAAGTCCACCAGGTCCCACTCGTACTCCAGCCGGGCCTGCCGGCGCTTCCAGAACTCCAGGAACAAGGTCACTGAGGAGGGGCGCCGGAGACGCAGGTTAGGGGCTCCGATCGCAGGGAGAGCACACCGCATAATAATAATAATAATTTAAAAAATATTGCATGCATTGTACTGCAACTCACCCCATATGCCCATGAATATGGCAAAGAATAACGTGCCAACATTGTCAAACAGATGGGATTGCTAAAAAAAAAAAAGGATTACATTACCAATCTGCATTGACATTATATATATATATTTACACACACACACACACACACACATATACATATTCATATTATACAACATCTCATGCTACAGTCCAATGTGCTTTACATTGTCTTTATCTCAAGCTGTTTTGTATGGAGGAACTGCAAAGTACGACAAACATAATAAGACACACTGCCAAGGCCAGATTGCGGAGATACATGGGGATTATACGATCACACGCCCCGTCAAACTTTATCGTTCTACACCAAGGACTCTGAACTCTGGTGTTTACTCAATCATCGTTAATGTCAGGGCTGTTTTCTGTACTCACAAAGGTGGATTCGCAGGTTGTGTTCAGTTTCCAATAACCACACTTCCGGTCACACAGAGGACACATGACAATCTCGCCTCCGATATCCACACTGCAGATTTCCTGGCTGTGAGAGAGAGAGAGAGAGAGAGAGAGAGAGAGAGAGAGAGAGAGAGAGAGAGAGAGAGAGAGATAGATAGATAGGATGGATAAAGTTGTAGAATAAACTGGTGAAGTCACAAAGTTAACCCTTATCCCTTTTTCAAGCACTGCAAATAGCACAGAGACCAGGACAGGAGCGCACATTGGAAGAAGTTACTCACCCCCACACATTATCATTGTAAGTGAAAGCGCCGTAACAGAAACAGATTAAACCAACGAGCGCCGCATAGAAAAGCATTTCTGTGTAGAAACCCAGCCAGGCAAAGTAGATGCCAATCTTCTCTCCGTAGTACTTCCTGTCCCAAGCAAAGAGAATAGAGAGACATTTTATTTACAAAGTCCCTCAGCTCTAACCACTAGACCACACTGTCTCCCAGTCCCTCAGCTCTAACCACTAGACCACAGTCTCCCAGTCCCTCAGCTCTAACCACTAGAGCACACTGCCTCCCAGTCCCTCAGCTCTAACCACTAGAGCACACTGCCTCCCAGTCCCTCAGCTCTAACCACTAGAGCACACTGCCTCCCAGTCCCTCAGCTCTAACCACTAGAGCACAGTGCCTCCCAGTCCCTCAGCTCTAACCACTAGACCACACTGCCTCCCAGTCCCTCAGCTCTAACCACTAGACCACACTGCCTCCCAGTCCTCAGCTCCAACCACTTGACCACACTGCCTCCCAGTCCCTCAGCTCTAACCACTAGAGCACACTGCCTCCCAGTCTCTCAGCTCTAACAACTAGAGCACACTGCCTCCCAGCGTCCAGCCTCTCCGCTCCTCACCTGATGAGATTCAGGGGCTGCTCCTTGTAGAAGCACATGAACCTGGCCCATGATCTGTACAGGGTGAACCTGTCATTCTCACAGTTCTGGTCCTTTGCTTTCATCCCGTACTGACACTTTGGAAAATCCAAAACAGACAGTAAAACAACTGCAGGAATTTGCATAGCCTAATTCACTGTATGCTTAATACAAGGGGCCAGATTTATCAAGACCTTTACACCTAAAGGAAAATAAAACTTATGGCAAAACAAACCTCCCAAGCTGCTCGCTACTTGTTTTTTTTTTTTCTGAAAATTCATTCAGTTTAAATTGACACTCAGTTGCATGTTGGTGTAAGCTCCTTGATAAATCTGGCCCAGTGAAATTAATCATCTTAATTTATGGCTCCTGAAAGTTTGTTATGCTTTAAAGAGTTCGGGAAGGTGGCATTCGTACGTCGTGAAGCGGGAAGGCTGCTGTGTAGGAGCCGTTGCTCAGAAGCCGGTTGATTCCCAGCTTTTTCTTTCCCTCCTCTGTCGCGTAGGGGCACCGTGAGAGAATGTAGTACACCTGGGGAATAGAGAGAGAGAGAGAGAGAGAGAGAGAGAGAGAGAGAGAGAGAGAGAGAGAGAGAGAGAGAGAGACGGGAGGACAAGAGATCAGCAATCTAAAAAATAAAAAAAGGTGATTGGGTGGTCTTATAAGATAATTAACTAGTTTAGGACAAGGGGTGTCACATTTAGTTCAATGATGTGTACGGATCATACTGTAGAGGTTGTGTATCGTGATACAGGACCAAAAGCACAGCCTGCTGTACTCACAATCCTGTTGCGGGTGGAGGGGGGGAAGATGGTGTCCTTGTCCTCGATGAGGAAGAAGCCCGGCTTTTTATTCTCGAAGGGCGAGGTGAAGTAGTCGGGCTCGGGGCACATAACCTTGTGCGGGAGTTTGAAGGGCTTGAACAGCCAGTTCAGGGGCGTCTCGTTGTTGCTGGGGATGTCGCTCTCCTTGAAGGGCACTTTGATCTTCAGGATCTCCGCGTACGCGGTCAGCACATCCCACGAAGAGTGAATCTTCAGGAAGTACGTCTTCCCGTCATCCGACTCCTGGGAGGTGAGATATGGGAAAACACAGGGTCACCAGGGGAAAAAAAAACTCATAGTAAAACCAGGAATGGATCAAACCGTTATGCAATGGGAGCCTTATTTCCATCCCTGGTTCATCACTGCATTTACACTCAGAAAAGAAAACAGCATAGACTCCCCAGCTGAACCCATCCATCCAAACCTGGTTTTATGCCAGTAAGGTCTGTCTTCTGACACAGTGATACACCAATTTACAAATATGTTAAATACACAGTTGTGGGTTTCCAGACAGCATGGTAAAGCAGAGAAAAAGCACAGAGGGATACAATAAAGCATATGGTTATTATTATTATTATTATTTATTTCTTAGCATACGCCTTTATCCAGGGCGACTTACAATTGTTACAAGATATCATTATTTTTACATACAATTACCCATTTATACATTTGGGTTTTTACTGGAGCAATCTAGGTACAGTACCTTGCTCAAGGGTACAGCAGCAGTGCCCCCCACCTGGGATTGAACTCACGACCCTCTGGTCAAGAGTCCAGAGCCCTAACCACTACTCCACACTGCTGCCCAATATATGGTTGTATGGTAGTATCTTTCCAGCATACTGAAAAATCTGATGACGATAAAACATGACATGAATTCATCAGTGTAAGATCTGATTCACTGTCCAGTAGCCAGCAACTGGAACCCCTAGAGGGAGCCTCATCCCTTGCAGTTTTTCAAAGCTGGCCGCACTGCACTGCCACACTTACTTTTTTATCCTCTGTCTCCAGTTGCAGGCCGGCCGCCTGCAAATTCATTTCAAATTCCATTCTCCTTTCCTTGAAAAAAAAAAAATTAAAAAAAGAGAGAGAGAGAGAAGAGAAGGAACACATGTTTACAGCAGGAACTCCAGAGAGCATCTTTGTAAAGACAATAATGTTTTGGTTCAAATACTGACTTGAACCAGTTTGCTTTAACCACCAAGCCTTTTCACCGAACCTCAAACTCTGTTGCCTGTAAGGACATCATACAAAATCAATTCCAGTGCGTTTAAATCATGTTTTACTGTATGCTCCAGATTAAATTGCCCACTCGCAGCCCTTCCACACACTGAGGCTCCCCTGGACCTGATTCTTGTGCTCTGCAGTGACGCTTCCTCGTGGGTTCCTGTCCCACAATCTATCAACTCCCTTTACTCGCTTACTTTAACGGCTGCTGCTGGATTTGAGCAATGTTTTGTATAATACGCAATACCGCAGACGTGCACAGCCTGCGTTTTGTATTTGTTGGTTGACAGTGTTTCAGTCTAGCCAGGGTTTCCCCTCACACTCTGGTGACACTGTGTAGTAAGAGTGCCGCAAGCTTTTTGATTTATCTAAAGAGGAAGTGTCATTCAAATTGCATGTCTGGTCTACAGCTTTCACTGCCACCGCTGAGCAGGGTAGCAGAGCAGTGCTAACAGAAATGCAGTGACCTCTTGTGAAATGTGAACCGACGTGATCTTGACTGGAGCAGTTTACACAGGTGAGCAAAACTGCGCCATGTCCGTCGGTGGTGACAGAACATTAGCAAGGGGAGTACAGTGTGCCCTCGTTATTTCACCATTTGATAATGCACTTTTTTATTTTTTTATATCACGTGGACATTGTCCAGAATTACAGCGCATTCAAATCATTTTGCACAGTCAGCTGAGGCGGCATCACAGTCCTCCAGGCTAAACTGCCCACTTGCAGGCATTCCACCTAAAAACACAAACGCCAAAAGACTGCAAGTTACCAGTTCAGATGAATCATTAGAGTGATCATCATTACATCGTACTTAATGAAAGACTATAAATCAGTATTGCATGGATGATATTTACTGCAGCAATCTGCCAGGAAGACATTAATTTTGTAGCTGGCCAAAAAATGCAAAGGTATAGCTGACTTCCCTTCTCCCCTCAGCCCTTTAAAACCACAGAATTACAATCTCAATGCCTCAAAATGAACCGAGAGGAATACAGCGCTGTTAATGGAACACATGACTATGCAGAACCATACCCTACGTGACTGCTCCCCGCTGCAGCTAAGTTCACTTCAATAAAGATTAACTTGCCTTTGACATTGGTTCATTGATAAGAACCCCCATGAAAGGTATACAAGGGGGAAGGCGACTGAAATGAAACAATAAATGTGTTTTACCGCTTTCTTCTCTCCCTCCTTCGTGGGGTCGTCGACGTACGACAGGACAAAGTCGATCCTCCGGACGCCATCCCTGAAGAAAATGGAGTCTTTGCTCTGAGGCTGCTTCTCTAGCTGCAAAAAAAAAAAAAATTAATAATAAAAACAACAAAAACACAACACAGGCAGAAACAATATTAGGGCAATGGGATTGGATTCAGGGAGTCGTGGGCAGCCCAGATAACCTTGCATAGCTGAACATGGCCATCACTTAGCGGTTCAAATCTAAATCACGAGGCCGAGTAGAAACAGAGCAGAGAGCACACTTTCACAGCTGGAACTTCAGGACATGTGCATCTCTTCACAGCAGAATGCAGGATGTTTTCTTACCTGATTCTGCAGCCCTGCTCGGTAATTCACTCACCAGCACACTGGTAAAGCACTTTCAAATCAATGCACTGCGACTTCCAATTGGAAAACCACTGTACCAGACATGTGGTCAATTCCAATTCCAAAGGTGTGCCCAGGTTCGACAACAATTCAAATTCCATTGTAAATTGCAATGAGAATTAGGAGTTGCACAATTCATATTGTAACTGACCCCAGGTCTGCACTGCACTCAGGCCCAGTATCCAGTAAAGACATGAAAGCTCTGGTGTACAACCTGATTGCACTGGTATTTCCTTTACTCTGCAGCTGTGCAATATCACATGGAAGCCACCGCAGTTTTCCTTGGCTGAACAGATGTTAATAGTCTTGGATGTGCAGTCACTTTTACAAAAGGGAGGAGGGGAGTGGAGAGGGGAGGTACTTTGCCTGGATTCTCTGTCTGAATTCCTTTACACCTGCACAGTAACGTCAGCCATCTGTTTACAAGCAGGCATGCTCTAACCCTGGACAGTTACATCCAAAATCACTGAGCACGAAGCAGCACAGCCAGCCATGGAAACCTGCACTCCTACACAGAAGCACACAGCTCCCCTGTAGACCAGGATAGTGAGCTTTCCTTGGAAACAGTGCTTACTGGACAAGCGGTCATTCAACTACGTGGGGCTGTCAGGGCAAAGTGTGCAAGGTCACCCAAGGATCATACAATGAACTTTTAGGCAAAGGAGAATTCGTTCGCCCCTGTCTTAGAGAGGCACTGAGAGAGGGACGGGGGGTGGGGTGTGTTCCATCTTATAGCGGCTCCACCACTGAACCCACGGTGAGTTTCTCAAATTGGCCGACAGGGATTCAACTTCCTCTTTCAGTATCACAGCAGAAAGTGCAGCACTCGACCGCCAGGCTGCGAGTAGAAAGGTTAATAAAATATTAAAAGTGAAATGATCTCAGCAGGGGGCAAGGGGCAGGGGGTCGGGGTGGGACGTTGGTTCATTTGTGATGTTGTGGATGGTCACATTCTACTTCTAAAACAACCCTAACACCTTCTCCTGCTATTTATTCATTCAGCAGAGCCAAGACAACAGAGCTCAGTTATAAAAAGACGCACGGACATTCAGGGACAGCGGTCTGCCCTTGCTGGGGGATTTCCAGCAACCAACACCAAGGAGGGCCAGAATCGTTCAAAACACCCGTTGAAATATATATTTATATTTTTGATTCTGTAGCCACAGGATGCATGGATTGAACTACTGATCCGTACTGAGACGTGAAGAGCAGGATCAGGGGAGCATGCAGCTCTGTTGTAGGAGGCTATGCCTTTTCAATGGGAATGATTGAAGGATGTTCTCCAGCACTGCGATACAGACCCTCACTGATACTGAGCACCGTCCCCTCCCCCGTCCCGTCCTGTGCCCCCCATCCTGTCGTCCTCCCGTCCCCACCCCTCCTCCTGCTGCAGTGCTCTCCTATAATAAACTCCCCAACTCATCTGACCGCAGCTTGCTTTTAATAGCTCTGCAGTAGGGTGGGAGAGACCAGCAGCCTTGCAGACCACACTGTTCAAAGAAGACCTTGTTTTGTGCCTGCTGTTTATTGTAATTTTAGTGCACAGATTTAGAGAACAGGGTGGGTGATACTGTCCCAGGAACTCCCAGGATAAAAGTATATGAGAGAGAGAACCCACTGGTTATGGACCAGGCTGGGACATTAAAACAACTCCCCACCAGCCCCCTCTCGATGCTACTTAATTAAAGGATTCACAGCAATGTCAAGACATGAGAATAAACTCCCAGGCAGGGAGTACCTAAAGGCTGGTGGGTATGCAGCAGAGATTATTGAGCAACGCACCCACCATTGCACTGCACCCTCCAATACAGCCTGGGCTGTCAGATAGAGACAAGGCCAAACAACACAGCCCAGTGCAGCCCATGGACTCTTCTTCAGAGGGCATGTGTACTCTATGTTTGACCAAGTGGAGGACAAGCAATATTTAATCTCTTACCTGCTTATCATCCTATCACATGAGATCTGTGCTGTTGTTTCTGCTTGGTCCAGTGTTTGCTGCACTTCCAAATGATTCACTTCATCTGAAAATAATCTGATTGCAAGTAAAGGAGGTGGTGCCTGTTTGCATGTGCAGCACTGGTATACACCCCTAAAATCTGAGGGTTTTTTTAATTTTTTTTTAGAAGCATGGCAAGTAATGATCTACTGTACAGCAAGCAGTATTACAATGTTTTGGAAGCCCTAGCTCCATGGCTTCCAATTCCAGTCCAGATTTTGTTTTCAACCAGGTTCTAAATCAGTTAACTGATCCGACTAAGGATCAACCAATTAAGGACTTGACTGGACAAAATCCTGGACTGGAGTGGATCTCGTGGGCCGGAGTAGTCACAGTCCAGGCAGAGGGCACACTGCTGCCGGTAAAGAAGAGTTCAATAGCTGCAAGTCATGGCAGGCAGAACAGTCCAGGCAGCCCTGCCACTGCCCCCCTGTAGGGGCTGGAAACGAGTTGCAGGATTTGTTACAGACTTTGATTCTCAAATATTCCTATTCACAGCACAAACCAACAAGAAAAAACATCACAGTAGAGTGTAGTCCCTTATAAAAGTTTACCAGGAACATTATCACACTCATTTCCTAGTTATCCCATGGGTACACCATGCATTTACTATAGTTTACTCACCTATGATTTACCATGCTTTCAGCTATGCATTATTACTGTATACTTTGCTATGCTTTTACTGTGATAAACTTTTTTAAGGGGTGGCAGAGAGACTTGCACTGTCAATATAAGCCTAGGAGAAGAAGCTTTGATAGGAAACCCAAGATCCCTGATTAACATCCAGGAGACCCACACACTGAGATTACACGTCAACCAGCATTTATAAAGTATGGATTGTTGTCTGTTTCTTTCTCCTGGTACTCTTGAACACAGGCAAGCAAACTGTTAACATGGATAACATCTCACAGCACCAAATTATACTCACATCAGATAATCTGCGGGCACCACTTTGAAACATGAGTCCAACCCAAACAGCAGGAGACACTAATCACTGACAAAATTAAACAGCTTGATGATACTAAACATGCAATTAACTAACGCAGTAACAAGCGGAGGAATCCAGTAATCCAGCAATCGAGGGAAACACCCTTTCCAAAGAGAGACACTTATTTATTTGTTCCAGGCCCTACACAGCAGGACAACTCGGCACGGCTTAGAATCTGGAACTGAAACATCATGTGGGTCTGGGGAAGCATGGCCCAAGGTGCGAGACACTGATCTTCTCAGATTCCACAATAGAAATGTTTTCCGTACAGGCAATAGCAGATCTGCAGACTGTGGTGTTTGAGATATTCTGGATGAACTGGACCACTCAGGGGGACCACTTAAAAGAAGTGAGCTTGATTTACAGTACAGGCAGATTATCCTGGCTAGATTAAACTAGATTACCAGTAATGGGCTACTTCATGCCCCTCACAGGTGTTAATGCCATCAATATACACGTGTTAACGACAACCCCCCCCGCCCTCCGCACACACACACACACCCCCACCCTGACGCACATGCAGTGGAGCATGGTGGTCATTCCCTGCTTACCCCTTGCATACTGGAGACGAGGCAGGTGGACTCTCTGGTGCTAAGGCTCTGTCATTAAGCATGGAGGGAGGGAGGGAGGGAGGGGAGAGAGACAGGGAGGTTAGTGGAGGAGCGGGCTGGTAATGGGATGTGGTGGGTTCAGAGGTTTCCAATGGGTAATCTCCTCCGCGGCCATCTTTCAATCTCTAGACACTTTGCAGCTCCACTTTTCCATTATATATCTATTCATTGCAGCTAATTAGAGCCCCGTGAAATTCATTTTATTTTTTAAATTTCTTTTTATTTTTCAAATTTTAGTTTTATTTTGTTTTCTTACAGATACACATTAATAAAACAACTTGAATACATGTATATCATTAATAGTATATATCATGTTTTAACTACATACATATTTTTTAGTAAACATTACCAGCTTTTTTTTTTTTTTTTTTTTTTACATTGACAGACCTCTCACTGAAAAATCATTTAGTTACCATAATTTCTCATTAGCGTCAGGAACGGAAATGTACAGTCCCCCACTCTTAATTAACTACCTATTTATAGTAAATACTGCCCATGCCCTCTGTAAAAATACAATAAGATAAAATAAATATATACATTTACACTGTCTTACTATTGTGGGGCTGTCATAATAATTGCACATCCAGCAATCTACCCATTAAAAAAAACGATCGGAATTATATTTCAATCCCATTGCACTGAAGCAGGGCTCCAGTATATAAGCTTGGGGTTTCTCAGTATCTAAACACGAAGCAAAGCAGATTCATTCATCGAAAATCATTCAAAACCAAAACAGCATTTGCTCCAGTGCAGAGTTTGCACCACTTGAAATAAGAATTTGCATACTAATGCAAAATATAAGCAAACTATCTTCCCCATAAGGGATAAACAGCGAATGCTTAACAACGTTATCATTCGACTCCAGCCAACAGTTGCAAAATCTGCACATAATTATTTTGTCGCTGTCAGTTGCATACATCCCCTCATGCTCAAATTATTTAGTGTTGTTTAATTGTTATGCACGGTTTAGGCATTTTAGAAACAAACGTCTCTTCTCTTCCATCACAATTTGAATTCCCAAACGACTCACTCCAAATTATACATCTGCGCAAGTGCTAGTCAGAGCTTCTGTTTCCCTTCAGACTGTGTCTATGGCAACGGCTGAGCCTTGACAACTACGATTGCAAGTATTTATTTTAAAAAAAATATATATATACAGTATTATATAACCCTCCCAATTTAAAAATGTCATTCTAGGTTAGCTTTATAATGATTTTTCATTTTATTTCATTTTATATTTGCATTTAGTTTGTTTTCTATGTTGCATTTCGTTTTATTTCGTACTATTTCGTATTAGTGAAAAACACAGGGCTCTACAGATAATGGACACAGTTATGATTTCTGAATGTCTCCTGGTCTGCAGACTTATGTAATGTTGTTGAACTGTATGACTAAACCAGGGCCAGGAAGAGGTAGTGAACACCTAATGGGGGCCCATGGCCTGGGCCGGGGCATAGGAATTGCAAATGATGACTGCAGCCATGCAGTAAAATATCAAACCAAGGCTTTAGCTTGCGTTAAAGTATACACAATTCAGAAGGAACATTCACATTACAATACCTTGCAGATATACCAAAAAAAAAGGAGCCGAAGACACTGACACAGGGACACATTATGCACGACACAAACTCTATGCAATTTACATACCGGCGTCTTCATTTGTACCCGTTATTTGTCATCAGTGAGTTTATACAGTGGTGATTTGTCTTTAAACTGAATGAGATTCAAACTGAATCGCTTCTCAAAGCGCACGGTAAAAACACATCTTTGCATGTCTGTGCTTTCAGATAAAGGTGGGAGAGCCTCTAAAACAAATGCAAGTTTTACATGTTTTTGGTTGAGTTATAAAAGCTGGCGAGGGATATCAGCTACTGCTAGACTAGGGTTTGCAGTGCACTGCGCGTTGCTAGATGGCACGAATTGTGCAGGAAATTACAAAATCATTCAGAGATTAGAAACCACGCTCACAGCATTAACCTTTCACCTACAGGATTGCCCATTGCAGAAACCTCCACCGTACCCCCTTCTGTGCAAGGAATAGGACGATTAAAACACTGTCTCAAAACCACTGTAACCAATGCATAATGACATAGAGTTAAAAAAACAAGTAAATCTTACCCCTGGCTGCTTTTGCAGATCGACTGGTTGTGGCTTTGCAAAAACCGTATCAGGAAAGGAAGCAGATTAAAAGGGGTTGATGCTATTACTGTCTTTAATAAACTTCTACTGTATAGATATATAAATATAGCTGCCATTCCACAGCATGTCTAAAGGAACAAACCGCATGGCTACAGCAGTGCTGTGATGATGATTTCAATAAGGATTTGGTCAGGAGTTTGGAAAGGGTCAATGTGAAATCAGATAAAGAGGCCACTGTGACCCTCTCCTGAGTCACCGCCTTGCCGTTTTCCTGTTTCTACAAACTGTGTTGCCGTCCCTTTCCTAAAAAAAAAAAGCCTTCATCTGATGATGGAGGGATGACTGCCAGTTTTCTTATGATGTCATCATATCCTCCAAACAGCACCCCACCCACCCCCACAGGAGGTAAAACTAGAATAGACACCATCCTCCCTTCCTGTGTTGTGCTCTACCTCTCCGTCTCAAGCTGCAGAGCTCAGCAGTAGCTATTGCTGATCTCCGTACACCAGCCTGAAACACTATAACAAAACGATAAGGACTGTATTAAGAAATGTGTTGTGTGCTGTTCTAGATCAACCCCAGTCCTGAGGACCCCTGTGACCCAACAAGCCTTTTCATTCCCACTGAGCTCTCAGTTACTTAACTAGACCCTTAATTGAACTGATCATTTGCTTAATTAGAC
Organism: Acipenser oxyrinchus oxyrinchus; assembly: GCA_030684275.1. Classification (NCBI taxonomy): domain Eukaryota; kingdom Metazoa; phylum Chordata; class Actinopteri; order Acipenseriformes; family Acipenseridae; genus Acipenser; species Acipenser oxyrinchus. The sequence continues at coordinate 4,517,603 of CM060267.1, forward strand.
CTTTTTGATTGTTTTCAGCTCCTAAACAGATGCAGATTTCAAGTTACTTATAAAATGTTACAGCTAATCTGAAAAGTATGCAACTGTTAACAGCTGAAAACAATTTAAAAAAAAAGGTCTAATTAAGCAAATTATCAGTTCAGGGTCTAGTTAAGTAATTGAGAGCTGAGTTGCAATGAAAACCAGATGACACAGTGGGTCCTCAGGACGGTTTGGGAACCACAGATCTGGATAAAGGCAGGAGTATGAAATACATAGTAGCACAATTTGCGTACTACTGAATCTTCGTTATCTCCAAAGTGGAGAATCATTAGAAATGCTCTGTTGTGATATCAATAGCGAATCTACAGTATCACTGCAGCAATGCAACAGGAGCAGCACCTCACAAGCTGAAAGGGAGTGCAGGGAGAGAAGGACGCGAAATTGTAAATTGCATAGCGTTTGCGTTAGGCCGTGCTAGACTTAACTTGGCATCCCTGTACCGCCCTGGCGTGATCATTGCATCTTGTTTACCTTGGGAATGCCAGGAAGGTGAGAGTCTGTGGCGGAGTTGGGTAGGCAGCCATGTCCATTATTGTCTTCCACTGGAAAAAAATAAAAAAATAAAATGAATAAAAAACCAAATGTGGATAAGTGGTTGTTATAAAACAAACAAAAAAAACACACAAAAACACACACACACACACATTATGGGCTCAATAATGACAATGGTTATTCAAGTTGGTAGACGTTCCCCATTATACAACTGTAGGTTGATATTATTTCTTCCCTTGTAGGCTGTGGAATACGACGATGATGATGATGATGATGATGATGATGATGATGATGATGATGAAGAAGAAAAGATCTGTCCGTTTCTATGAACACATTTGATCCCACACCCATTCGAAATGCTGCAAGACAGAACTGCACACTAACTTGAGGACAGTGAAACACAGACGTCAACACAGACTTACTGAGGCTTCCCCTGTCTTGCACAATCACCTGCACTGCTTGACAATAAAGAACACTGTACAGGCAAGGCTAGATTAGGGATTGAGGTTTGGGTGTGCTTTTACATCCAGTGTAGTGCTTTTTATTTCGTTTTTTCCAGGTCACCTGACAAGCTTTCTGGTGCCACTTGATGCAGACTGTGTCAAAAGTGTTTTGAATGGATAATGAGTGTTCCTCATTTAACCTTACACGCAATTGACAATGAGGGTTAAAAGTAGGTCCATTATCTGACCAGGGTTCCCGTTCCTACTGTACATGTGTTTTTAACATGCCGACGATATTACTATTCCCAGTTCAGCAGGCAATTCATTTGAAATAGGATGGAAAAAGAGAACCAATATGGTTAATAAAAAGGTCACTGTATGAAATAAACAGGATCGGAAAAGGAACAACTTCTTTATGGCCTTGAGTTCATTTTGCATTTCTTTCCCCTCATTTTACATCTTGTTAAGGTTTCTACAAACATTTTGGAAAAAAAGGACTTTGAGGCATGGGCAAAATAGCGCTGTCACCGAAAGAGAGGCTTGACATCTGTGTATTAATGCAGTAGAAGCAAGTAAAAAAAAAAAAAAACACAGGACTCCCTAAACGCACAGTATGTATACCAGAGCCACTCTCATCCACACCCCCTGGAACCATCAATTGGTACAGATTTTGGAGAGGCATATGATATAAATGAGGGTTATTGTTTATGTGATAAATGACTTTCAGTCAAAACATCCAAGGGTGGGCTATGGAAAGAGAGGATCCTGGATATGAACATAAAATGTATACATAGAATAACACATGTAGAAGAATGAAAACACCGCTGGACAACCACAACGCTATAGAGACGCTACTGAGAGAGAGCGATAGCGAGAGAGAGAGAGAGAGAAGGAGCGGAGATCCTGGAGAGGGAATGCGAGCGACACTGGAGCGAAATGCAAAGACACTGAGGAACGAGCCCCTGACCCGGACGCCACAAACACAAAGACTCAAAACCACTTGAACCGATACCTGTCGGACATTTCCTCCTGTACCCCGTCAGCACTGCTACCCCATCTTTAAAGGGAAGAAAAGAGCAGGTTAAGAAGAATTTTTTTTTTTTTTTTAAAGCTCAGGAAACCTGGAGATGCCGTGGTGGAGGATTTTTGAAAATAAAATATCATACTAATAAGAAAAATACCACAAAGTGTGCCATAAATTCTACTGTATTTAGTTGTGCATATAGGTATGATTTACAGAACTATCCAGCGCCTACATGTTCCTGTTACTGCAAATCAGGAACAATCGCCAAAACCGGCTGCCCTTAGCAATTCATGCTTGTGAAAGGTACTGGACTGACAAAACATGGCTTTAAAAACCTTGGCAACTGCAGGTACACACTGCCCCATGACATATTCTACACTGTCAGTGTGCTCCAGGCTTGTTAGCACCAAGGTTTATCAAAGATGATCACACTGTACTGTACAGTATGTGGACTATTATAAAGCTCCGTTTTATAGTTTATAAAGTACGATCTTGTCGAAGTAAAGAATTCTTCAGGGACACAGTAATCATGAGTTTATTTTCTGAACTGGGAGGGAACCCTAACCACCAGAGGAATGCACTCCACCCTAGCGCACTGCACAGCACACCGCAGGCAGACGCAGGACACGTACTGCATGCATTTCACATACTGTAATACAGTACACACTACACCTCAGAACAAACGCATTGCCTTCCAAATGCAAATAATACAAATGGATGCGTTCCAAAGGCTCTCTGTTTCATTGCTTCAGCAGGTTACACAGCGGGCAGTAAATATGCAAAGAAGAGTTACAACTTACAAACAAATTTAGGGTCATGCAAATATTTTAACTCCGAGCTCCAGGAGATTCGTCAAAAAGGCCAGTGATGGATCAGAAGAATGTATAGAGAATCAACACACAGTAGGAAGAAACCTTTTCTTCATCTTTTGAGGGGTTTGTATTGTAGTTCAAGGTGCCAGTCTGTGAAAGTAGTGGATCATAATTCTACCATCACCGAGGTGTCAGTGGAACATTGGGTCATTTACAGGTCCAACCACAGAACCAGGCCCACAGTGGCAACTATATATTTGATCGTAAAAATCTTTTGTAACTTTCTCACTGGAGCACAAAAGGCACGGCTTCTCGTCAACACGCTTGTCTTGTTCTACTTTCTATCTAATCAAAGTTTCTTTTAAGAACTATCTTCAACATGAAACACAAGCAGTGGCTAAAGACTAACACTCTCCTTTTTTTGTAATATAATAATATATAGTACTGTATATATTTACTACTACTGTATATTACTGTACTATATTTACTGTATATAGTTACTACTGTACTTCTGAGAATTGTGCGAAAAGGTAATTGGACACAGATTGATAATATCATTAACTGGTAATATTTAACTCCTAAGTGAATCGTTATAAATGTTATTTAAAACCATTATCCCCTAGGTGGCAATTACAAAGTCTCTTCAAAAGTTCAAATACACGATGAAAGTGGATCAATAACAGTATACATCTATTTTTTTCAGCAATGCACTAGGTGCAGCCTCTCTCAACCGGAAAGGATGTGCAGGGAGATCTCAGAATTAAACAGCTTGTTAAACTAGGATACTTTTGATCTTCTACTCTAAGATGCAGGATGTCTTGGGAATGAATCACGACTGTAGATACTGTTCAGATGTTGAAACACATGCCTTCTTTCTGAGCCTGTTGCCGTGGAAACACTCGCTCTCAAATTTACAAGGGGATACAATGAAGATGCAATGATGTCCGACCCAGTATTTCAGTACTGAGATTACAGTAACTAAAGCTGTTGCAAAGTTACTGTATAAGCCCAAAGCACTTAACCCAACATCTTACTCCTTCTGTAAACTTCTAATGCTACAGAACTAAGAAACAACGTGCATGCAGTGAATGAACGCCCTGAGTTATAACTGAAGCTATGCAACATTAGAGTTTTCTTATTGTAGAAAAAAATGATGGTTTTAATTTAGCACTGTATCAAGTAAATATGGCCTGCCAGTAAAAAAAAAAAAAAGAATCAAAGGCAAATCTATTCCTAATCTATTCCTATCTATTATTAATTGGTAAGCATGTCTGAAAACTGCTCCACCTTTTTCCAGACCCACGAACATAAAATATTTTCTTTAGCAGAGATGAATTTTTAAAGAAGTTCTGAGGGATCTGATTTTCACACTGCCAACCCTTTTCCAGCCCTGGTTTCCATGGGAACGGCCTTGCACACCCAATCCCTCCTCATGTGCTGCTGGCTGTCTCCCTGTTTCAGAGTAAACAGCACAGTGACCCTGGGGTTGATCACACTCCAGACCGGAGTTCATTTCATGGAAGTAAAGCAAAGGGATTGATCATGCATCAGGCAGATAAGGAGCTATGAGGCTCTCCTCTTATTGAAGCCCAACTAATCTCTGTAATTGCTGCAAAGCGATGTGCCTTTTCTTGCCTTTTCTCTCTTGCTTGCTTGCTGATGTTGTATTTATTTCCTATGGGTTTACTAGGAATAGTAGAAACTATCATAAAACAAAACACGCATAAAAATGACCTAACGTGAAACTCTGTTAACTTCCACTGAAATGATCTATCTATCTATCTATTATTGTGTAAATGTTTGCAACAGCATGTTTCTTTACTGGAATTCTTGTCGTGTGTAGCTACAGTAAAACTCTATTTTATCAGCGAGCAATGAGCTGAACGTTGACTTCTCAGCATTTTCTGCTGTAAGCAGCCGTTACCAGAGCACCAAAGCCATAAAAACATCAGTTACCTGTCGGAAATACCAACAGCTCAGTAGCGTTCCTAGCAATCAGGAGTCATTGCCACCACAAGACTGCTTTCTAGTGCCACTTGGTATCTGATTCACTTCATTAAGCAGATGCCTCCTCCTCTGGGAAGCCTGTGTTTTCGTTGAATCCGCTGATGAGTAAAGCAGGGAGTCACAATCCCAGCACAGCAATCAGGCTTTAATACAAGCAGGTGTGCAAAACTCAACAGGCCTAGAACATGAACAACAATACAGCGATCTGCAGATACAACCACACAGGGTTAGAATAATAAATGGTACAATCTGGAAAGCTGCAATGCGATAGGAGACCTTTTCATGGGTGACGTTCAGAACGGTACTCAGCAGAAATTACTGTGCAGGTTAAGCATCTTATAAACTAGGTAACATCTTTCTGGTTTGGTTGGTTAAACTTCATTAAAGCCACTATGTTTACGATAAGAATACACGACAAATTAAAATAAAATGTAATCCTAGCTCCAGACACGATTACAAATGGGTAGAAATCTGCATTGCCATCCTTTAAGATTTAAATATGTGCCTCCATGAAACTCTTTCGCCTGTGTGTGTGTATGTGTGTGTTTATCAAACTGTGGGTCATCCTGAGGAGACTGTGGAGGGCGAGCGGTCGCGGTGACTCACTCAGACTGACTACAGGGCTTCACTGCATGCCCATGTTTAGCTAAAAGGAATTCTGACCATGCGGACAGGATTCTTAAAGGGGATGTGCAGCATTCTGAGCTATTCCCTTATAAAAGTGTGTCTAGAAGAATACCTTGCTATTCTTTACAATGTTTTAGTACACTCTGCAATGCTTTTACGATGGTACACTTTTAGAAAGGATAATACAGTGTTTGGTATTATATTTTCAGTTAACAGTTTAGACTCTGGAATGTCCAATGGTAGCTTATTCAATAAGTGATTAAATATTGATCTAATAATACAGCAGGGTTCAGGATGCAGTACGTACAGAGCACCAGAATATGCATGCAGTGTTCATCAGATCTCTCTCTAACTGTAATTACAGTGTAGTGCACTCATAAAGAAAAAAGCACTGCCAACTAGGGTTACTAGAGGTAGCGTCGTTCTGGGAGGCACCTACTGCAATGTAGTACTTTGACTATACCAGGATACAGGCTACAGTAAATAACAGTGGCAGTGTTGCTATGTTTGTATTGTGGCCGTTTTAATCAGATTATCACAAGACAAGACATAGGCAATGGCAGCAAGAGGACGCAACACATCCCAACAAGTTACCAGGCACCCTGTACAGCATACAGTACAGGCTAACCCACCAGGCAAACAGTACAGCATACAGGCTAACCCACCAGGCATACAGTACAGCATACAGGCTAACCCACCAGGCAAACAGTACAGCATACAGTACAGGCTAACCCACCAGGCAAACAGTACAAGATCTGGTGGCTGTACTTAACTATCAGTCAAACCCAAGACAGACAGAGGTTACTTAGTTCTTGAAACCACTTTTAAGGGCATAAACTATCATGTGTTTTTGAACCAGCTAACAGTGTTTCTCTTGTCCAGGACATTCACAATGTATCCTGAAAACGGTGTACTAAAAAGCTGCTAAACCCGTGAAATATATTGCAGAACAACGGTGTATTATTATTTTACAAATACAGGCTACATTCAACTATTAAACAAAAAGCAAAACTGATCCATCATGCCATGGACTACAAAATATGTTTTTAAACTTAAAATAAATCATGCGTTGTTTTAACTTTCATTCATTGTTAGTTTTTTTTGTATCCCTCCCACGCTGCTTATCTCTTGCGTGTTTATTTAGTAGCTTCACTGTGATAACGTTTGCTTTTTGATAACACTGGATTTGAAATGTTTGTTTCGATAGCCTAGGTGAAATTGATGTATAATTTCAGGTGAACAAGATAACGACGCCACGCCCGTGTCGGTACCGAAGTCATAAAACTTAGGTAATAAAACCATTGTAAAACATGGTACTAAAACCACACCACGGGTCAAAGTCAAGCAGTTTGTGCACAGCCATCGACCTGCACCATAAGCAGTAGTTTATAAAACCTTTGCTTTTGATTAACGCTTTGCTCTACCATCAAAAGGGGGTCTTCCATGTTTGTTTATAATAATTAATATTACAAGCTCTCCTCATTGAATTTTCAGCCGGACTGTAGTGTTATGTCAACATTACTACAGCATTCCGTGGATGCATTTTTAAAAACACCTCGTTGAAATCAACCAGTAAATTTAAACTATTTTCATTATTGTTCGAAATGAAACAGAAATATACAGAATTACATACAATAAAACAAAGTACTCCGAGTGCCAATTCTACAATCCACACGACAATACTACCGAGTTCTTCAATTGGACCGCATACAGTGATGATTGCCTCAGTCATAACACATTTGTATTCCCGTTATATGCCATAATCACGAATCTCTTGGCTAGATTCTCGAGTACGCGTGGTGTGTGTGTGTGTGTAGACGAGGAAAAATGATGTAGCATCTTACTGTAACTTACTGAACTCAGCGCATGGCATATTAATGTTAATAATGATTAAAAAAAAACTTTTAAAAAATAAAATCTGAAATACACAAACTAATCTTCCCGTAAGAATTACATAAATAGGTTAATAATCTATATGTTTGTGTATTCAAACTTACCTCCACTTGATTCGCCCGTCTTAGACATTTCTATTAAAGCTGGTTCTTTCTGGTTCCCCGTTAATTTTTTCATACTGCCCGTCTCTGTCATGCAAAAAAACCCCACAAGAATACTATTACTAATCGAACCAGCCCGGTACCGGTGCCGATGCCAGCCCGCTGCTTGCTGAGTCCACAAGCCGGGTCGCTGTAGTCTGGTTCTTCAATGAGTGTCACGGACTCTTCTCCGGACTGCTAGTTTTCTTTCTCGGCATTCTGACCAGCTCTCTCGTAAAGGGGAGTGGCCAGGATCGTACTTTTCACTAAAAACCACGTGAAACCCATACCTGACATCAGAGTTCTTACTCTCGTCCTGTTATTTAATTATTGTGACTGTGTCTATCTTTTGCAAGATTACACAACCTCATCGAATCACGTTTCAGCGTTAAAACCTTATCAATACACCCAACTTTTTTTTTTTATTATTGTGTATTTTTATTTATTTTTCTATTTGAAAAGATCAAGATATATTTATATAGTCGTAAGCTCTGAAGCCGATATCCTATTAGCTATATTATTATACATTCTGTGCGCTGTATATTTAAATATTACATTTATTGAAGATAGATCACGATTAGCTTGTTGGCAAGATCTCTTTCAAATTTTGAATGCAGGTGATTTAAAAAAAAAAAAATCTACTCAAAAGTATAAAGTGTAATTAAAGAACTTAAATCAAACCACATGGCACAACAAGACCACGTGGTTTGCAATTTTCCCATGCTTTCCCCATGGTTATACAATGCATTTACCCACGACCTCTGTACTGTTCAGCGCTTTTCACTGTGCGTTATTATTATTTGTTTATTTAGCAGACGCCTTTATCCAAGGCGACTTACAGAGACTAGGGTGTGTGAACTATGCATCAACTGCAGAGTCATTTACAATTAGGTCTCACCCGAAAGACGGAGCACAAGGAGGTTAAGTGACTTGCTCAGAGTCACACAATGAATCAGTGGTTGAGGTGGGATTTGAACCGGGGACCTCCTCGTTACAAGCCCTTTTCTTTAACCACTGGACCACACAGCCTCTTATTACACTTTGCTATGCTTTAACTACGGGAAACTTTAGAAAGGCAGTTTGTAGTCCTTCCAAACTGCATTGTAACCAAAAAAAGTGACCCTTTGACTGGAAAGCATTTTTTTCAGGAGTTACTATCTTTGTGGGGACATTTTCTCAAATTTTGTCCGCACATTGATAGTAATACCTGACCACACACACACAGACACACGCACACACACGCACGCACGCACGCACGCACGCACACACACACACACACACATCCTGGGGAGAAAAGCTCCAGCAACCAGTACTTATCTCCGATAAAAAATAAAAAAAAAACCTCTTTACAGAGTCAGATATAAATGCTGAACGTGTATCTCAAGGAAGTATCTGGTCTCCTCTATAGTTTTGCAGCCCACAGCCCACAGCCCTGTAATCACACTGCGCCCAGCCTGACACATTTAGCAACACTGGCCTCACTACAGCCACGGAGTGGTCAAAAGCCAGGGCACACTTACTAATTAAACAGCTCCGCCCAGGGAGTGGCATCAAACATCTGGCTGCCACTGGTGGTTTCAGTTCTTTAAATGGGTCTTTAAAGCAAAGGCAGGTTAGGGCTAAAGACAGGGCAGGATGGAATGCTGGACTTTGATATTTCATATTCACAGTATATTTGGAACTGCACATGAAACTGGCAACCCATTGCATGGAATATTAAATTGGTATGTTCAACATGGGCCCAATTATTAACACATGGTTTGCATACTAGTTTAGCATTGCAGTTTGGAAGGTAACCAAAATCCGTACTGCGGCAACAGAAACAACGGCTAGTATGCCGTGCTAAATGCACATGATGTGTGTAGTAAAGTCTATTGAAAGCATTGGCAGCACAGATACGCTCACAACACAATGGATTTGCTGGCTGTTCATAGGGGGGACTGGCCAAGCCAAGCATATTTTTTAAGGCCATTGATAGCTTTTAAAAGTAAACTGCTCCCATACACAGTATAATCCTTCATGCGGTTTAACAAACACCCTGAACCTAACACTTTAATTATAAACAGTCCTATTCTCTATTCAATCACTCAGGGTACCACTTCTTGTTCAATTTAAATTACTGCAAAGGTGTTGTAACACCAGCAAAACTAAACTGGGTTCCTGAGTGACAGAAACCTAGCTGGGGCTGGCTTATACAATAAAGACAACTGGACTGATTGAGCAGAGTTTACACACACACACACACACACACACACACACACACACACACACACACACACACACACACACACACACACACACACACACACACACACACAAACATAAGAAAGTTTACAAACGAGAGCAGGCCATTCGGCCCATCTTGCTTGTTTGGTTGTTAGCAGCTTAGTGATCCCAGAATCTCATCAAGCAGCTTCTTGAAGGATCCCAAGGTGTCAGCTTCAACAACAAAAAATGTAAATTTGCCATGGAGAATTTGCATTGCTACTTTTGTTCCAGATGTTTTCCTGTCGTTCCACAATGTATATGTTGAGCATTTTGCTCTGAAAACAGCACGTCTGATTACTAAAGTGTAGTACTACAGTATGTTGCAACCAAGCCAACAAACTGTATACACGCGTAGAAATTACAAAATACAGAGATAATATGAGAGAGATCCACAGTCATAGTTTTTATTTTTTTTATTTGAGCAAATGGCTTTGTCTGTCATTGTCCATCAGTCGCTCTTCCTCAAATACTGCTACAGGCAAACATTTCAATTCTTCTGCCAGGATTCTAATTTTATTTTAGTTAATCAATAAACATAAGTGGATGCAATTAATACATTTAGGGCAATTAGACAGTACTTGGGCACATGGATCTTAAAGGAAGTGAGTCCATTCCATTGTTACATATAAATGCTATGAAGGACAGCACTGCACTGCACTGCACTGCACTGCACTGCACTTGAATCCAAGCACGCTCTGTAACGTTCCACGTGTGGTGCATGCGCCATCTGGTGGTAGGAACACGCAATGGAACTTCATTTGTTTGAAAAGGTTCCAGTTGCGCGAATTCTGAAACCGTGAAAGAACCGTTAAGACTAGACCCGTTCAGAGGTATTTATTTATTTATGTATGTATGTATGTATGTATTTATTTTTAAACACAGATTGGTTGTCGTTTCTCCAAAATGAATTGCCGTTGGGTTGAAAAGTATGCTATTTGTCTTATATTACAACTAATGGTTTGTGTTATGGAAAAAAAATGCCAGCTTTTACATTTATACTGGATTTTTTAATTTAAAAAAAATTTGTCGGCACGGCACTCCATATATGCCACCATCTTCTAGCGAGCGTTTAAAGAAAAGGGCTTGATAGGTCGGTCCCTGGTTCTAATCCCCGCTCAGCTACTGACTAACCCGAGTGTGACCCGCAGCAAGTCACTTAACCTCCTTATGCTCCGTCCTTCCGATGAGACGTAACCGGGGTCCTGTTGTAACTAGTTTGTTTAACCAGCCATTGACGTGTTCCTGTGAAATTGCTTCAGCCTCGGTAGAGGAACGCTTAGATAATTATTACAATAACACGTGAAATCATCAGCAATTTTGATTTCTGCTGCCTTGATAAGTTTTTGTCTTGTTTTGTTGTGATTAATTTGGTACGCCATCTAATTACTGTTAACTGTATGTACAATGTGTTTCTATGCCAGTGCTGTAGTACAGTACCCGCGATTGTAAACCACTATTTGTATTTTTTTGTGGTGTGAATGTGTTCGTGGGTGTTACACTACAGCGAGGTGCATTGTGGGGACTGTAGTCGTTAGGGCAACACCAAAGAGTTCTTCGGCATTTCTTAAATGTGATGGACCGACATGTCTCTTCAGACCCCTAAGCTTTTCACCCGCATGCCTGAGTGCATATGATAAGTACAGTTAGGCACAACTCCCAGAGTGCATCGCCGTGTTCCGTTTTATATTGCAACCTGGATGTTGTAATTCTTTAACTCTACTCTCCATTGAATATCGCATCAATTAGAACTACGATTCCCAACATGCACTGGGCGGACAGCAAACGCTTCTCCGCGGGAAGAAGGGTAAGATGGAAGGTGTATTAAATTGTGCCAAGATGTTTCTGTTTATCTATTGTGTTTCTGGTTTTTGATCAATTTGTTCGACCAAAATAGGTGATTTCAGGGTTCTCGAGTGTTTTAAATTGTTTCATTATACAGCAAATATGAAAATACATAAATAACAACGGGAAATACAGCTCTGATTATAAAGTCTCGTACAGTATTATTTTATTTTAAGAATTATTTTAACTCTGGCCTGATTTACATATTCAAAACGAGCATGAAAAAGCCTAGTTTTATCCCTGGTAAGCGTCTACGGCTTATTATATATCGAGATTGAGTTTAATTGACTCTGTAATTAATAATCTGTTGTAGTGTTAGTGAATCGGTAATTAGTTTGCACGTTTCTGTCAAAGAAATACCGACGTACAGTGCCTTGCCGTTTTAGTTTTCTGACGTGACAGCGACACTTTTCAGCACGATCGCCAACATCTGTACACCGTTTTGTGTAACTGAGTAAATTAAAGTGTGTTTGTTGTTTTCGTACCACTGCGGCACTTTCTATATAAAACAGTATAGTTCCAACACGTTCAGACTGAACCATGATGTGTTTTTCTGTGTATGTTGAAGGCAATTTATATATGGGGTAAACAAAGCAACGTATTCTGACGCTCTCCATATAGAGCCATCAGTGATTGGAAGCAGTTTTTCACGGGACAGCAGCCGGAATCGGTGGGGCTCCAAACAATAAGCATTTCTGTTATTAATCCTTGACCTGTATGACATTCCCTTGCGTTGCCACGCAGCGCACCCAGTTAACTTGTGTCTGCTTGTGCGCAGGGTACTGACTGATATGTTGATGGTGATTGAAACGCCATGGAAGACCCTGGATCAGACATCAATGCACACAGATCAGCAATCATATCCGAGCTAAATAACATCCACACCACCACCCAGAACCTGTGAGTCACCCTGCCTAGTAACACTGATACCCCTACCAGAAAATCAGAGAGAGTGGAAACACTTGTTTTTTTAATGATCTCAACATTCTGCTATACTGAAGATGTTTCTTTGGTCCCCTGTGTGTAGCAGCTATAGGGTCCCACTGAAACCTCCTTTGCTGCACATTGGAATTTGGGTGGTGTCAGGTGAGATCCTATGCCTGCTGCACAGGGAGTGATTCTACACTAGCTAATATATAAGATATGTTGCTTTAAAGCCTTGGTTGTTTTATTAGCACTTTTAAAACATGCTGTTTCTTCAGAGTAAAAGACCTGCATACATTGGTAGCCCTGACTGACCCAGAGGGAGGCAAGTTAATCCAGTCTCAAGATAAAGTGAGTCGACACTTAGATTTCTCAGTTTCTCCTGAATTTTTATTTTACGGTACATAGTCACGAAACCATCCTACTGCAAACCGAAAAATCCATGTTGGTTTCTTGTTGCCTTAGGTGACTTAGGTCACAAAATTAACTTAACATTGGAGAAATCACATTGCAGTTCAGCATAGTTCTGTGTATCGGTGAAGTGCTTTAATAATGTGCATACTCGCAAACAGTTGAAAAACATGTACTTGGACCTTTTTTTTTTATCAAACCATTACTGTGTTTGAAGAGTAAAAACATGACCTTTTTGGTGCTCATCTGCAGGGATGGAAGTAAGGCTCCTATTGCATAGCAGTTTTGCTCATTCCAGGTTTTAATACCCGCATTATCAGCCACAGTGTACAGGTAACAAGGACATGTGTGTTTTATTAAACTCCTAGTAAAACCAGGAGTGGATCAAACCGCTATGCAATGGGAGTCTTATTCCCATCCTTGGTTTGTGATGTGATTGCTGTTTTTCCTCTCCAGGCCCTGAGCTCTTTGGAGGTGTGGAAGTCCATGTTTGCAGCAGCTGCACCAGATACAGAGTAGAGACACCATTGCAATGAGCGACAAAGATGACGGCGGGGATGCCAGACGGGTAGTGCCCGGCAAGGCCACAGACTGCGACAGCACGGTGCTTTCAGACACCATCTCCTGAGCGACTCCGACCCGAGGACTCCACGCCCCCACGACCCCGGTGGAAGACTTATCCTCGGACGAGTCCTCGGATGGGGACTGCAGCTCCGTACCCCTTGGATCTGCATCCGCAGGTACGAAGGAGCCTTTCCAGCTGAAAGGTACCAGCTCGGGCTTCTCCTTCCGCAGCCAGAGCATATTTGACAGCCTGGGAGCCGCCGGCAAACGTGCAGCGCCTTCCCTGGGGGACGATGACCTCAGTGACGGCCCCTTCGTGCGCCCCCTACCCCCGCTGGCCAAGAAGAAGGATGCGGAACACGGGGCTCCCAAGCCCCTCTCCAGGGCCGTGCCAGACTATCTGGCCCACCCAGAGCGCTGGACCAAGTACAGCCTGGAAGACGTGCCGGAAACCAGCAACCAGAGGAACACCGCGGTGGCCCAGGAGTTCATGGGCAGCCTGCAGAAGAGGAAAGGAGAGTCGATGGACACTCAGGAGTCCTTCTCTCCAGCCTTCAACCAAGAGAACTCCAGCAGCGCGTCGGGCTGCAGGATCGTCTTCTCCAAGCCCAGCAGAGCTGTCGACGCTGCAGAGAAGCAGGAGGAGGAGTGCGAGGGGAGGGAGAGGGGCCGAGAGGACTCGGTAAAGAAGGTGGGTCTGCTACACCTGAAGGAGCTGGAGGATGAAGTCAAAGCAGACCTGAAGAGGAAGAGGGCTGATGAGGGGGAGGGAGCGGGGGGGCTGGTGGCAGCGGTGGGATTTCACAGCAGCCGGAAGATTAACAGGAAGAACATCCGAAAGACTATGGAGAACCAGAAGGAGGATGACTAGATACCCACGAGTCTTCTGTCAGCCGTGAAGAGGGATGAGGGAGAGGTGGATGAGGGAGAAGTATTTTACTAGCTTGCTTTTTTTTTTTTCAATCTCAAGGAATGACTGTCCAAATTTTATTTTGGATTACATGCTTCTGTTGCCCTCCAAACATTGTTGTTCTTTTCATCATTGCAACAGTCTGTTCAGGACAGTATTTAAAATGTATAATCAATTCTCACGAATCACAAGCAACATGCATATCCTCTTCGCTCACACAGTTTTAATTACATTTTTTAAGACATTTTTTTTGCGTGACCTCTATGGAATTTGAAAAGTTGCCCTGTTTGAAAAAAAAAAAAAAAAAACAGATATGCATTATACAATAGATACTGTAGGAAACTTTACATGGTACACTTGTGCACAGTGACTGAAGGGGATATATACACACCCAGCCTGGTTAGTAGTAGCTTTAGAACAATGAATTGCAGGGTAATAATACCAATAGGTGGCCCCTATCATAGAATATATGTGTGCTAGCTGTCTTCTTTATTTTTGAATGTGTTTCTATCATTTCCTTAATGTGCAGATCATGCAAGGAGAGGTTTCCTGCAGCTTGAAACACTGTATTTGTAATAAATTGCATTGTATTCAGATCTGTATATGAAGAACATTCATACTTTTACAATGCTGCAGAAACATGTGAAACTGTTTTGTTTGTTTGCTATTAGTAATATGTTTTGATAGATGATTGTGAATAAAAAAGAAAAATGCATTGGAATTGTGCAGTATTGTCAAACAATAAATAGATTTTAGAAGATTATGTTTCATCTGGTATATTGTGTTACCTGACTGCATACTAAAACATACTGCTGCATTTGGACCTGGTTCTTTCTGTGGAACATAAAATGAAATAAAACCCCCCATTGATATAACAATAAAAGAGAGATAATAAGAAAAAGCCAGGCCCACAAAATGTTAGTTTGCTTTATTTAAATTGGTTTCTATAGCCATTTATAAGAAGGCCAAAACGATTACATTCCTGGTTTCCATGTGTTTTCTAACACAATGTAGTTTTGAAACTGCAAAGCAGGTGGCGACAGTGAGTTACTCGCCTCGGTACTCGGATTCTACGATTATGATATGTTTTACGGACGGAGTGTAGAGAGAACAGCAAGACCATTGTAAGGATTCACCTGAGTTAAGAAAGGAGAAGTAGTTCTATTGCGGTAGTAATATGTGTTGCACGGGAATCTGTTTGCAAGTTAACTTGAGTTCATTTAAAGGAACTGAAAATATATAAACTTGGAAAAAACGAACCACCAGATGAAGTTACTGCACTATGCCAAGTTGTGTAAAAATGTTTTGCAAACGAGAAAATGTTATTTTTAGGCTGGTTATATTATAAAAGAGCTTTATGGTTTTCGCACTGGTTTCGGTTTGATAAAGAAAGATGTGTTGTAACATTGCAAAAGGCGAATTACTTCCACTTATGTTCACCAGAACAAAACACATACACTCAATCAAGGGCACTGTTCAAGACATACCGTTGACAATTTGTTATATGAATATTTTTAGTGCCGTTGTAATGCATTTTGTACATATTCTGGTATGTTGTGGTAAAAAAAAAATAAAAAAGGAATATAAACTAAATAAACTTTAGAAATATACTCATGAACTGGTGTTGGAAGGCAGGAAAACACTTTCCATATCAATATATACCTGTGACTGAACCTGTGTGTCCGGTTTTAGAAATGTTTAACCATGATTGAAGATAACACACAACGCGGAAGTGTCTGCTGTTAAACTCTGCCAGCCGTAAGAAAGGGTGTGAGTCGACGGAAACTCAATAACGAAACAAAATGACTGTAGTTTCGGGTTTATCCAAGAAAGTTTACATTTATTAATTGGGAAAGTTTACCCTTTGGATTATCATCCCTTAAGCACACACATGGAATCTGGAAACAAGAAACCCGATATGGACAATCAGAGAAGCCAGGTAAATTGCGTTAAGAACGTTTTCTGCACAGTCTCAAGTAAAGTTCCTTGCGTTCATCTCCTTGGCAGATGTCGGGAATTACCTGCGAAAGGTGTTTTGATTGTTTTTTAATTGCAAAACTGCAGTATGTATTTCTATAAATATGTATTTATCTCTTGTTTAAAATATTTATAAATTCTGCCTGTTTTTACTGCACGTGTGTGTATTCCTTCTATGTACACTGTGTGTTTGTGGAATTGGGAGTATTTGTTTTGAGAAGCCAGTATTATTAATATTATTTCTATATTTGCTGGGTAACCGTTTGAAAAAACACGTTTATTCTTTTACAATGGACCCCTGTCTAGTTCCACAAACTATTTGGTTTGTTTTCACGTTGTTCCAATTTGTTAAAAGTTGTCAAATGTAAAAAAAGTGTATTTATTTTATATTTAAACTAAAATAAGACACATGTGTATTATTATTATTATTATTATTATTATTATTATTATTATTATTATTATTATTATTATTATATAATAATAATAATAATAATAATAATAATAATAATAATAATAATAATGGTGATTTGGAGAATTAATTGTGTTTAATTTGAACTCATTTAAAAGTGTTATTTTTTTATTTTTTACATATTTACCTTGTTTTGAGAGCTATAACAAAACATAACGATTACCTCATACTTCAAGCACAGTACATAGCATTGGGAGCAATGACTCACAGAGCGATGCAGGTGTCAGTAATGGAATCTCGAGTTATGGTGCTGTATACTGGACAGAATCCTAAACTTAGGACTTAGTAAACAGACACCAAATTATATTGCTGTTTCAGGGGTGGAATTAAGACTCCCATTGCATAGCGGTTTGATCCATTCCTGGTTCTACTATGGGCTTATCAGGCTCATTTTAAAACCTGGAATGGGGGAAAGTGCTAAGCAATAGGAGGCTTATTTCCATGCCTGAGTTTACAATTGGACAATTGTTCATAATTATGAATGGTTATTCAGGGGTGAATGAGATCAGAACTGAAAATAGCACTTGGATATATTCCATACTCACTCACAATTACTCTTTTCAGGTACAGTCCTTCCCGCAGTAAAATCATAGCAAAGTGTAATAATGCATAGTGAAAGCATGGCACAGAATAGTGAGGTATAGGTCAAGCATATTTATACAAATGGCAAACCAGGGTGATATGGTAAATGCATAGTGTAACCATGGGAAAAGCATGGATGAAATACAGTGGTTAACTTTTCTAAGGGACTGCTGTGTTTTAAGTAGCGCTCAAACGAACCCTGGGAACACACTAACCCTGTAGGCAAAAAGCAAAACATGTTGGGATTTGTTTAAATTCACCGGTTTATTCTAAAAACAAAGGCAGGATAGAAGCAGTTTTTTTTTTGGGGGGGGGGGGGGAGGTTTGGTGGTTTTATCCCATGACTGCTCACACAGTAACGGGACCCCAGCATCTAGTCCCTGGGGAAGTCGCTGTGCAGAGGGACTCGGCTTCAGCAGCTGTTTGTATCTGAGCCTTTTATCATCGTCATCGCGAGTGTGGGAATCCACAAGCTCTCATCGCACGGGGACATCATCTGCCTGCGGTTTGTCAGCCGCCTGTGAAGTCGTGTGGCTGTTCTGTGTGTCATAATCCTGCGGGGACTAATGTGACAGGCAGCGTTGTGTGATGTCAGGTTAAAAACGCTATAAACCACATATGCAAACGAATCCAGCTCTTTTGCATATTAATGGTTAAGCCGCTTGGTTGCGGTGTGCATGGTCGCATGGTTCACACCCAACAAACCAAACCAATAACGCAAAAATGCGTTGTGCCGCTTTAGTCAGAATGTCATGGGAAAAAAAAAGGCCAAGCACGTCATTCTGAGATGTCTCGCTTAAACAGAGCCCAACTTGCTGGAAATGTGTAGTGATTTTTATGTAGGTATATATTTTATATATTATATATTTTTGTTGCGACTTTCTGTTATGTGGAATGCAATAAACAAGAACGGAGTTTTCCCCCTTCATTTTATTACACCATTTACACATTTGTTTTATTTGCAGTGTTTAAAGTTAAATTTCAGTTTTCGTTCGATTGTTCAGCTACAAAAAGGCACAAGTAAACCTCATGTTATTACTTGATGAAAACGTGTCTATGGCTACTGTTTACTGTAAATAAAAAAATATAAAGTTGGAACTTCCCATTCTAGTAACACATTTAAACAAGATACTTGTTTAATAACCAGGGCCTAGATTAAACAAAAATTACAGTGGTAAATATAAAAGTATAGCTATGAGCTTTGATTTAATTGAAGACTAGGATTCAGGGCAGGGCAGGACAAGGAAATCCTTTTCACCTACTCTGCAATAAACAGAAGCAATACTCCTGGAAACCAAAAGCAATATCCACTGCAAAAGCAAGATTCTTTGTGATGGCCCAGCCTGTAATGCACAATGAATTCTTCTGCTTTGAATGCGCTCTGTGTGTCTGTGGGATGGTAATTCTTTCACTACTGGGCATGCAGAGTCTCGTTCCCAGGACAGGTTTCAGTTGGAAGTATTCCAGGAGAAATTAAAAAACAATTCCCATTATCTTGCACGCTAACCCAGTCCTTTTGCAGGTCCCTTCAAGGGACTTAACCACCAAACTAACAAGTCATTTATATAGTCAGGTACTCTTAAGTGGTTTATTTTTAGCTTTTGGAACATCAATAACAGGTTAAAGGCTATTGGTTTGCATGCTCTAGTATTCATGTGGTTTTTAACTTGTTTTTGAGATTTATTGTGTTTTGTTTTTTATTTCAGGATAACATCGAGCTGCTACCGATAAGAAATCCAGACCACACCACAGAGACAGACTGCACTCCCCTGATTCCATGTGTATGAACATTATTTGTTGATTATTGATTACTGACTGATTGATTATTGATTGGTTTGACCGAGGGGCTCAAAATTCATAGATCAAAATGATCAACAAGCAACGTATTACCAGATCATTTGACATAACGTATAAAACTGGATTTATATAAATAAATAAATATAGATATTATACTCAAAACGTCTTTATCAAGCCCCCAAGCAGCACAACACCAAGAAAAGTTTGTTCATTTTGTTTGTTTCTTCATTCCTAGAGTAAATATGACTACGTGCTGGTGGGTAAAGAGTGGGCAGAAGACTCAGAGCACGACAGGAAGCAGAAGGCTTTTATCAAGGCTCTGGAGAATAAAGGCTATCAGACCCAGGTGAGTGGCTGCATCCCTGGCCTGGCTTCATGCTGTGTTCTATACTGCAGAGCTGGCTGTTATGAAAGGTTCTGTGTTTAGTTATCCCTCATTGCATGCTGCCCTGATGCACCCTGGCTCCTCTGCTTTGCCCAGTTACATTTCCTGGGGCAGGGGTGGCCAGAGTTGGCTGTTCCACTCCTGGTCTTTGTTTCAACCCTGTTCTAATGTATTTAATTGAATCCAATTAAACCTCCAATAGTGAATGATCTAAATTTACCTGTTAAATCTGGAGTGGAGTGGCCCTCCAGGACTGGGATTGGAGACCTTTGGGGTTTGCTCAAGGGTAATGAGGACACCGCATACAGTATCTGAAAGGAAAACAGACCTGTAGAATATACAGTTGTACATGGCTCTAGAGAACCTCTTCTTTTTTTTCCTTCACAATACTGATAGTTTGAATAATCTGGCAGGTGACTTATGAAGATAATACTGCAGGGAATTCAACTTTTTTTATATTAATACTCTACTGCGAATGATCAGATATGAATTTTGTGCCAAAAAAGTACTGTCAGTAACTGCTCAGACAGTTTTGTAACAACAAAAGGCGTTATGAAGTCAAGTGTCTGCTGTTAGATTTTCGAACTGTGGCCAAAATGGTTTCAAATGTCTTTGTGTTTGTGTTTTTTAGAAACTCAGGGAGAAGAATAAAGTGTATTTTGGCATCCTTGCCCCACAGGAGATATTTTCAAAGTATGCCTACCTCCTGAAAAATCCGGACAACTGTTCTGAGAAAGGGATGGTATCAAGACCCACCAGGTTAGACTGTGTGTGTGTGACGGGCAGGGCTGGCTTAACCATATAGGCAGAACAGGTGGCCGCCTAGGGCGACAAATTGAAGGGGGAGGCAAAAACGGTACATAATTACATTTTATACTTCGCATTTCTTTAGTCGTAAAACGTTCGACATCTTAGATCACTGTTTCTTGTTCTGCGAAACTTATTGCTGATGTTACGGAACCATATCATGTGCAGTGGTGTAGTCCTAAATCTGGAAGTACGGGAATGCTGGGGGGCGGGGTGATCATGCAGGTGCGGTGTCACATGAAATCTGGTCTCCCCAGGGAACAGGCTCATGTTTGTTGAGCCCGTTGCTAAGCAAATGAAGTTCCTTGCACATTCAAATAGGGTGGGGCATTATTGGATTTCATGTAATTACCCTGACAATGATTCTTATAAAAGGACATTGCCAATACAGGATTATCGAAACGTTTTACCGATTTTATATCTCTGAAATTCTCTGATGACTGTCCTGGAAAAAAAACTGTAGCTAGTTGCTTTTGACAACAAATCTTGCCACGTCAGCCTTTAAAGTCACTAGATTTGGCGAGAAATTCGCTAAATTAGCAACACTGCTTGAAGGCACAGAAAAAAAAAATTGATTTCCGCACAGCTTATAATTGCCCTGGCTGTGTGATTCTGTCCCCTGTCGTGAGATGAGATGAGGTTAAACACTCTAGAACCACGAATGCAGATGAGCCCGGCTCTTCTGCATTGTGGTTAAGACTCTTGCTTGCGGTGCGTGGGGTCGCTGGCTTGTGTCCTGTTACCTGTACTTTAGTTTGAGTTTAGTGTGGTACCTCTGCAGCTTTGCAGTGCACTAATCTTCCCAAACAATCTTGTGTTCCAGAATTCGGATCGTCAAGTTTATGCTGGACAACACTTTCATTGGAAACGGAGGTGAGTGATCGCTCTGCAGTCTGATTGGCTACTGGAAGACTACACGGGTTTGAGATTGGCTGTGAACCTTACAGTAAGAGCCATTCACATTGCTATGGCACAGATGGGTGTTTTTTATACTTTACAAAAGTTTACCATAGTAAATTAGCACAGTCATTTTGCAGTTTTCCTATACTTTTCCCATGGCTGTACTATGCATTCACCATAGTTTACCATAGTTATTTGTATTGCTTTACCATGCTTTCCCTCTGTTTGCTTTACCATGCTGTCACTGTGCTTTTATTAAACTTTGCTATTTGCTTTCATGAGGGTATTACCAATTGGACAGCTGCTTTCTAGCAACACATTGTCCTCGCTGCTGTAAAACCTGCATCAGTTGCTTTTTTTCTGTGCAGGAGAAGACACCTTCTAAAATAATATGCGCTAGCATTCAATATTGATTGAGTGTGACTGCGTGCTTTACAATAATACATAATAAGTACCCCTCTCCTTTCATTCCCTTAGAGAAACTGCATGCATTACTGAAGGAGAAAGTCTTTGAAGCTGTGTTTCCTCTGCATGAGGTAAAGCATACTGCCACTCCACGGATGTCTCTTCTTATTCTAATTTTGAAAATTGTACCTGCGTTTTTCTACCCTGTCTTTGAAGATTTAGAGAAAGACTCCTAGTGGGAACATTTGTTCTGACCCGGGTAGGAGTGCCAGAGTGAAAGGGGCTTAAGTTTCCCTTCCTGTTCTAACACTGCATGTTTTGTTTATTACAGGAGACAGAACAGAAGAAGCTTATAAATAAGTGGGCTCGCTGGACAGCCTGCTTCAAACAACAGCCCATTAACGAAGTCAGGTGAGACTGCAGTATAGAACGTTAGATACAACTACAAACAACATGGGAAGAACAGTCACAAGAATAGAGACGATTTGTTTTTTTTAAAATGGTGGCAGTTTTCCATCGCTGCATTGTGCCTTTCATCACCACGGTCATCCTGAGACCATTTGAGCAAAATGTAACAGCAAGAACAGGCCTGGGGATAAGAATCCCTTGAACAGCTGAATGATAACCAATGTCTTGTTTGGTTTTTCAGGATGTATTTTGGGGAGAAGGTGGCCCTGTATTTCCTGTGGCTGGGCTGGTACACTTACATGCTCGTACCAGCGGCTGTCATCGGGGTCATAGTGTTCCTCTATGGACTGGCATTCTTTGAAAGCAACCCACTTATGTATGTATATTAAATATATAAGAACGGAAATGGACTGTTATTGAATTAGCAAATGCAGAAAACAAAGCCTTCATTAATTTACAAAGTCATAATTCCTACTGCAGATGTATTGACACACATGCAAATTGCCATAGTGTCTCTTGTAAACTGCAAATAACATGGGTTCAACATTGCATTTTACATGCAGCCAAATGCATACTGTTAATGCAGCCCTTTAATATTACTCAATGCAATTCTCAGTTATATAGAGCAATGGGAACAGGACATGAACATGTATTAGAATTACCCATACAGTAGGGTTACCATAGGACTCCATGTACATTTGGACAGTTTGGTTCAGGCTTTTCAGCTCACAACGCAATGCATTCTGGTGCATTTGACCTCTCTCAGGTACCTTTCACAGAAAGGACTACACTTACCAGAATGCATTGGGGTGTGAGTTGAAAAGCCCAAACTGTCCTATGCTGTCCTAGTGTACATGGAGTCAGATTATAACCTAACCTTAATGTCAAGTATATCAAACACATAATACCAGCAAAGTTTTCAGGAGACACCAGCAACCTCTTTTAAAAAGCATGCAGGGCACTTTTTAAACTGCATACATCAGTCGGCGATCACAGGAAGCTGAATACAGATGTTTCTCTGTCTACTTACAGTAAAGAGGTCTGTGAAGGGAACTCCACTATAATGTGCCCGCTGTGTGACAAGTGTCCCATGTGGCAGCTTTCTGAAACCTGCACCTACGCCAAGGTAAACCCGCTGTTGAAATCAGCATCGTTTTCTAGCCTCGCATTTGCATTGCAGCATTCCTGCAAGTTCTATGCTATCCCTGTTCGGGACAGGGTGGGGATCAATTCCTGCTTTTCAATTCTAATTCCTTTTTGAAAATCAATGCCAATTCCATTTCCTTGGAATTTACTGAAGTACTGATGTCTCTATGTGTGTCACACTTGCCTTTAAGAAAAGCTGACTTTTGGACTAACTTGCTCATGCTCTTCTTGTTTCCTGTCTCCTTGCAGGTCACCCATTTGTTTGACAATGAGGGCACAGTGTTCTTCTCTATGTTCATGGCCTTGTGGGGTGAGTATCCCTATGCTTGCAGCTCTTCGTTAATACTGTGCAGATGAGAGACCCAGGGTCAGGGCTGCTCACTTCACAGAGAACCAGCAACAGGAGGTTTGGATCGGCTTTCACTGGGTTGTTGCCAGCTGGTCTCCAGCCAGCGAGCCTACTGCTGTATTTACTGGGCTGTCTCAAAAGAGGAAACCGTTCTGTGTGGTCACGTGTGGGTTCAGAGCATCAGAGTGAGAGAGGCCCCCTGAAACACAGAGAGCTGAGCTGGGATGGAGTGCTCTGGAATGTCTGTCTCCCAGGGGCAGGGCTGTGGGTTCGAGGCAGGGGGAGGCTCACGTCCAGCTGTCTCTTCTCGTTTCCAGCCACGTGGTTCCTGGAGATCTGGAAGAGGCATCGCTCCCAGGAGGTCTGCAAGTGGAAGCTGAACAACTGGGACGAGAACGAGGTAGCGGCTCGGTGGCCTTTTCAGACGTGCTTCAGAAGCATTGCCATGAAGCTTATCGAGCTTGCCATTGTAAACTTGCACACAGTATTATAGCTTATAGTGATTGTCCCAAGCTTATACTACAGAGTGCATTTACCATGAAGCTCGCCTGTGCTTCCCCAGTGCTTTACTGCACTTTGCTGTTCGTTCACCAAGGCACACTGCAGTACAGCTCACTATCTCTCCCTCCCTCTCCCTCTCCCTCTCCCTCTCCCTCTCCCCCTCTCTCGCCCTGCCCTAGGAGGAGCTTGCTCTGGATCTGATCAATGACTCAGACTGCACTCCGGATCGATACCGGCACTCGTACCTGCGCAGCATTCTGGTCATGGTTCTGGTGTGTTGCATGGTGAGTGAGCGCTGGGGTCCCAGGGGTGCAGTGCAGATCAGCCCCCTAATAATTACATGTCATGAATCCACAATCTAATGTTAATGCTGGCTGTAGTGACCTTAAAAACTGGGGGAATAGGTCAGACAGTGTGTGTAAGTGTTCTTGCTGCAGTGCTGTCTGTGCTGCCCGCAGATCGCACTGATCATTGGGCTGGCCCAGGCGCTCGTGGTGTTCCGGGTCATTGCGACGGTGTTCCTGTCTGACAGCAAGTGGCAGCTGTTGAGCGACCACGCCAACACCGTGGCAGTCATGATGGGAGCAGTGCTGCACTACCTGACCATCACCATCATGAGCAAGGTGAGCCACCAGGGGGCGACACAAACACACTCTCTCGCTTTTATAACTTCTTCGCTTCTGGTGAGGGTGGGCAAGAGAGGCATTTATTCAAGCTATCAAACTTCTAAAATACGTAAGAACTGTTTTACGGTGAGACATGATACTACATGTAAGAGCATAAGAAAGTTTACAAACGACAGGAGGCCATTCGGCCCAGATCTCATCAACAGCTTCTTGAAGGTTCCCAGGGTGTCAGCTTCAACAACATTACTCGGGAGTTGCAACATTACTGGGGAGTTGGGGATGGGGGTTAAAATAAAAAATAGAAAATAAAAGCAAAATGAAGAGAAAAGTTTTTTTCTCTTCTTTCATACTTTAACCTGCTATATACAGTATATATATATATATATATATATATATATATATATATATATATATATATATATATATATATATATATATATATATATATATATATTATAATTCAAGTGCAAGACAAGAATGAACTGAATAACATGTATTTCTAATTCTTTTCTAGGTCAATAGAAAAGTGGCCTTATTTCTCTGTGATTTAGGTATGTTATTTTTAATACATAGCTCCAGTTGTTTTGTCTTGTTTTTCACTAAGCCTGTCATGTCAAAGGGGATTCTGATGTATACAACAACACCCCTGCTGGTTAGAAGCTGGAATAGCATTCCCTAGTATAGTTTAGCATCCATGGTAATCCATGGTAATCAGGAATGAAGCACCTGCACAGAGCACAGCCACGGTACATTTTATTTCTCTGATAAGCAGATTTTGTTTGCACCACCATGTTTGTCACACATAAATATTGCTGTATTGCTAGGCACAGGAACTTTTTAATCTAGTAGAAAGCCTTTGTTGGGTTGGGGTTGATAATCATAAAGCAGAATGCCTGAATGCTTGTATAATTCCCTGGTCTGTGTTTGCAGAAAAAGTGCGGTCAAACACAGGCAGGGAGAGAAACTTCACTGTCAAGATGTTCACCTTCCAGTTCCTCACCCTCTTCTCCTCGCTCATCTATGTCGCCTTCTTCCTGGGGAGGTAAGATTGCTGCAAACGACTGTGGTTTTATACAGATATACGGTCATTACCAGTAATTCCAATACTGGGTTCATGTCTTTTTCTTTGTCAGGATTAATGGGCGTCCAGGGAGCTACGTCAGAATAGCCGGGATGTGGAGACTGGAGGAGGTGAGTAGCTTTCATCCAGTGAGTAGCTTTCATCCAGATTAACAGCTTGAATCTTGAATTTACAATGGTTTCCATCACACACACCTGAGTCCACAAGAAACAAAAATCCCTGAACTCCAGCAGGACGCTGCTGCGGACAATGTAAAAATCCTAACTCTAACTACGATGGTGATGATGTAATACAAAGTCAGCTTTTTAAGTGCTATAGGAATGTGCAGTATCCTTTCATTGTTGCAGTTTTTTGTGCACATTTTCTAATCCAGTAGTTTCAGTGCAAGTCCTGAATGGATGCTTTTGTTTTTACCCATCGTGCCATGCTGGAATGCATGTTGTATCGCGGTGCTCGTTTCTGTCTCGCTGTGCCATGCTGGAATGCATGTTGTATCGCGGTGCTCGTTTCTGTCTCGCTGTGCCATGCTGGAATGCATGTTGTATCGCGGTGCTCGTTTCTGCCTCGCTGTGCCATGCTGGAATGCATGTTGTATCGCGGTGCTCGTTTCTGTCTCGCTGTGCCATGCTGGAATGCATGTTGTATCGCGGTGCTCATTTCTGCCTCGCTGTGCCATGCTGGAATGCATGTTGTATCGCGGTGCTCGTTTCTGTCTCGCTGTGCCATGCTGGAATGCATGTTGTATCGCGGTGCTCGTTTCTGCCTCGCTGTGCCATGCTGGAATGCATGTTGTATCGCGGTGCTCGTTTCTGTCTCGCTGTGCCATGCTGGAATGCATGTTGTATCGCGGTGCTCGTTTCTGCCTCGCTGTGCCATGCTGGAATGCATGTTGTATCGCGGTGCTCGTTTCTGTCTCGCTGTGCCATGCTGGAATGCATGTTGTATCGCGGTGCTCGTTTCTGTCTCGCTGTGCCATGCTGGAATGCATGTTGTATCGCGGTGCTCGTTTCTGTCTCGCTGTGCCATGCTGGAATGCATGTTGTATCGCGGTGCTCGTTTCTGTCTCGCTGTGCCATGCTGGAATGCATGTTGTATCGCGGTGCTCGCTTTCTGTCTCGCTGTGCCATGCTGGAATGCATGTTGTATCGCGGTGCTCGCTTCTGTCTCGCTGTGCCATGCTGGAATGCATGTTGTATCGCGGTGCTCGCTTCTGTCTCGCTGTGCCATGCTGGAATGCATGTTGTATCGCGGTGCTCGCTTCTGTCTCGCTGTGCCATGCTGGAATGCATGTTGTATCGCGGTGCTCGTTTCTGTCTCGCTGTGCCATGCTGGAATGCATGTTGTATCGCGGTGCTCGTTTCTGCCTCGCTGTGCCATGCTGGAATGCATGTTGTATCGCGGTGCTCGTTTCTGTCTCGCTGTGCCATGCTGGAATGCATGTTGTATCGCGGTGCTCGTTTCTGCCTCGCTGTGCCATGCTGGAATGCATGTTGTAACGCGGTGCTCGTTTTTGTCTCGCTGTGCCATGCTGGAATGCATGTTGTATCGCGGTGCTCGTTTCTGCCTCGCTGTGCCATGCTGGAATGCATGTTGTAACGCGGTGCTCGTTTCTGTCTCGCTGTGCCATGCTGGAATGCATGTTGTAACGCAGTGCTCGTTTCTGCCTCGCTGTGCCATGCTGGAATGCATGTTGTATCGCGGTGCTCGTTTCTGTCTCGCTGTGCCATGCTGGAATGCATGTTGTATCGCGGTGCTCGTTTCTGTCTCGCTGTGCCATGCTGGAATGCATGTTGTATCGCGGTGCTCGCTTCTGTCTCGCTGTGCCATGCTGGAATGCATGTTGTATCGCGGTGCTCGCTTCTGCCTCGCTGTGCCATGCTGGAATGCATGTTGTATCGCGGTGCTCGCTTCTGCCTCGCTGTGCCATGCTGGAATGCATGTTGTATCGCGGTGCTCGTTTCTGTCTCACTAGCGATGCTGGAATGCATGTTGTATCGCGGTGCTCGCTTCTGTCTCGCTGTGCCATGCTGGAATGCATGTTGTATCGCGGTGCTCGCTTCTGTCTCGCTGTGCCATGCTGGAATGCATGTTGTATCGCGGTGCTCGCTTCTGCCTCGCTGTGCCATGCTGGAATGCATGTTGTATCGCGGTGCTCGCTTCTGCCTCGCTGTGCCATGCTGGAATGCATGTTGTATCGCGGTGCTCGCTTCTGCCTCGCTGTGCCATGCTGGAATGCATGTTGTATCGCTGGTGCTCGCTTCTGTCTCGCTGTGCCATGCTGGAATGCATGTTGTATCGCGGTGCTCGCTTCTGCCTCGCTGTGCCATGCTGGAATGCATGTTGTATCGCGGTGCTCGCTTCTGCCTCGCTGTGCCATGCTGGAATGCATGTTGTATCGCGGTGCTCGCTTCTGTCTCGCTGTGCGATCCTGGAATGCATGTTGTATCGCTGGTGCTCGCTTTCTGCCTCGCTGTGCCATGCTGGAATGCATGTTGTATCGCGGTGCTCGCTTTTGTCTCGCTGTGCCATGCTGGAATGCATGTTGTATCGCTGGTGCTCGCTTTCTGCCTCGCTGTGCCATGCTGGAATGCATGTTGTATCGCTGGTGCTCGCTTTCTGCCTCGCTGTGCCATGCTGGAATGCATGTTGTATCGCGGTGCTCGTTTCTGTCTCGCCGTGCCATGCTGGAATGCATGTTGTATCGCGGTGCTCGTTTCTGTCTCGCTGTGCCATGCTGGAATGCATGTTGTATCGCGGTGCTCGTTTCTGCCTCACTGTGCCATGCTGGAATGCATGTTGTATTGCGGTGCTCGTTTCTGTCTCGCCGTGCCATGCTGGAATGCATGTTGTAATGCGGTGCTCATTTCTGTCTCGCCGTGCCATGCTGGAATGCATGTTGTATCGCGATGCTCGTTTCTGTCTCGCTGTGCCATGCTGGAATGCATGTTGTATCGCAGTGCTCGTTTCTGCTTCGCCGTGCCATGCTGGAATGCATGCTGGAATGCATGTTGTAACGCGATGCTCGTTTCTGTCTCGCCGTGCCATGCTGGAATGCATGCTGTATTGCGGTGCTCGTTTCTGTCTCGCCGTGCCATGCTGGAATGCATGTTGTAACGCGGTGCTCGTTTCTGTCTCGCCGTGCCATGCTGGAATGCATGTTGTATCGCGATGCTCGTTTCTGCCTCGCTGTGCCATGCTGGAATGCATGTTGTATCGCGGTGCTCGTTTCTGCCTCGCTGTGCCATGCTGGAATGCATGTTGTATTGCGGTGCTCGTTTCTGTCTCGCCGTGCCATGCTGGAATGCATGTTGTAATGCGGTGCTCATTTCTGTCTCGCCATGCCATGCTGGAATGCATGTTGTATCGCAGTGCTCGTTTCTGCTTCGCCGTGCCATGCTGGAATGCATGTTGTATTGCGGTGCTCGTTTCTGTCTTGCCGTGCCATGCTGGAATGCATGTTGTAACGCGGTGGTCGTTTCTGTCTCCCTCCTGGCAGTGCCACCCCAGCGGCTGCATCACAGATCTCTTCATCCAGATGGCCGTCATCATGGTTCTCAAGCAGACTCTCAGCAACGTGGTCGAGTTCTTGTCCCCGTAAGTCAGTGTGGTTTTCCCATTTAAAACTTTACCGTGGTCACTTTCGCTATCAATTCTGCAGTTTGGTATCCTGACCACTAGGTGGTGCTGATATTCAGTTGCAACTGCTTTTGTTGTAAACGGGACCTTTTTTTTATATTTTCTTCTTTTTTTTTTACCTAATTATTTTGTTTGTACAAATGATTAATCTGCAAAAGTTCCTCTTGAAGTAAAGATGCAGAATTATGTGCCCTGGATATTAAACCCATTATACAGTAAATCAGCCAATTACAGTGACGGATTTGTCACAAAAAATGTCACTCTCTACAAGGGACACTATAACATAGGTAATACATTAAAAATGAACATTTTTCACATTTCATTTATGATATAGTATTATTGATTTATAATATAGTAGTTTCGTGTCTCTTATTGCTCAAGAGATTTTACACGATTTGAACCATTCAGCTTCATATTGCAATTCTCTTGCCCAGCCGCCACACACACACACACACACACACACACACACACACACACACACACACACACACACACACACACACACACACACACACACACACACACACACACACACACACACACACACACACACACACACACACACACACACACACACACACACTTGTACTGCAAGCACTGGAGTGTGTCCAGGTATTAAAGGTCAGCTGATTGTTTCACATTGTTACCATGGAAGCTGTATCCCTGTTTGCTCTCCTCTCTTGCTCTGCAGCTGGGTGAGTTACAAAATACACAATCTGCAGGGCAAGAGTCCCAAGGGGGGCAGCGAGTCAAACTGCATCCGGGACAGCTGGCTGCATAACTACCACATGAACGAAGTCGACTCCTTCAGCCTGTTCAACGAGTTCCTGGAAATGAGTAGGTTCCATTCTAACAAATAATAATTCTTCATCACAGCACTGTCCAGGAATGGAAGACGCCACCATCTCCATATCTCTCCATGTGTCCCTGACAGCAACTTGTGTTCTCAAGATGCAGGCTTGCTGCAGCTCCCATTAATAATAATAATAATAATAATAATAATAATAATAATAATAATAATAATAATAATAATAGTTTTCTTATGCAGCCCCTAGCCTTGGGAACTCTCCGGCATTTGCCAAATACCTGAAATGCATGCACCAGCAGATACTTTATTATTGTATAACAATTTCAGCTAGATATGGTATTAGGACATAGATTAGTGTCATTTATAAACAGAAAATGACAAATATTGCTGTGCGCCATGAAAACACTTCTGTATTGTGCTGGCTCATCTCTACCATCTACTGGGCACCAGCAGTATTACAATTCATTCTACAGGCTTGTGAATTCCACTTTATTTTGCATTGATATTCTCAATGGTCATATTCACCAGACTGCAATGGTCATTTTGCCACCGGGCTGTTTGTATTGCAGTGATCCAGTACAGCTTTACCACTATATTCGTGGCTGCCTTCCCTCTGGCCCCGTTACTGGCGCTGATCAGCAACTTCTTTGAGATCAGACTGGACGCCATCAAAATGGTCAGCCTGGAGAGAAGGATGTTTTGCAAGAAGACCAACGACATCGGTGAGGGCAGCAGGGCTTGAGTGGCACCTGCAGTTTCTACAATCAGCATAACAGCATTGTCACATGGCCCCTGCCCAATATCCCCATTAGTCACTGCGTGCAAAATTGCACCATGTTAAGTTTGCTATCTATGTATCCATTTTATAATGCATAGATTATTATTGATTTATTTCCCAAAGTTGTGGCAGGGCAATTTCTCGAACTCCATAGAGTTCACACAAAACCTTTAAAATAATAATACATTTAAAAATGCAATAAGGGGATAGATGCGCTGCAAAATTACAATAAATAATGCATAGAGTTTACATGCAGCGTGCATTTACTTGATTTATTTTTTTGCATCCAACATTAGTTGCACGTGCATGGTTGCCCTGCTCCAGTGCAGTCCTGGCTAAGCCTTTCTCGTGGGGGTGGGGTTGTTGCAGGGATCTGGCTGCAGGTGCTGCAAGCGATTGGGGTGCTGGCAGTGATCGCCAATGGGCTGGTGATCGGAGTCACCTCGGATTTCATCCCCCGTCTGGTCTACAAGTACATCTACGGACCCTGTGCTAATGGAACCACGGACATTGAGTAAGGCAGCTGTGCTCGGCGGCCCTGCGTATTTCAATGATCTGGGATTGGGTAAAGGGGTAGAAGATGATTAGTACAGTATGTGTTTAGTGTACAGTTACAGTCTAGTACTGTTAAGTGCTATGGAGAAGGATGTAGTTTGATCTCTTGTGTGACTAGCAGAGATGCTTCTTTATATTAGCCGGAAGAGTTCTTTGTCAGGAATTGAAAAGATCATTCTTCGTGCAGAGGATCGGTGCACTATGAGAACTGAAAGCATTATAATCCCATACTCAGGTGTGTGACTGGGAAGTAGTTCAGCAAATGCATACTAGCACCCTACATGCAGCACCTTCTGGGCAGAACCTGTATATTAAAAGTGACACAGTGATACTTGAGAGTAGAACTGCCCTGCAATGTGTGCCCTCGTCCCCTCCCCAGTAACCCAGGACCACATCTTTCCCTTCCTCTGCAGCTGCATGTCAGGGTACATTAACAACAGCCTGTCCACCGTCTATATGAAGGATCACAACATCCGGAGGGACTTTGAGCCGGGCCAGCTCATCTTCAACGGCAACAATGTGACCCAGTGCAAGTAAGAATTTACTTCCATTATGTGAGACATATAGAGAGTTCTGAGCAGAGTGCTTAACATTACCATGTAGATATTGCGGGAGCAGTAAGTTACAGTGAATTGTGACAGTCGCTGAGGCAAGCTGATCTCAGTGTGTGTGATTGATTGATTGTGTTTGATTTCCAGGTACAAGGATTACCGCAGTGATGATGACTATGCCTACACGTCTCAGTTCTGGCTCATCTTTGCTGCTCGCTTTGCCTTTGTTTTACTGTTCGAGGTAAAGTGCCCGGTACTCTCAACCTTCAATTATAATTTATATTACCTATTTATTTATTTATTTATCTGAAAACATGGTGATTTAAACTACTGTTCTGGCGTCAGATCTTTACTGATGAATTACAATACTGGTAACACATTTTTGGGGAAAAAAAAGTTTGCATGCAGTAATAATAATAATAATAATAATAATAATAACCTCAAACTACCTTATCCATCTGAAAGCCTTGTTGCTGAATGTTAAATAAGGATTTCTAATTGTCAAGTAGGTTTTTAGCTTGCTGCACAGAGGTGTTAAGTTGTGCTGAAGGTTTTGCGCTGCTGAGCTGGCCCTGTGCTTTCCTGTCTCTCTCGCAGCACGTTGCCGTTGTGATAAAGTTCATTGCTGCCTGGTTTGTACCCGATGTCCCGCTGGCAGTGAAAAATGAGAATCTGGATCGCAAATTTGAAAGATTGAAGAGAGAGCTCAGGTACATGTAGCAGGGCAGAGGCCGGGTGCGAAGCGGCACAGGCACACCACAAACCAGCGTCTTAATTGCTATGCAGAAGAGTCTAGTTCAGAAATGAATGTCGTGCGCGTGTCTTCACATTGTGATACACGTTCCCATGTTTAATCTTAAAGATTCAGCTTTAAGGAAATTAGACCTACAGTTCTCACACATCGCAATGTATTTCATACCATGGGTATTAATCTTTACCTTCATCTCTTTCAGGAAAATGGAGACTCGAACCACAGATATATGAAAACTGAACTTATATAGGAGAGACAAAAAAAATGTTCCCTTTCGCTGACAGAAAACTGAACTTGATCATTTTACTTTTTTTATTATTAATATTTTACATATTCTTCAAACTGTAAAGCATGGATACAAATGAAGTATATAATTGTATTGATCCTTCTGGAATCCATTGTGCTGGGCATTCTGGAATTCATTGTGCTGGGTGATCCGGAATCCATTCTGCCGGGCGTTCTGGAGTCCATTGTGCTGGGCATTCTGGAATTCATTGTGCTGGGTGATCCGGACTCCATTCTGCCAGGCGTTCTGGAATCCATTGTTCTGGGCATTCTGGAATTCATTGTGCCGGGTGATCTGGAATCCATTCTGCTGGGCGTTCTGGAATCCATTGTGCTGGGTGTTCTGGAATCCATTGTGTGCTGGGTGTTCCGGAACCCATTGTGTTGGATGTGTAAAAAAAATAATTAAAAAAAGGAAATTGTATTGTGTGAATGTATATTGTGTAATTACAATATAGTAGACAAGACTTAATTCTATTACATATTGTATTGTATCATGTATTGATTTTAAAAGAATTGAGGACAGTGGTTTGTATTCATTGATTTGTTGAAGAAGGTTTAAGAATCTTTGTTTGGTCCCCTATACAGATAGAGGGTTACCTGGATCCCCAAACCCCCTGCCATCCACTTCAATTATATACAATACCAGTATCTTTCAATTAACCACAAATAAATACCCTAGCAAACTAGAATGGCATACATCCTTTTAAATGTTACATTAAGTGATTATTGTAGAAAAGGCAGGTGCTTATGCTTTGGTACAAATGCCACGAATGTGACGTTTTAATGTAAGATGATATTAAAATATGTTTTATTATTATTATTTGTTTATTTAGCAGACACCTTTATCCAAGGCGACTTACAGAGACTAGGGTGTGTGAACTATGCATCAGCTGCAGAGTCACTTACAACTACGTCTCACCCGAAAGATGGAGCACAAGGAGGTTAAGTGACTTGCTCAGGGTCACACAATGAGTCAGTGGCTGAGGTGGGATTTGAAATGGGGACTTCCTGGGTATAAGCCCTTTTGTTTAACCACTAGACCACACAGCCTCCTTAAAATATGTTTTCTATGTATTAATGAACTGACTCACTTGTGTGTGTGTGTGTGTGTGTGTGTGTGTGTGTGTGTGTGTGTGTGTGTGTGTGTGTGTGTGTGTGTGTGTGTGTGTGTGTGTGTGTACAGTATGTTTGTTTTAATTTTTTTTAGTTTTTTTTTTTTTTTTTTGTAGATTGTTAACCTGTCTCAATAGTGTCATTTCCATATTTCAATAATGATTTTGGGGGGGAAATAGAATCAAAGGAATCAAACTTTTTCAGGTGAATTTGTGTACCATCGCCGTTACGAGTTGTTCAGCTAATTAAATCGTAATCCAAAGTGTTTTTTTTTCAGTGATGCAGACATTTTATTTTATAGCCAACAGCATTGAAAGCAATGTTGCGTAATTAAAAAACACACACACAGACACAGTGTGCGTGCAACAGTGTGCGTGCTGTGTGATTAAAACAAGTCGGTACGATTAGATAAGAACGATTCTGCTTTAGTGAAACTCAAATATTACATGGCTGTGACAATTATATTGTTTCTTATATTTCCTCATGTTCAAAACTCAATAGCAAACTTAATGTAGCCAAACAGATATCGCATATCAAATAAAACGATTATACAATTACTAGTGTGTGTGAGAGCTACCTGTTTCCTGTGTTGTAAGGTCTGCTAGCTTGCCGGAGGGTGATATATATATATATATATATATATATATATATATATATATATATATATATATATATATATATATATATATAGTATCAGCAAGGTACAATTATATCTGTAAATAACAGCTTGAAAATGCAGCATTTGCTAACTGTAGGCTACGTGAATGTATAAAAACTGTGGTTGTATGCCCTACTGTGCTACTGGTGTTGGGGATCAACGAAAGTGAATACAAAAAAATAGTTATTTCCAATTCAAAAGGTGTTTAGACAGAACAACAGCTGTACAGGTGAGAAGAGCGCAGTACAGCCAGGTGCGTCTGTGAAGTCACGTGACCTTAAACACACAAGTCACTGTGCCCTTCATAATCCCACAAGAGAATAATACCGAGGCTGCAGGTTTTCAACAAATTGAGCTCGTAGTATGATAGCGAGTACAGACCGCCTTCGATTCCAAGTTAAATCGAATCCGCTGAAAACTCAATGCAAGGTCTATTGTGATCATATTAATATACAGCAAACTTGGGACCGCCGAACTCTAGAATGGGACCGAACCCCACGACTTCCCTGTTGCTTCTCGCAGTGACTGTCACAGCATCGGCAGGTAGGCTTCCCCGGAAGCGCAGGGGTATTGACATTCTAGATTTGATTCTGTTGTGCATTGTTTTTGAACTATTCAGAAACTTCTCGAATATTTTGTACTGTTTATTACTTGACCAGCATAATGTCTGGAGTACGTACAGTACTGTAAATCTCGAGCCATGGACTACTGTGATATTAATCTCATTAATACATATACAATTCAAGTTTTTATTTTTTCATCGTTGCCGATTGAAATCTACATGAACTACATCTTGTATTCAAGAAAAACCCTTTGTAATACTGTATACTGATAGTATAAACCCTTTAGAATGCTGAGCACTGGGGCAGATCGCTTTCAAAAGATTCCTTTTATAAAAGTTTACCTCATTAATGTGCACAGTAATCTTGTAGTTTTCCAATGCTTTTCCCCTGGTTATACTGTACTATGTATGCATTTACCATAGTTTACCATGCTTTGCCATTTTCTTTTAATATACTTTACCATACCTCTGTGGTAAACTTTGGAATTTCAAAACAGCATTTGCTGCAGCCTGCTGTTCGATTTCTGTTCTAAGCTTCTCTTTACATGAATGTGTTTTACTGTATTTCAGCAGCGCCCCCAGTCTTTAACATCCACATGTTGAACAACTGTAAACGACACCACGACACTAATGTGATGCTCAGTTCTCTGGTATATTGCTGAAGTTGACAGCATTTCAATGTTGTATCGCAAGCCGTTGTCTATTTTGTAACCAGATAGCAAAGTTACTCAAAGATTCGTTGCCTAACCCTCTTGCATTCCACTGAGCTGCACTCAGACCCGGTTCCACCTTGCACCTTGCACCTTGCACCTTGCACCTTGCACCTTGCATTTGGCTCTGCAGGATTTTATTTTTAATAAATCAACCGCTGTTGCAGAAGTGCTGAATAGTTCTGTACTCGTTTTCAACCATTTCATTGCAGTTGTAGTTTATTACACTGATCGAGCCCAGACATAAACTTTACTTAGGAATTCCACAGAAGCTGTAGAATGTGATAACAATTCTCGAATACAGTTCTGGAATTGGTTATTTTTCTCTTTCTTCTTTGAAATCTTCAACAACAAAAACATCAAAGTCTCATAAACTACAAACTGTGCTTGTTTTTTTTTTCAATAGCTGTGAGAAGCCATTGTGATGTTTTTATTCTAATTCTGTGTTCTGGAGGAGGGAGGGCGAGTTCTGATTTGCAGAACATTTTAACAAGGAAGAGTTTAAAAACCTTCTCTCCAGCTCTGAATTTACTACACCGGTCTGCAGTCCGATGAGACTAACTTGGCTCTTGAATTTTATCAAGAAAGGGGACTACAGTATTGCATCGGAGGAGAATGATACAGCACAGAGCTTGCATTTTCCACAGTCTGGCAGCAGGGTATTGTAGGTGCTAGCCAGTGCAAGGGTTTAGAATGTTTACACTGCAAACAAATGCGGCGTGCATGAAAGCATGCAAAGGCTGTGGCATTGTCGTGCCATTGACACCAGAGTGAGCAGGAGTCTGGGATCGAGGCATAGAAAAACAGTTTATTGGAATCTCATATTCTTCAGCATATAGACTGCTCCCAGTAAACCTCACGCCATTTCCTTGGGTACAGTCTGTGAAATTATAATGATATAATG
Organism: Acipenser oxyrinchus oxyrinchus; assembly: GCA_030684275.1. NCBI lineage: Eukaryota > Metazoa > Chordata > Actinopteri > Acipenseriformes > Acipenseridae > Acipenser > Acipenser oxyrinchus. Next base: position 4,554,749 of record CM060267.1, read on the forward strand.
ATCCTGAAGGAAAGCTACTGGTTTTGGTTTAGTGAAGTGACAGCACCTTTAAATAGGTGTGACGGAGTGAAACCCCCTCACTTGTAAATAAAAATAGTGTTTATTTTTGCAATTTGATTTTGTGTTAAACTGCAGACGTTTAGGAAGAGAAGCAGGAGATTAAGTGCAACAGCTGAGCTGTGTAAAAAAAATAAATAACACTGTAATGTTGGAATGTTTTTTCTATTGTTTTGGCCAGGTTGCAGAGTTTGCCTGGTTTAGATTATTTTATTAATGCTATTAGTTGTTAGAATGAATATAGCAAAAATGATTAGCTGGTACACTGTTTTGTACTGTGCAGCTAATACTTCATGAACCCGGTCGGCTCCTCTGAAGAGAACACATAAACTTTACCGGCTTACAATAATAATACTGTATTCTCAATAAGAGAATACTTGTATTTAGATAAATCATTATTTGTAACAATGTACACCCACTAACTTTCCCAGGGCATTTGGTAAGTGTGTTAGAACTGTATTGTCAGAAATCACATTGACTAACTACAGAGAGTCGCTAAGGCTTATTACATCGGTAGCACTTTATAATAAGGTCCAATGATAAACCCTTTATAGATGATGAATACTATATAGTATATAAACTATGAACAAACAGGTTATCCATATTTATAAAGCACCTTAGTGCCATTATTAATGCTTTATAACGTCCGCTAATACACATTTTATTAACCTTTTATTAGTGATTAATAGATGCTACATAAATATAAAAGAGCAAGCTATAGATATCTATAAAGCCATTTATAAATGAGGTTATTAAGGACAAATCAGCATAATGCTTTACAAGGTCTACTAAGAAACACTATTAACCCTCATTTATAAAAGGCTTTATAGATATCTATAGCTTGTGCTCTCAAATTTATGTAGCAGAGCTATCTCATTTGCTGGGTAAACAGACGCAGTTGGCTTTCATTGGAGGGCAGTGATTGAAGCGGACTCGAGTGAGACAGGATTGCATTGCAGCAGCAGTGGGCATGGGACACTTTTATATACAAGGGGGGTGATCAGCCACAAGCCAAAGATCAAGCTTGAAATTAATTATTCTTTATACGCCTCCTTGCTGTGACCTTTCCCTCTGCATAATGGCAGCATTCTTTGAGAAAATTGGTTTGGCGTTGTGTTTCCGAACCAGTTTAAAACAATAATTTAAAACCTTCAAGGATCAAGGGATGCATGTAGAGATTTCTTTGTGCACAGTATTAATATTTTAAAATAGAGATTTCCGTTGCTTACACACCCTTTGCGTTGCATTACTGTCTTAGCTGACTGTTGTTACAAGTATAAAATCTTCCGTGCTAGAAGAAGCTGTTTTTCTTTTTGTGGATGATAAAGATCTCATGGAATTTCCCCAAGGATTGTCAGTTTTGTTTTTAATAACTAGGCATGCTTGACCAGCTGCCAAGTTTGCTGAATATTTGGATAAGTCCTTTTTAAATTCTGGTGGCAGCAGGTGTATATTTTGCCTGCCTGTGTAAAAACTCTAACCCGGTTATAGGCTATAGTCCATCGTGGGTAATGCAAATTGAAGGTGAATATTCTTTCACCCTTTCAGTCCTGAATTATTTTTGTTGATCTGAAAAATGCAAAATGAAGTTATATAATTCAAAAAGAAACTCCTTTATTGTGTGTGCATGAGAACAGGACAAATGGTTTGGTAAATGGGACTTTAAAGTCCCTTCAGTGCTTTAAGAACTCTAAACGATAAGGCGGGACCTTGAGGTTAAAGCCCTTTATATCTGCGTTCTCCTTTTACAGGGATGCTCAGGAAACTGAAAATTGGATTAGGTGTTACTTACAGTACACTACACGGTACAGAACAGAAAAGCAAAGACATAGCAGCCATTAATCACTAATGTAAAATGATCATTTTTAAACATTATCTGAGGGGTCAATCAATCAATCAATCAATCTTTATTTTATATAGCACCTTTCATAGTGGACCACCATCACAAAGCGCTTTACAAGATGCAGTAACAACAAGAAAATCCATAATTGCCTCTTTTACTGTGAGGGTCAGCATGGCAGGTAAGGGGTCAGGCTCGGATTGCACAGGACAGTGTGTGTGTGTGAGAGTGTGTGTGTGTGTGTGTGTGTGTACGTTTGCATGCATGTTTAGCAGAACCCTTGAATCAGTGCTGATATGTATGAGAATTCTGTAATGTTTGCAGTCCCTGAGATTCCGTATAGGGGTTTGGTGAAACTCCAGTTTACATCATTAGTGTTCCCCGTGTCTCCCACACAGACAGCCCTTGCAGCCGGGCCCCTGAGTTCCTGTCTCCTGCAGGAGAACAGGTTCTGGAGCCCCAGCTCGGAGATCAGCTCCTTCTGAACTGTACGGTTCGGGTCTCCTATGACCAGAGGTACAACGCCTGTGCCTCCATCGTCCAGTGGCTAAAGGATGGCCAGCAGTTCCCCAGAGACAGCCAGGACACAAGCAGCGGACTGGACTGGTACGTTTGTGGGGGGCAACTAGTATTCTTTCCCTTATAAAACCTAATATCAACATAGCAAAGTGTAATAAAGAGAAGTGAAAGCATGGCAAAGCCAACAGAGGTATAGTCAAGCACATTAATTAACATGGTAACCACGATAACCATGGTAATGCATAGTATAACCTAGACAATAGGGTTTACGTAATGGTTGACAGCTATAGGAGTCAACAAAGAGAACAGAAATGCTCAAACTAAACCACAAACCAGTTATTCGAGGCACTGGGTTATTTCCCAGCCACAGACTGGTTTACAGATGAGCTCTGTGTGTAAGTAATTAAAGGCAGGTCCTATTAGGTTTCAGGTAAGCATTGAGAGACCAGCTGCACAGCAGTGTTGTTGCCTCGGAAACCAGCTGTTGCTGATAGAGTATGGTTAACTCCTGACTGCTCCAGTGCTGCAGATGGTGATTGATACAGTGAGTGGTAAGCGGCTGCAGTTAAAGGCTGAGTTAAGACCATGGCAGGGGAGGGGTGAGGGGGTATAAACTCATTAGTGCAGGGATGGAATAGGAATGACAACGAGGGCAGGGCCAGGCTTCAGTACCACCCACATGGATGGTTTGGTTTGATTGTCAGGTTCAACAACAACGCCTCCGAGAAGTTTCTGAGCAGCCTGCTTCAGGTGAACGTCACAGAGTACAGCGACTATGGGCACTACTCCTGCCTGGTGAGAAACGCTTCAGCTGGCTTCACCCTGCACAGACCAGGTAGGGAGGGAGGCTCCGGGCTGGGTTTCTGTGTCCAGGAGCTTGTTTCACTATCTCTTGTACCATGCATCATTAGTTTTTGGAGAAATGGATCCCCTCGCTGCACCTGTTTCATTCCCACCTCTTTAGGTCCATTTCTAGTGTTCCAGTTTATTTGCATTATTCTGTGTTCTCCTTTCTTAATCTCTGTGTCCGAAGGCTAACCCTAACCCTTTGTGTCTGCCTCTGCAGGGACCGCAAGCCACATTGCTGGAGTGATAGCTGCCTTCATTGTGGTGCTGATCCTAGTGCTGGCAGTGCTGCTGTGGGTGAAGTGCAGGCTGGATGTGAAGCTCTGGTACAGAAACACATATGGAGACTATGAAATGTATGGTAAGAAGTGCACAGTTTTCTGAAGAAAAAAAAACAAAATGCAATTGTTTTATTAGTAAGAAGGTTTTTTTCTCAGTTTGTTAAAGAGAATATGAAATCAGAATGCTTACCCTTAATTTTCTCTTTTACTCGGAATCATTTACATATATACATGCATACAAACATACATACATACATACATACATACATACATACATACATACATACATACATACATACATACATACATACATACATACATACAGTACAAACAAGTTCTCTTGAAATATTTCGGATATAAAGCAAGACCTAAATCCTCCAAAATGCAGGAGACTCACCGTATGGCAATGCAGATGCTGCCTTTTATTTTATAATGTCACGATTCTTGCTATTTTCATCCCCTTTTTCTTTAGATGGGAAGATCTATGATGCCTATGTCTCCTACACGAACACGGCTCACGACAGGAAGTTTGTGAACTTCATCCTAAAGCCTCACCTGGAGAACAGGTACAGCTACAAGCTGCACCTGAATGATACAGACATTCTGCCTGCCTCAGGTAACCACTGTCACTAGGGGGTCATCCAGACAGGAGGTGCACAAACCAGGGATGGGAATAGGACTCCTGTTGCATAGCAATTTTACCTAGAGGTAACAAGCTCAGGGGTGTCTTATTAAATTCATATTAAAATGGATAAAACTGCTATGCAATGGGAGCCTTATTTCCATCCCTGCAAATATTTACAGACATTTGTGGATAAACTTTATGGACGGCCCCTTACAGAAAGAGGGAATCCCACTAAGCAAATTGTTACTGAACTGCCTAATTCATAACAGGAAGATCAAAAAGGTGGATTGTGCCCCTGGAGGGACCGATTACCCTTACAACAGCTGACCACAATATATTTGCACAGTCTTTAGTTAACCATGCTAGTGGAATGGTATTAACCAGTTCTGCGGTGATTAAGGCCATCTTATTTATAGAAGCCTTATCTAAAAAAATCTAATCAATATGCTATGATATTAATTTAATATATGTAGTCCCAAAGACATAACCTTTTGGAGACAAAACAACCCCAACAAATGGATTGAATTATGGAATGTGAGAGTAGCTGCTGATTCCAGAGGCTCGGGTTTGTGTTGTGAACGCTCAGCTGACACCCTGTCTCTTCCTGTCCCTTCACAGAACCCTCCGCTGAGCTTCTGATGAACGTGAGCCGCTGCCGACGCCTGATTGTGGTTCTCTCCAAGTCTTACCTGGAGCAGGACTGGTGCGCAAACAACTTCAGGTAAGAGAGGGAAACCGAAGAGAAGGTAATCAGTACTGCCATTGCAAGCAGCAAGCCAAGGTATACTGCTGCATGCCATGGGGCAGAGCATTGCAAAGTGTATAAAGCATGGCAAACGCATGTGCCAGCCATGCCTTAAATGACTTAACTGGACTAATTCAACCGCTTACCAGCCAGGTCTTAAGCGTTAATTCATTAACAACATCCTGTGTGGAATGGCCCTCAAGATGTTTAGGGATGCTGTCCAGTTTTTCAACAGGGAAGCCAGTGAAGAGCATACAGGGGGTTTTAACCCTGGGCTGGTGTTTAACCTAGTGATCGCCTTTGCATCTCTACTAATACTTACCCTTTCAGTGGGGAAAACTGGATCATTTCATGAAACGTTTTTCTTCCCTCAATCCCAGGGAAGGCTTTTGGCGTCTCATGGAGCTGAGTCACAAGCCCATTTTCATCATGTATGAGAACCAGTACAGAGAGATGAGTCACCCTGCCACACTGCTGCTGAAGGAGCACAAGAGGGACGTCACTCTGCTGCTGTGGAACTCCAAGTCCATGGTAGGAAGAGCCAGGGGCTTCGTCAGCATTTGTAGCTTATTTAAATAAGTAGTTAATTGCATCAGGAGAACTACTGACTGAATGAGACAGTTGTGAGGGAGATGTGAGTCATGTAACTTTGCTTGCCTATTTAATGCGAGTTCCGACTTGACTACACCACCTGTAGAAAATAGTAACGAAATGGCGTTCCAGCTTGACAAAACCACTGCCGCTGTCTAGCATGTGTTCCCAAACCCTGCCTCCTGCAGACCCCCTCCTCGGAGTTCTGGAAGGAGCTGGTCCTGGTGATGCCCCGCAGTGTGACCTACAGCTGCACCATGGCCGACCCCCAGACCCTGCTGCAGGACGACAAGGACCCCATGCTGACCCTGGACCCCGATTACCTGGACTGCAGGGCGGACCCCGACCCAGAGGGAGACCTGGGTGAGTGAGGGCACCAGCGATCTGGGAGTGCAGCCCTGAGACACCCCTAATCAAGCCTAGGAAAGCACAGCAGAAACATAGAGTAAAAGCAATGGACATGCCCAGCCTCCACCCTGTTACACACGGGTACAGTAAATCACAGATATGAATGGTAAAGTATTCCGAAAATCGTGGTAAATGCACAGTGTAAGAATGGGAAACTCGATCATATACTAGACATTTATAAGAGCCTAGACAAGCTTCTGAAAGCCCTTTTCACAAACATTCAGTTAAACATTGCCTACATGCCAGTGCAATGGGTCATTCATTAAGGGCAGGTTAACCAGCGCACTGTATTCCATACTCCTGGCCTGTGCTTACAGTGCGTGGTGTACTTTGTTAGGCTTCTGTTTATGTACAACAGAGGCGTGTCTTTCTCAGTGTTAACAATAATAATACCAGCAGGACTGATAACAGACTTGATGCGCTGGATGTGAGTGATTTCTACACCAACCTGTTTGAGGACAATGCCTTTAAGGAGGCTGTAATAACTGTGATTGTTTTTGTCTTTGTCTCCAGGCATTCGAGTGCCTATTTATAAAGGCCCACCTCCTAGAGTATCTGCCCTCCCCTGTGCCGACCTCCCCTCTGCCACCCCGATGGCTGAGCTGAGACCCAGTGAAATCGACATCTCCGACCTGGGCTCCCGCAGCTACGCCGGCGCACAGACTTCTACTGCCTGGTGACCGACGAGGACGTCTAACGCATGCTTCTGAGAGAGAGAAGGCTTTACTGAACCCTCACGCTGGCGTGTCAGGGGTCTACGCCTGCCCTTCTCTTTCATAGCAGCCCAGAGGCTCCTGTGTTTATTCCTGTGGCCGAATTTACAGCCAGATTTGTTCCTGGAAAGGAAGGATTGATGCGCTAGGCTTTGCACTAAAACTTTTTTCCCCACACCCCACAAGTATCTAATGCAGCATTCCTGCTTTCCTATGAAACAAGTGATGGCAATCATAATACAGCAAGCAGAGCACAAATCTGCAGAGGATTGAGCGAAGTTTGTAATCGTGAATGTATGAAAAACTTTTAAATATTTAAGGGGACTTAAGGGATTATTTTTAAATACTACTACTACAACAAATGAATAATAATAATAATAATAATCATAATAATAATAATAATAATAATCTCTTGCAATATGTTGATGAAATTGAAACATGATCTTTATTTTAAACCAGTTAATTGCATCCTAAAATCAGTACACTTATTAATAGACCTATCACGGTATAAACATTACACTATGACAGAATCTGATTTCTTTTTTTATTTCCATTATATTTTATGTTTGTTTTTCTTAAAACTTCCTTAAAAGTGCCTACACTTATAAAAACAAAAAATGTACACAACAACAACAAAAATAAAAGTATAGTTTATAAAATAAAATCATCTTCATAATTAAGAGTGTGCAAGTTGCCATCCTTTAGTTTAAACACCAGAGTTTGGTTTTGTTCATTAGAGTTGGTATATGGGGAGGGGGTGCTGTATGTGGTCAAATGGTTAAAGTGCGGACGACCAGTCATGTGATCGCTATGTAATGTAGTAGACATTTATATCACCTTATCTGTCTCGGCTGTAAAAGACACAGACACAGACACCACATTAGAGTTGTAAAAGTTCCTATATATATATATATATATATATATATATATATATATATATATATATATATATATATAATTTATCAGCACTGGAATAGATTATTGCACTACTAGTAATGGCTCCATTCAGCCAGCAGATGGTGATGTGAGAATGCACTCAGGGATCAATGGTGCTCTGTGTTCCAGAAAATTAAAACATAACATCAAACAGCAGGATCTGAACTGCCACCTTTGATTGTATTTGCTTTATTAATATTACCACGGGCACCGCTCTGATCGTATTTAGTTCATCACTTGCCTTTTGTTTGCTCGTTTTATGTCTGTAACTATCCTGTCGATAATCTGCATCCTGGTACCGTTGCTGTAGGCCCCACTCAACCAATAGCAGTGAGTTTGAAGTACAACACAAGCAGCAGCAACCTCTCATGGGAGCTGTTTTCTTTGAATTATACCTGCATATCCCAAACCGTAGTATTGCTGTCGCTAATAAAATCTGTGAGGGTCTTTTTATACAATGTAAGCGGACACTTTTTCAGCAAAAAAAAGAATTTCCTTTTCAAGAAGTTTTTTTGCAGTTTGCTATAGGGTGCA
>CM060267.1:4567843-4642843 GCA_030684275.1 Acipenser oxyrinchus oxyrinchus
AAACAAAAAAATCCTTTAAAAAATTCTTAAGTTTTGAGAACGGGGATTCAAATGAAGCACCTGTTTGATTCTCAAATCCCACACACATCCACTTTGCAAAGCTTATTCACAATCAATGAATGCTAGGTTTTAATACAACGTTAATTGTAATTGCACTTGAAATCCTGACAATTGATTTAAGTGTTAAGGTACTAATTCTCTACTGATATAAGGCACCCCCATTATACATTCTTAGACACCCAGATATGAGACAGCTTATTCTCTGTACAGAAATATTTACCTCCAAGTAAAAATCTCTGGTTTAAACTTCTCCATTACCTTAATCAAAACACCTGAACATGCACAATAAATTCTGTCGTACAAAAGAATACAAAAAAACCAGACAATGGAATAGTTTTACAATTACAGCACGTTTCAGATTATCAGCAGGAATCAGCACAGAGCACAGTAGACACAGATCCAGTTTATGTGACATTTTATGAGCGCTGGAATCTGGACAGGATGTTTATTCCAAGCCTGTCTGATCAGTCAGAGTTTAACAAAAAGTCTGTCCTGAAAGTTCTTGTCCAAGAACAAGCATCTCCAATCCTGTCTGTGATCTATATATCCTGGTCTATAGGTACTAATGGACCTAAACTAAAGCTTTGTGTACATTCTATATTATATCTACATTATATAAATTTCTATGTAATATTGGTTTTTATTCTCCAAAACCTGCCTGCCTACCTAATGTGTAACAGAACAGATCAATTTTCATGAATTGTTATCAGATTCTTATTTGACTTCCCCTTTAAGATCCTCTTCAGTTACAACATTCTGCCACTCAGTGGCGCTGTGTCTAAATTAAACATTCCAATGAAAGAAAACAAAGTGAATGGGAGGTGGAACATGGGATGAAATATTAGCCATACTGCAATAATAAAACTTCATTCAGACATAAACTATGAATGCATAGCCTTGTTGGGGCCTGACAGTGTGATGGATGGTACAGCTGAATCTTTAGCGGCTGTTTCGGAGCTGTGCTGGGGTCTCAGAAGCTGGTTTTTCCAGTGCTTGTAGAAGTCTGATACTCTCCATTGAAACCATGCTGGTGTTTCTCATGTAGAAGTACAGTACATTGTGCTGGTCCCTCACAGATCACACACAAAGCGTTCTCTATACATTAGAAAGCGTTAGAGGCAGTTTTCTGTTTTTCTTTTTATTCTTTTCATTTTTTTATAAAAGAGGAGAAGGATTCGAGTGCAAGCTTTTTATAAGAAGCTCTGTATCTAAAAAAACAAACAATGTCTGTTGTCATCCAGTAGTCTGAGCACAAAAAGTAATAAAATAAGAGGAAAAAAAAATTCAGATGCTGGTATCGATAAAGTCCTCTTTCCTAAATCCTTTCTGTAAAACAAAACGAAACATCAGTGTAAGTAAAGGAAGGGATGCTTAGCATGTGCACATGTAGTAATACTGGCTCTTGAATGGTGTAGCAGAGAACCAGGTTTAATAGTAAAATATGCTGTTGCGTATCGCTTTTTTTTTTATCTAGAAAAACTTCATAAATTCTTGGGGATAAAAAAAACAGATGACATCAAACTGATAACCGTTTTCCCAGAAGCGTTTTAGGGAAACGCCCTGTCAATTCTAACAACCGAAAAATGCCTTTCTCCTTTTTCAATATTAAAAACATCTATAAAACCCTTTGAGACACAGCTGGGGCATGTTTCGTTGTTGTTGAAACTCGTTCTGCTAATCAGATGATCCTTTGGCAGCGAGCCTTCCCTTAGCCCTGAGAGAAACCGCAACACAGAGGTGGCAGAGAGAGGGAGGGGGAGGGAGGGAGAGAAGGGGAGAAAGGGAGGCAGGGAGAGAGAGTGGACAGAGAGAAGGGATGCGAGCCAGCGAGGGAGGGTCCCTCTCTGATTCCAGTGAGACTGAGCCCTCAGGGCTGGATTCACCTTGCCTCCTGAAAATTCCATTCACGCAATCGGAAACAAAGCCCTGAGCTTGGGCGAGGCCCCGTCTCCACGGCAACCGAGCACCTAACCACACTGCAAGCCTCTCACCGCAGGGCCTCATTGTAGGTGTCATGTTACACAGGGCTCCCCCCACACACATGCACTGACCAGCAACTCACTGACATGCTGGACGTAACTAAGCCAACTAAAGCCTTTAGAAGCTTAGACCAGAAGGCAGGAAGCTCTATTCTACACAGAGTTATAGATGCATGGAACAGCCAACTCACTTTTAATTAGTCAAGGGGGAGGGCAGCTATTTGCCCCTGCCCATGGCTTTCTTACACTCAACCTCTCCACTTATCAGCGGAAAAATTTATGGGCAGGGGTTTCCCGAGGCGAGGCCAAAGATGTATTATATGTGTTATAATAAGCATAAGGGTTACCGTGTCTAATCTGTAATAAATATTTTATCTATCTCATGAGCTCCCTGACTGAACTTATGCTGTTTACACAACACTGCACTGTTAATAGGAGCTCTCCACCCACAACACTTTTCACCTATAATAAAGATCTTCAAACAAGAAAAAGGAGGGGTTCGGTACAGTGATGCTATTGGTTGTGGCAATATCAGATTAGGAAACTGATTACTCAAACTTTGGTTGGCACGCCTTAAAACACACAATGTCTTAGTTTCAGCGAGGCGGTGCTGTGACTAAGTTTTAGTATTACACGCTGGTGGCAGCTACTGACGTTTCTGAAGGTGAACACCCCCCCTCCCCCCCCCAGTCTAGGAGAGGGTGACACAAAGCATGGACTCAGGAGACCTTTCAGCTTTCCCAGGGCTCTGAGATCTAAGAAATCCATTTAGTCTGCCATTTTATGGCAGAAACGCAGAAACATGAAGCAGGCAGACAAAGGGAGGCCAGGGGGCCTCACTTTGGCATGCGATGAATAAGGAGCAACACTTGGTGCAAGACAGAGAGATAGATAGAGAGAGAGAGAGAGAGAGAGAGAGAGAGAGAGAGGAGCAGAGACATACACTGTGAGAGAAGAGGGGAATGTAAAGGATCTGCTGCACTACTGAAAGCAGTTAAAATCAAGGCAGACAAAGAAATTTGAGTGCAAAGAGAAAAGGCTGTAACCAGCGTGAAAGGAGGGAAATCAAAAAAGCATGTTTCTGCACAAACATGCACAAGTAAGAGATCAATTCTCCCCTAAATTCTTTGGCGAGATCTCAAGGACTTTTGACAACCTGTCGATGATGGGTGCTTACAAATCCAATTTAAACACATCGATTCTGTACATTCAGTATTGATTCTCTGCTGCAAAACCTGTTTTAAATCTTACCTACATTTTCAAACTCAAACAAAATGTCTGAGTCCCCAGATAAATAGAAGGCACTTGAAAATGAGAGCATGGATAAAAAGCGGGACAGTGGAAGAGAGAGGGAGGGAGGGAGGGAGGGAGGGAAGGACAGCAGGAAAGGGAGGGAGGGAGGGAGGGAGCCTGCTTACCAGTTTGTAGTCGCGGTGCAGTTTGTTGTAGTGGTACATGTTTCCCAGGACAGTCGTGGCTGCCTTAGCTGCCTTCTCTCTGGAGGCACTGAGAGACAAGAGAGTAAAATAAAAGGAGTTTAAACTCAACTCGGTCAACAGGAGCACTATGTATAAGGAGCTAATGTCTCAAAAAGTGCAGGTCTCCAAAAGTCTACATAGCCAAAAACAATTGTTTTGGTTCCATGTCTGTAGTATTTGAATTTGGTTGAACTGATTCCCAAACTCTTACGGTCAGTAGCATGGAAGAAGGCAGTAGTATCAGCAACTGTTTCAGCTACCATTGCCGCCTCGCTAGCTGAAACAGTTGCGTATTGAATTCCCAGGAAACCTGCCTCAAAACTGTAATGATTCAGGGACAGATGGCATCCCTAGTTTCAGCTCACTTGGAGGAAACTATTCGACAATGCAGTTTTCAGGTAGGCTTTCAGTCTGCAGTGAAGCTAGCCCGGTGAGTCTGTCCCCAATGTGTGCTGGAGTGATTGTGGAATCGGAAGTTGTTTTGTCGCACCTGTTCCGGTTGTTCTTGATCGGCACGAGTTTCTGCAGCCCGTCGAAGAAGGCAATGTCCCGGGCCGCCACCGAGCTCCCCATCACCAGATTGTTGAGAACGCCGCAGATGTTGATGATGACATCACTGGAGGGTTCCGTCTGGCTGCTGTCGCTAGGCAGCTTGAGCAGCAGGTTGTTCACTACCTTCGTTGCTAGGGAGGAGAAAAAAAAATTAAATGAAAAAAATGTAGTTCTATGTGCTATTTTTTTTGTGGGGGTTGGTGGATCCTGAAGCTGGTCACTTGTTTCATTCCCCTGGTTTCGGACTCACCCATGTCATCTTTGTTGCGGGCGTAGCGGGACAGGTTGCGTAAGAAGCCGGTCAGTGAACGCAGCTCCTGGTCGTTGTTCGTTCTCAGATTGTCCAGGATGGTCGGCAGGATCCTTTCTTGTTCCATGGCTACTCGACTCAGCACAGCAGCCCACTAGCAAAACAATACACACAGTGTTACTTCTATTGTTAGAACTGATATTACTGTAATAATATTAACAGTACGACAACGACATACGTTTCTTTAGCATTACTATGTTTGCCACCATTGCGTTTTAAAGGTCTGTTTCTCACTAGCTACCACCCTGTGTGGAACCAACGATCCATAGAATATAGGTTGTAGATGCATAAAAAACAAGACACACACACACACAGATACACAGAGGCATACACCCAATCACACACAGGCTCAGACACTGACAGTGGCACACACAGACTGACAGTGGCACACACAGGCGCTAACAGTGACACACACACAAACACACAGACACACACACAGGCACAGACACACACACAGACACACACAGGCACAGACACACGCACAGTGACACACACACACACACAGACACAGTGACACACACAGGCACAGACACACACACAGTGACACACACAGGCACAGACACACACACACACACACACACACACACACACACACACAGACACAGACACACACACACACACACACACACACACACAGACACAGACACAGACACAGTGACACACACAGGCACAGACACACACAGTGGCACACACAGGCACAGACACACACACAGACACACACAGGCACAGACACACACAGGCACAGACACACACACAGGCACAGACACACACACAGGCACAGACACAGTGACACACACAGGCACAGACACACACACACAGACACACACAGTGACACACAGAGGCACAGACACACACAGCGACACACACAGGCACAGACACACACACACACAGACACACACAGTGACACACACAGGCACAGACACACACACAGTGACACACACAGGCACAGACACACACACAGTGACACACACAGGCACAGACACACACACAGTGACACACACAGGCACACACTGACACGGACAGCCCCGCCCCGCTCTCGCACCCTCTTGTCCCCAGCAGTGATGTTCTGCAGTGCCCCAGCGGCTGCCTCTCGTGTGCTGCTGTTGATCTCACAGCGCTGCAGCACTCTGTTGTACACGCTCACGATCTGGGGGTGCCACAGCCACTCCATGCCCTTGGGGTCTTTGGCCACCTCGGAGAATGTCAGCTGGTCATTGATCTGCTTCTGAAGGGGGAGAAGCCACAGAGGGGTCAGATTACATGCTTAAAACCCATTCAATACCCTTTTAGATATTTTGCATTGGCTTCTTCGTCAAAAATCGCCTTGAACCGTTAAACAAAAACGAATTGCTTAAAAAGTTGCCAAGTTCAGTCGTTTCCAGCCTGTGGTTGCAGGCCTGTCCCACATCCTGTCATGTTGTTGCCCCACATAATAATAATAATAATAATATTTATTTCTTAGCAGACGCCCTTATCCAGGGCGACTTACAATCGTAAGCAAATACATTTCAAGTGTTACAGTACAGGTAATAATACAATAAGAGCAAGATAAATACAATGACTAGTTCAAGCAAGTACAAGTGTGACAAAATACAATTCAATTCACATAGGATTCTCCCATAGCAAAAGCACAGAAAAGTGTAATAAAACACAGTGAAAGCATGGTAAAGCATGGGCAAGCATTGTAAAGCACACTTAGGTATGATAAAGCATATTATAAAACATGGCTAACCAGGGTAAACTACAGTAACGCCTGTGCAAAAAATACAGTGGTAAACTGTTCTAAGGGGCCAGGCAGCGTGGTGTCGGTTACCTTTTTGGTTTTCTTGCTCTGGGGGGTGAAGCAGCCGATGGCGTCACCCGGCCCGTCGTCCTGACCGCGGGACGGTCCCTCCAGACGCATGGACACCGAGGGTGGGATCTCCGTGTAGAGCTGAAAAGAGAGATTGCGCATGGTGCACACCGCATTCTCCACGCCCTGACCGAGAGAGAGAGAGAGAGAGGGGCCTTCTAATCACATGCTAGATTATTATTATTATTTATTTCTTAGCAGGACGCCCTTATCCAGGGCGACTTACAATATATCACATTATTTTTACATACAATTACCCATTTATACAGTTGGGTTTTTACTGGAGCAATCTAGGTAAAGTACCTTGCTCAAGGGTACAGCAGCAGTGTCCCCCACCGGGGATTGAACCCACGACCCTCCGGTCAAGAGTCCAGAGCCCTGATCACTACTCCACACTGCTGCCCCACTAGATCAACACTGTAAAGCACCAGACTAAACACTCAACAGCACCATTATAGTGCCTATGGCAGCAAACATTCAAATAATTCACTTTCAAGTTGCTTCTTGGTTATTTTATAATATCAATGTCATTTTTTTTTCCCGCAGAAACAAAAGAGGATTAATTCTGGTACTATAACTGCAAGCTTTGTACATTACAGCTGACAGCAAATCATTAGCTTATGAAAAATGACAGCAGTGCAAGACTGCCAAAAAGTATCCGAATCTAATGATTGAATACATGATATTTTTGCCAGTGCTACGGGACTTTGTTTTTCATTCAGGGACAAAGAGGCAATTACTTCAGGTCTAACTGAAATATAACCCCACCCCGCACCCCACCCCCGGGTATAAGGAATTCAACTAGCAAGCCGGGATTCAAAAGCATTCAGTGGAGCACTTTAAAACATTTGTAATGCCTCTGAGCTGCCAGTTTCAATGTACTCCGATTTGATGACCGTGCATTTAGGAAAGTTAAAAACAGAGTGTGTGTGTGTACGCTGTCCTCTTGTATCTCCCTTGCAGAGGATTCACTAAAGAAAAAAAAAAATGTGCACAGAAATGTTTTTCTAAGACTAGTGGCACTGCACGTGTTCCTAAAGCTTCTCTGAAGGAGCCGACACCCCCTCCACCTCCCCAGTCCTCACCTTGTCCTCTGCCTTGCCAGTCTCCACAGAGCGCTGGATGTAGCTGACCAGGGAGTCCACCAGCCCTCTGCACTCCCGCATCTGCTGGCGAACCTTCTCGTTCACTGAGCTCAAGTTTCTGAGGAGGGGGGGGGGAGAGAAAAAGATGGGGACACCACGATTATCATCCAGAGCTTCAAACCAGAGGACCCAGAGGAACATTAGCAGGATGAAGCCTGATGACTCAGCTGTAATTAACAAACAATAAGAAAAGGACATCTTTTTGCACAATATATGTAAGTACACAATTGTATCAGAAAAGGATTATGGTTAAGGATAGGATTAGGATTAGGGTTATAGCGTGCAATTAACTACATTGTAACTATGTGTAAGTACGCATGTACAGTATTTAAGTAACTACTATGCAAATACACAGTAATTAGAGACACAATGTAATTTACTATGCTTTCACTGTGCTGTATTACACTTTGCTATGATTTTACTATGGGGACAGTGTTATCAGGGACCAGTGAAACATTGAGAGGTTGCAGATGATATACAGTGTGAGCGGGTACCTGAGGCAGCCGGTGGTGTTGTAGAAAATCTCAGACTCAGAGGCACTCTGCTGATTGTCAGACTGAGACAGGGGCACCAGGACACGCTCCGTCAGCTCAGGCAGGGTCTCGCTGGCCAGCTTGTCCTTCAGACTGTCCTTGGAGGACAGATTCCAGAGGATCCCTGTGAAAACAAACAGGTCAACACAGAGCTCCACGGACACACTGCCAAGGAAAACGCAGGGACAGCAGTGACAGCACAGGCAGCTCACACGGCTCAAGCACTTCACTACCACAGCAGACACACAGAGACACCTTGAATAAGCAGACGCACACGTGTCCCTCTCAGTATTAAGAGTCAATTCGAGCTGCACTGCTACTGGAAATCTAACAACCTGGATTTTGTGTGTTACTTTTGCCTGTGCAGAGTCAATTTACATGTCATATTATCCAGTTTGTCTCTTTCCATCCCCCAGCGGCTCCCTGCCTCTTTCCATCCCCCAGCGGCTCCCTGCCTCTTTCCATCCCCAGCGGCTCCTGCCTCTTTCCATCCCCAGCGGCTCCCTGCCTCTTTCCATCCCCCAGCGGCTCCCTGCCTCTTTCCATCCCCAGCGGCTCCCTGCCTCTTTCCATCCCCAGCGGCTCCCTGCCTCTTTCCATCCCCCAGCTGCTCCTGCCTCTTTCCATCCCCCAGCGGCTCCTGCCTCTTTCCATCCCCCAGCGGCTCCCTGCCTCTTTCCATCCCCCAGCGGCTCCCTGCCTCTTTCCATCCCCCAGCGGCTCCCTGCCTCTTTCCATCCCCCAGCGGCTCCCTGCCTCTTTCCATCCCCCAGCGGCTCCTGCCTCTTTCCATCCCCAGCGGCTCCCTGCCTCTTTCCATCCCCAGCGGCTCCTGCCTCTTTCCATCCCCAGAGGCTCCTGCCTCTTTCCATCCCCCAGGCTCCCTGCCTCTTTCCATCCCCAGCGGCTCCCTGCCTCTTTCCATCCCCAGCGGCTCCCTGCCTCTTTCCATCCCCAGCGGCTCCCTGCCTCTTTCCATCCCCCAGCGGCTCCTGCCTCTTTCCATCCCCAGCGGCTCCTGCCTCTTTCCATCCCCAGCGGCTCCCTGCCTCTTTCCATCCCCCAGCGGCTCCCTGCCTCTTTCCATCCCCCAGCGGCTCCCTGCCTCTTTCCATCCCCCAGCGGCTCCCTGCCTCTTTCCATCCCCCGGAGCGGCTCCCTGCCTCTTTCCATCCCCCAGCGGCTCCCTGCCTCTTTCCATCCCCCAGCGGCTCCCTGCCTCTTTCCATCCCCCAGCGGCTCCCTGCCTCTTTCCATCCCCCAGCGGCTCCCTGCCTCTTTCCATCCCCTTGACTCTTTCTAACAAATCCAGCGGAACTGGTTGCTAGCAAGGAATGTGAATTGGGACACCCATTTAGGGTCATCTGTTTTAGCATCAATATCGCTGAAGGGGATATCTTTAATATGATAAAAGTAGTATTACAAAAAATACTTTGTGAGAGGCAGGGACTGTGCTATTACTCTGGCATCACACGCCATTTATAACGTTGCACTTGTTTTATTTCTATAAGACTAAATGAGGACAGAGTGTGCCCTCCCCGCTTGCTGCTCGCTGCATGGTTAACAGCAGTAGAAATATCACTGTTTATTAGTGAAGGCACAGTAAACAATGATGTCAGCTTTAAAGGCCCTCCAGACAGTAATAAGAGGCTTGAGGCCGCAGTGCAGGTGCTCCTCTGGTAGGTATGTATTAGGAGCAGGGAGAGTTGTTCAGGCTTGCACTGAGCACACAGCAGACTCTATGGGTGTGCTATCCACACACACAATAAGAGACAGGAACTGGGTGCCTCGAGGATTTGCAATATTCTTGCCCAGGAGAGTAGTGACAGCAGCATGAAAAAGAGATTTCTGTCTGCAGGGCCCCTAATGGTATACATAGCACAGCGGCTCCTGATAAATGCCAGTATCAAACAAAGACAGAGCCTTGAGGTTCCGCTCTGTAGTACAGTGGTTCCCAACCTGTGATCTGCGGACCACTTGTGGTCCATGAGTAAACTCCAGGTGGTCTGCAAGCAACTCCCAAAATTCGGTTACGCAGTTCTTGCAAAAAACCATTTCTACACAATCACACATTGTGCTACTACTAAGCAACAAAACAAACAGCTTTAACCATGTGATATATAATTATAAGATATGTAGTCTGCATTTTTCCTCTTATCTGCTATCTTTTATTACGGGTGTGTTTATAGATCAATATATATTACAGCTCCCTTTGATGCAATGCCAAGTTTTCTAATGTGAAACAAAAGAGAAATTACAAGCTTAATGTCAAACAAATACTAACTAAATTACTTACGAAGACACATTGTCTTGTCAAAATTACAGACGTCTTTTTTTTTAGCCAGCATTATTTAATTTTTTTTTTACATTCATGTAAATGCACATCTTTTTAATCAGTGCTCGTTCTACTGCTTGTGCTAGATTGTCCAAGCAAAATTCAGATGCCATTTATCTGCAAAGCATTCAGCATGTGGAAAAAACCACTGGACTTGTTCGAACAAAAGAAACGGGAACTTTGCCATCAGCAGCTTTCAATGCGCAAAATGACTACATTCCTTGCTGACCTGGTAGCGAAGATTCAAGCCCAGGAATCTCATGAAGTCAGGAACATAATATAAATACTGTACTTTCTACATGTACGTATACATATACACAGAAACATTAATTTCAAAATGCTGAAAAAATCCAAAAGGTGGTCCCTACATTGAAAAAGGTTGGGAACCACTGCTGTAGTATAATGTGTTTACAACCCGGCATCAAAAGTCAAGAATTTTCATATGTAATGTTTGCCAGTTACCCATGACGTTTTGCACAGCTCGTCATCGGGCTCACGCAGGGTGGGTGTGGGTGTCTGTGCGGTGTGGGTGTGGGTGTCTGTGCGGTGTGGGTGTGGTGAGTGTGTTTGCCAGTTACCCGTGACGTTCTTGCGCAGCTCGTCGTCAGGCTCACGCAGGGCCTCTATGAGCTGTGGGATGCCGCTCTCCTCGATCAGAGCTGTCTTGTTCTGCATGTTGTCGTAGATGAGGTTGCGCATGGCCCCCGTGGCGTAGCGCTGCACCTCCTGGTTCGGGTAGTTGAACAGCTTCACCAGCCGTGGGATTGCCTTCAGGGAGCGCGCCTGCACACACAAACACACACGCTGCATTCAGACAGGGGGCATTTCTGTGTGCCTAGACACAACACGGCCATGGAAATGAGAAACATCTCAAGGGCAACGTGAAACTGCTCTCTCTGTTCTGCTGAATCTTAAATCTAGAAGAAGCATAATTTATCTGATAATTGAAGCTTCAAATGAGTCTCTAACTTGTGATTTTATTTGAGGGAGTGGAGGGACAAGTGTTAGGGGATTTCACTGTGCAACAGCATAGAGAGAGCTGAACTAAGCAATTCCCACTTGCCCCATTACCTGATTTTTGGCATCAGTG
Organism: Acipenser oxyrinchus oxyrinchus; assembly: GCA_030684275.1. Classification (NCBI taxonomy): domain Eukaryota; kingdom Metazoa; phylum Chordata; class Actinopteri; order Acipenseriformes; family Acipenseridae; genus Acipenser; species Acipenser oxyrinchus. Next base: position 4,579,178 of record CM060267.1, read on the forward strand.
CTGTTATAACATTCATGCTGGATGTATGCAGCTCCCAAAACTTGCAGTGCTGGGTCAGAGGCAACCAGGTATTCAACAGCAGAGTGCATGTCAATATCACTGAACCTGAGAGAGAGAGAGAGAGAGAGAGAGAGAGAGAGAGAGAGAGAGAGAGAGAGAGAGAGAGAGAGAGAGAGAGAGATTAGGTAATTATGCTATGGGGTCCCCAGACCAGCTGTCTGTCAGCCTTGCAGCTTTGCAGAAAAGCCTCAAAATGCATGATCTGGTGCTTTGTCTACGGGGAGGGATCTCAGCCAACCCAATCCTCAAGCACACCTAGAAAAAAAAAAAGAAAAAGAAAAAAGAAGAAAAAGAACAAGAAAAAGAATGTGACTCACCCGTCATTCATTTTCCCTCCAACACTGATGTGCTCCTGCCCATCGAAGGTGTCCATTCCCTTTGTCATGCTCTTCAGACTCAAGGTGGACATGGCCCTGGTAATCGGCAGGCTGCCATAGGACCCGTTTGAGCACTGGACGTAGTTTCCCCCACCCATTTTCTGCTGCTGTATGGTGCTGCTCCCGGAAATGGAGCCCATGCTCATTCTGCTTTGCCGGCTAGCGTTCTGGTTCAGACGGCTCAGGGTGCGCACGGCCGGACCTCGGGGCTTCACGTTGTTCACGTACAGCTGATCCTCCTCCTGCCAGTCCCCACTCCTGCTGGCCAGGGTCCCACTGAGCGTCCTCCTCATGGTGCCCATCGCGCTGCCCCCGGCGTTGCTGGACACCGTCCGGACCTGGGAGTACCCGTAGCCATCTCCCCCCGCGTAGTGATCGGAGATCATGCTGCCCTCCCCATCGTCCACCCAAGGCTGGGTCTGGGCAGGCGAGTTGTTCACTTGCATGGAGCGCATGGACATGATGTCGAAGTCTCGCTGGGCCTTGCTCACGCTGCGCATGGTGGAGTGGCTGGTCTGGTAGCCGTAGCCCATGTCATCCCTCCCTCGACTGTAGATGCTGCTGCCCCCTCCTCCTCCTCCTCCTCCTCCTCCTCTCCCTCCCAGGCTCATCTTCCTGTTGGGACCGATTTCCACTGCAGAGCGTGAGCTCCAGCCACTGGCCCGGGCTGTGCCGTACTGAGACACTGGCGGCCCCTGTGAAGCACATTACACATCCTCAAACAGGATCCAACATTCCAGCTAGCGTATGCTGGCAAAGGTATCGGTCGTTGTCTCTTTGTCTATGTTTCTTATGAGTTTGAATCTTAATGATGATATACACATCACTGGCATTGATCAGGGTAACAATCTGATTCCCTCGAAACAGTAAGGTGCAATAAACATCCGTAGGATATGAAGGTGCAATAACCATCTGTAGCATATTAAGTCTCAAAAGCTTACAGTTGCAAAGTTACAATGTTACAAAGTTACTGTGTTCTTGGCTATTTTTCATTAAATACAATCTAGTTTCTATGTAGGTAAAATTGGATGAAAAAATGCATTATTATACTGTCTGTGCACTACATGTATAGACACCATCTGTACCAACCCATTTATGTCTTAAAAATCCTTCTATTCAAACTCTGGCCCTGCAGCCAGGTATGTAAACTAGTTGGATGTGTGTGAATGAAACACCTGGGAATGTCCTCCTATTATAAACCTATGCCAAAAACGCTCATTTTTATTGTATGACAAGCTTATTCAAATGGCTGTTGGCCCACTAAACATGGCGACATCTGAGCCAACAACAAAACCTTGCTAAGGGCAACACCTTTCCATTTATAAATACTTTGGAACTCCAGAGGCGTTGAACCATGCACAAAAAATGAGTTTCATTTCATACTCACTGCGACCTTCCTCTCCATGGAGTACATGTGAGACTTGGAGCTGAATGCAGGGTTTACTGTGGCATACTTCATTCCGGAAGACATTCTGTATTCTGTGGGGAGGGAGAGAGCACAGTGTTGCAGATTGAGCTGCAAAATGACAGTCAGCATTCACATAGATCAGCAGAGTCTTACAGCACAAGAAAGGAGATCTCTGTGTTTGGTCAGCTGCTGTCCACGAGACAGTGAAAATGACTCTCATTGTGTTTAAGGGGCAGCAATGTCATTGTCACTGTCATTGTGTTTAAGGGGCAGCAATGCAGATGCAGTAAGCAGTGAAAATATTATTATAAAAACTGATAGCGTTTCTTCTTAATGTTAACTGAACAGTTTTCGGTAATCCATTTCGGAGAAAAGACCATGCATGTTTCAGTTTTCAGTTTGTTGAGCTTGCAACTGCACTAAATGTACTTTTTCCCGGCTTTAAAATGTTGTCCAAATCTCTACAAATCTATTATAGGCTGTGAACGTTCGGAAGACATCTAACCTTCCTGAGAACGTGCCTCTCATGCGGTCTGATCAAATAAAAACAGTGGACCACCCTACCCGAGGGGAGAGAACCCCTAGCAATTAAATACTATTACATATTGTGTTACATATTGTAGTCTCCTTTTTTATTTACACTTATTTACGTACTTACAGTACGATTATAAGTGTGATTCCCTGTCCTCTCCACAAGTAAAGAATGGCTTCTCCTGCCTTCTGCGAGGTCTGGCTTGCGAGGTGTGCGAGGCACACAATCAATCATATACTATACATGTTATGTGTTTCGCATATTACTAAGATCTCTAAGATGTCCTCGGGGCATAGTTCAATACGTTGATCTATAGATTTTTTTTAAAGTTCAACTTCAGACAAAGATAAATAAACACCGTACTGCAGCATTGGCCTCTGCCCATATTAATGTGTGACTGTCCCAGGCAGGAATGTTTGACCTGCATAGGAATTTAGCTTGAATGTGGAGGTCAGCACCACGGTTCCTGTTTGAATAATGGCCCATGCTGGACAGGACCTGTGCTTAACGTCCCAATCAATCCATTTGCACATTGCCCAACCCTGGAATCTGACTCTGTAGAATTCCTACAACTGAACCAACATCCATTCTACTCTTGGAGGTCTGCTGTCTCTCTACAGACCAGGCAAGGACTGATGTAGCTTTCTTAGCTTCTGAGATCTGACAAAAATCAGTAAGCAAGACTATGAAATCCAGGGTGTTTCAAATGCAGACTTCAAACCGCAACAGAGGGATTTGTTTCTGCAATTAATAAACCCTGTATAAGATGTTAAGTGAAAACCATGATAAAGATCTTCATAAGCAGAGAAACCATCGTGCAATAAAACAGACAGCGGATTTTTTTTTTCTTAATCAACATTAAAAACAAACTATGGGGGAGGGGTTTTATTTGGGAGTACTAGTCCAATTGGGAAATCTCAATATAGATGCCTTGGGTGTGGAATTGAAATGACCACAGCTGAAGTGTTCATTTCAGTCTTTCTTTGCCACTCCCAATTTTGAACAGGTTGAACCTGCTCCTGCCTGGATAGAAAAAGATCAGACCGCCCCCAACAACAGGAAGGGAGTACAGCCTGTGAAAAAAACATGTGCACAGTGATCCTGCAGTTCAGGATTTTTCCTGCTTGCTTGTGCTTCCACCATGCTTCCACCATGCTTCATTGCATTTTGTTATTGTTTTACCATTATATAGCACAGAGAAAAGCCAAACAAAATACCTGGGGGTTACAGTGCTACAGATATCACCAATGAAAAATAAGACAAAAAAGCTGACACAGCCTCAGCCACAGTTGCACTTTGACTTTACTTGCCTGTACTTGAAACTACAGATCCAACGATCATCCACTGAACAGCCCTGGCAAATCACAGTGAACTTACAGGTTATGAGGCTCTGTGAAAATCTTGGAGAGACAGACTAATGACAGCAGTATTGGGAAGTGTGTTAATAATCAGCTAAAGGCAACTGCCCCTAACCACTTGCAATGCTGATGGTGCAAGTCCTGAATTTCTCTAACCCTGCTGCTTCAGATGTGCATTGCCTTTCAGAGTAGGCTGTTTCCATGCACAATCCATGCAGACAGCATGGTTTAAAGGTGTGTGGAAAATTGAATGTTTTTTTAGGTTCGTTTGGTGTTCCAGGGAAACAGACAAAAGCTTGAAATGTATTCTTGAAATGTATTTTTGTTTACGACTGTAAGTCGCCCTGGCTAAGGGCGTCTGCTAAGAAATAAATAATAATATCAGAACAGCCATTTTGCTGATTTTTTTTTTAAACAGCTATGGAGATGTGGCAACACTATCCTTACTACTGCCAGCATGGGACCCCCTCTGGCATCCCTGTCCCGCCAAAACCAGCTGGTAAACCCCAAAAAACAAGCTGGCAGATTTTTGTACAAGCTGTGGTTTTGATTAGATCTAAAACATGCATACCGCTTCATTAGCTAACAAGACAGGCCATGTGCTGGGGGGAGGGGGAGGAAAGTTACAGCGCGACTACACCACACCTGGGGCTGGAGGACAAACAGGTATTACAGGGGGCGGGCGGGGGGACACTCCTGGGAAGACCACACCCCAAACCCAACCACACCCACTCCCTGAAGAAGACCACACCCCCTACATCCTGCCACACCCACTCCCTGAAGAAGACTCAAAAAGGAGCAATGAATTCATCTATCGGCAGAGATCTTATTTAACCTTTCCAAAATTATTCTTTATGCAGTTTGCAGGCTAGATTGCAAAATATACAGACTGTGATCCTATTGTTTATCCATTTTTATTTTAAAGAAATGTTCTTTGTACATGAATCTTAAAGGGTATTAAGATCATTCTTCTTCTCATAAATTAATAATAATACTACTACCAACAACAACAACAACAACAACAACAATAATAATAAAGTGAACTAAAAACAGATTAATAGTTACTATTTGGTACAAAGAAACAAAGACTTTAAAATGTGGCTTATTCTAACAATGTAAAGGTACAAACAGAACATTTCCTTCAATAGCTAAAAGATATTCTACTATTGTTCACTCATAGCCTTTAATGCTAGTAATTAGGCTTTTGTTTATTTGCCATTCCCCCACCCCACCATGCCTAACAGACCACGTTTCTAGAGACAGATCTTATTAACAATTGTTGAATTTTACCCTTGAGCTTTTGTCCTCTGAATGAAAACAAAACCACTTGGATTATGTGTATAAAGGTTGTGTTAAATAAACATAATCAGACAGATTGAGCATTTGTATGCATATCGCAAGGGCTTAAGAGTTATTTTAAAATAAAAGTTTTATTACTGATGTCACTTCCCCAGACTGGTGTTGCATTTTAAAACAGTCTAGAATGGTTTCATGAACATAAAACTCCATTTTATTAATAAAAACAAACCATTCTTTAAATAACTCATGAGTCCAAGCTTTTGGAATGCCAGTAACTTTGTGCTAAGTTACAAACACAGTAAAACAGCCCTTCACACATGTGCTCGGCATGTCTTATTTCTTAACATCAAGAGCACTGCTTTCTTTCTTTTTCCCCCCCCCTTGCAGGCGAAAGCCATTCAAGTTTACAGCTGAATAATCAGGTGCAGTGAACTCACCTGAAATGGTAGATCATCTTCTGCAGGGTTGAGTTTCTTTATAACAACAACCAGAAGTGGGAAAATTCACTTCTCTCTCTCACACATCCGCAAAGTCTTACTTCACACTGACAACCTGAGATGTTCTACTTTTTATTTCACATTTCACATCCTCAAACTAAACTCAGGAAACCTTATGCAAAATGGCTGTGGCTTACGAGCGCAGGGAGATTGGGCCCTGGAACATGTACAACTTTTGATGTAGTTGTCTTTCAAAAAAACATTCTCTACTGACTCTACTGTTGTGTTGCTTGACTTTATACTTCTGTTTCCTGGTTGCTGTGACCTTAAAGGCTATTGCATCACATGGACTGATTTTACCTGCTCGTATCCACTTTCCTAGGCAAATATTTCTACCTTATGGACCGATCAACATAGGCTTACCTTTTGTTATTCTATTTGAGTATATTAGATAAATGTGTCATATAGATTTTAGCAAACTAAACAAGTGTTAGTAACATATTCCCTGCCACTAATAGGTATTGAAATAATAGAAAACAAAATCATCCACACTGTATAAACATGTGCATGGATGGACAAGATTCTTTTGGTTGTATAAAAATGTTGCCCCAGGTATATCCCTCAGGACAAGGATATGCATCACCAGAAGGGAATGATAAATAATCGTACTCAGTATCCCTTATTAAGTTAATTGACATTAATGTGCTTGCTTTACCCTTGTGGAGAAAGCAAACAAGCTAATCAAATACACTGCAGCGTGTTTCTGCCGTTACTCCTTATCCTTCTTTGGTGCTCTACCTGTTTTTTTTACACTAACACAGAAATAAATAAAACATTGGAAACTTCTGCGTGTTGCATATTTTCAAATATTGCAATGACGTGTGGTCTATGAGAGGTATCCAGTTTAAAAATGTGCCAAACAATTAACAGCAGCTCAGGTACAGCCGTCTTTTAATTGTGCGCTAAAGGTATGCAACAGCTTTGTTGACACGCTCGGAACCACGTGACCTAATGAATTGTTGCATTGTGTCAAGGATATGTCAGGTTCCAGGGAGGATTCTTTATCGAGAGCCTGCAGTTTAGTTTGTGCAGATCCACACTATATCATTACAGCTAATCTTCTGCTCTCCCTCCCTCTCTCAGCGCCCTGTAATACAAAAGTCCTGTCTCTTGTCCAACGCATCATGTTTTACAGCAGTTGATAAGCCCCACTTTTATTAGTTTAGGTAAGCCCATAGTGATTGGGTTGATGGCTCCGATTATGAGCGAAGAAGCTAAGCGAGGTTTAAGAACACGGACTCTTGGACATTCTATACAGAAACCAAACGCAAAACAGGAAGATCCCCATTGCACAGAGGGACTGTTCCAGGTTTCTCTCTATGGTATTTAAGTGAAGGTGTGGCTAAGCTCACAGTAAAGCCAGGAATGAGACAAACTGGGCAATGGGAATCTTATTTTCACGGGTTCCATTCTTACTGAGTCCTCACAACTACTCTGATTTAGAACTGCGCACAGCTGTAATGGAAACAGTCACATTCAATACGAACAGCACTGGTAAAAAATGCCAAACTTTTTTGTTCATTACTTCACTATGCCCATATGCCAAACCGCTCAACACAATAACTGATTAATAGAATCAACCGCATAGTGTAATACAAACTTCTTTTTTTACTATTCAGATAGCTCAGAATCAAATGAAGGTATACAAATAAGACTGCATAACGAGTTTTCTTTTCACTGTAATAATAATAATAATAATAATAATAGGAAAAAGAAGAAGAAGAGGCAGCCAATTGCGTGTAGCAATAACGCACAGCGTAGCCCCCAAACACTTACCTGAAGACGCGCTGTTGTGGACACTGCCATTAGCCCTGGGGACTGTGGTTGAGCCGCTCGATCTGTTTTGGATCATCCGCATTCGCACTTGGTCCTGCACACGCTGGCTTTTTGAGATCTGGTCGTAGCCGCTGGCCCCGTGTCCAAGATTGATCTCAGAGGGCAGCGCATAGCTGGATACAGAAGTATTGGGCTGGAGAGCAGACAAAAATACGCCTTCATGCACGGCACTCATGATGACTTTATATCGTTTCTATAGCAGAAACTGTTTTCAGAAAGCTAAAACCAAAGTCCAATTCTTAAAGAAAAAAAAAGACAGAAATTCTTAACCACAAAATAAACCCCTCCAAAGCAGGGTCCCGAACTCGTCAACTCCCTCGCACAATTCAAGTTTAAACAAAGAAGTTATATGTCTGCCGTGTCAATAGTCAATCGAAGCTGTCGTCTATTTCTTTGCCGGGATCTGAGGACTTTTTTTTCTTGTTGCTATGGTTGTCCAATAATTGCTGTGCTTCGTGGATACCTTGATCTGACTGAACAGCACACCCTGATATTCATCGGAGCACTGGTCTGAAATGAGGTGGAGCTCCGGTGATGTCATTTCAGCGGACCACCTTAAACAGGTGAGTCACCAGAGAAGATAAGGAAGCGAGCCCCGCCCCCTGCTCTCGCGCTCAATTGCACGAACAGGTTTCTTAAAGTGGACAGTTCAGGTTACTTATAGAATTTTCTCAATATCAAGCCATTAAAAATATAATGTTTAAAACAGCAGCTATAAAGGCCCTTTTGTGGGCTACTGCCTGTACAAAGCTGCTGTTGTGATATTCCACGCAGAAAGTAATGACGCATGCATAATGGCATACGGCGTGCAGGATACGCAAGTCAGGCGCTTTTTGAAGGATTGAGAAACAAGACAACCGAAATACTACAAGCCTTTTGTGGAAGTGTAATTATTTGTAATTATTAGACGTCTTATGCTAACCCCAAAATCTGCAAACACCAAGACCACATTAATTCAGCACCCCTCTGGAACTTCTCCAGTCTGTTCCACTGTGTTCCAAACAAGCCTTTTTAAAATCCACTCTGCTGTTTGTCTACTTACTGTCTGCCCTGTACGGTTATTTGCATGCCATGTAAAGTAGTCCGAGAGGGCATCCATTAAGTGAGAGATGTTACATTTTAGCAAACCATCTTGTATAAAATTCTTCAGCTAACTGACTACTGACTAATGATGCCTTTTTTCCACCTGCCACTGGACAGAAAGTCATCTGAAACCAGTCCTGTTCGTTTCTATCAGCAGCAGATTGAGATAAAAAAAAAATGGATAGCAAATAGTCTATATTTGACCTTTGGCCGGTTGCAGATTGGATTGCAGAATGCTCATGGAATTGTCGGAGGCCCCAGTTTGATACTGGAAGGAGATTGCGTTTTACAGATGGAAATGTGCCATTGCTCAGCTAGCAATCTGTTTCAAATGGGAGAAGCTTCATCTTCCTAGGAGCTGAAGAGATGAGAGGGTAAAGCAAGGGTGGTTCAGAGAATTGCCTCCCGGTGATGGTCAGGAGGTCTCACTCATGCTCTTCGATGCAATCCACCCAGTGCCTGCTGTCAATTGGTATCAGCCTCACTGCATCGACTGGCTGCCTGCAATCCTGCAACACTGTACCTGTGAACGACTCCTTAGCTCAATAGAGCACGATGCATGGTGCCACATACTGGAACGTATACAAGCGCTATTCACATCCCATCACTCAAGACTGCTATTGGGAAACCAGTTTTCTTTTTTACTTATCCTGTTAAATCACAATGCCTCAGGCACACCATTTGCGTGATTTTTAAGTATTGTAAGAGGCTGTTCCTAAGCAAGACAACGAACGAAAAATCATAAATCATAATCCCCACCCTCCTAATCTGGTTTCTGGCTGCCTCACAAAGGCTTGTGTCCAATCAGCTTGAGTCAGAGGGCATGGAACACAATGTGCTTTTGTGTTTGATGGTTCAGTTTAATATGAGATTTTCACTGGTCTTCTTAAGAAAACTGATTGTGACAAGCCTTAACCCATAAAGCACAAACAAGCAGCTTGGGAAATCACAGAAAAAAACATGGTAAAGGTTTGTAAAGACCACAGTTAAGCACTTTAAATGCATAGTATAAACACGAGGAAGAAAATGCTGTGCAAATTGACCATGGTAAAAGTTTTAAAAGGGATAAAATAAAATATATAACAAACTAAATCAAGCAGACAAGTGTTTCAACTGGAGCCTTCCTCAATGATCAGTGATCCAGTTCTGGGGATCACAAAGTCCCTGTTTCAAATGGAACCATCACCAGACAATGTGAGGTAACTACTTGTAACTTTTGTCTCTCCTTCTAGCATTCTTGCTGGGGATGATGTCTGCATATCCTTGTGCAGTGCGAGTGCATACTGAATCTCTCTGCAGCTAGGCGAAACAGAAGGGCAAAGTATGTTTTTTTTAGATTGCATTATGCTTTAATCTTAAAGCTTTCATTGTTTTATTGAACCCCTTCTTCTTTTTTCTTTTCATTTTAAGTATTTATTCTGGAACAGGAACAGCCTTTATACAGCACATTGCATGTGCACCTGTGTAAATGCTGGGCGTTGCCAGGCTGGCAGGTAGCAGTCGGGAGGGGCTCCTGGGGAAGTACTCAGCAATTAAACATTATCATTACCTTTACTAATCAGAACGAGCAGTATAATAATATTGGACCATTCAAGGAGACTCGCTGAGAACTGAGAGTGAAGGCTTTTAACCGACCTCAGATCACTATTGCAACAATGCAGGGTCCTTATCGTGCAACCTCTCATCAGCAGAACCAGTTTGAAGGAAGAATAATTATGACTTCCATAATGTGACGCCCATCCTCTCCTGCCAGACTTGTTTAACAGAACAGCTCATCTGAAGTCTCGCTAGGTTTGCACTCCAGGCTAGTCTAGTGGGCATCCGTTTCGGTTCAGTTTAACTGCAGTGGCTTCTGATAGGGGTGCACAGAGAAGGTCCAGGTGCTGTAACTGCTTTACAGAATGCATACAAACCCAGAAGAGAGACGAGAACACGCAGAGCCAAGCCACTCTCAATAATGAGCGCACTAAATCATTTAATAACCAACCATGGAACAAACACAAAGTTTGTAATAAATAATGCAATTCTTTAAAGCAGTGAACAGAGTTATCATTCGTATTTGTACGGAGTGGTGCGTGCACATTAGCATCGCCCTTCATTCACAACGAAACTTCTCCCAATCTGATTGTGTCGATCGATCTCCAAAGCCATTGCAATACCATATTAATTTTAATACACCAACCATTCAATGTGTCCTAGTGAGCTGAGTTTTGAAATGAGTGGGGGCCCCATAGACTAGAAATTATACCTGCGAATGTTCCACATACTGTAAACATCTCTCAGTCACTGTACCTACATGGTAGGCACTTTATTTAGGCAATACAGCAAAAAAAACCTTATTTTTTTCACAGTGATAAGCATTCTGTGCAGTATATATTTAAAGATATTCCATTATTCTATTATTTGAAACACTTGCTGCACTGTATATATTAGCTTGCCCTTTTAAAACGACCTAAATGAACATAAAAAAGATAGCGAGGAGCAATGAGCAAGACAGAGAGAGAGAGAGAGAGAGAGAGAGAGAGAGAGAGAGAGAGAGAGAGAGAGAGAGAGAGAGAGAGAGAGAGAGAGAGAGAGAGAGAGAGAGAGATAGTTACATATAAAAGTTAGTATTACCATGAATGCAAGCTGACTTCAAAAGACTTGTGATTTGACGCTGTTCAAAACACAAGGTCCAGCAGAGCGGTTAGTTATGCTTCCTTGGTTTGTCTGGTTTGATCAGCTTCGCAGCTGTGGGAACGGATTTAAAAACTGGGATCCACACCCTTAAACAGCTTCAGTCATGAGCTGCACCTTCACTGCCATGGTAAAGTGATGTCTAAGAAGGTGTTCCTATAGACCCTGGGGGAGGGGGTGACATTCACAGCTCTTCTTTTTTTGGGGAGTTACCCTCTGACAAAAGTTTGACAAGGTTTTTATTAATTGTCATTCTGTATTTGATAGCCTGTTTCTCTGGAGCTCAGAAACAGACGAGTCGGGGGTTATGAGGGAGTAGGAGACCAGACGCATGCTGGTTTGCATCGCTGCTCGAGAGGGTTTCAAATGTTTAACGATTATTTTAAATGTGAAGCGTCAAAACACATCATGTAGGGTGACCATGGAGAGTCAGCAGGGTGCTGGTTCAATGTGGCAAGTCAGCAAGGTGTTTTATAATTGAGGGAAATGTGATCATTGCTCAGTGAGGCCAAGTTTAGAACAAACAGGAATAAGAATAAGACCTTTATTTTGACCTTTTTCGTAATCATTGTTTAGTTAAAACAAAAGTCGTGTTTCATTTGAAGTTATTAATAAATCCCAATTAAAAAAAAAAGCTTGGACAGTCCTACCAAAAGAAGCTTAATAAATTCCACGGCAAACGTTTTTGACATTAATTTAGAGTGACCAATTATTATTTGCATTTCTTTTTCCCCCTATTATGTTTCACCGCAGCGAGTCCTCACACAGCACAGATGTTCTGAGAGCGTATGAGCGTCCTCCGATCTCACAAGCCTAAAGCCAGAATCACTTTTAGACCGAGCAATCCGGGAGAGTCAGAGCCAATGTGGTGCCCCCCTTCGGAGTCCCCAGCAAAGTTCAGCCTCTTTGCACAGCCCGGACGTGAACTGGTGCCGTCCAAGCTGTGTGACTCATCCTGCACTCCCAGCGGCAGCGCTTTAACTGGATGAGCCACTCTGGGACCCCTTGACTTTTTAAAACTTTTGAGTGATAAATAGTTATGAATGATAATCAAGTTACCAGCAGGCAGTTAGCATTTTTAAATGTTCCTATTTTTACCTTATATTGGGGCCAGTTTTGCCAACCGTATAGCAGTCTGCTGAATTCAGTTGAATTACAGAAGAAAGTGAATTGAAAAAAACAACAAAATACTTTGATCTTGTAATCATCTAGTTTGGCTTTTCTCCAAACTGTCTCGCTCTGTCTTGGCATCTCCTTTCTAAAAGCCTGCTTTATGCTTTGTTTCTCAGAAATGTCTTTAAAGAATGAAACCTTACAGGTGCTTGGGACTCGTGCCTCGAGCACAGATACTCTCCTTTAGCTGATCTGGGAGGGTGGGTGAGGCTGGGAGAGTTCAAAGGTCATGTCGTCACATGATTTGAAAGGAAAAAGGAAAGCTGTTCATGCCCAGCGCTTAGGGTTCTCCAGACAATCTCAAAGCAATTTCAAAGCCAGGTAAAGACAGATTCAGAGTAACATGGAGCAACAGAAGCTAGAACCATTGAGATTGATGAAATAGCAAAAACAGCAAAAACTATTTAAAAAAATGCAATTTAACAAATACAAAATAAAATGCAATTTAAAAAATACAAAAATTAAATACAATCTAACAAATACAAAATAAAATGTGTGTGTGTGTCTGTGTGTCTATCTGTGTGTGTGTGTGTGTGTGTATGTGTATATGTGTGTGTGTGTGTGTGTGTGTGTGTGTCTATCTGTGTGTGTGTGTCTGTGTCTGTGCATGCAGCTTAAAACTTCTTAAACTAGCCAGACTGCCTTAAGAGAAATGGCTGTTGCTGTTGCCACACCACTCACTGCATGTTCCCCCTTGTTTCCACAAAAAAAAGAAGTGCATTTGAAATCAATGTGATTTTAGGTTGCTATGGCAACAGTCCTCTGTTATACCGAAGGTAGACCACATAAAATGTTTTTATCTTTGAACTTTAATCGCCTCTGCAGCTTGGAGTTTGTATTTGTCCCAGGTTGAAGTAAGAGGAGTCCTGCAGGTCCACATTGCTGTATTATTAGATACACAAGGCCTTTTTGTTCAAAGCGTTTCCTTCATTCTTTAAATAACTTTTTTTTTTTTTTTTTTTTAAAGGAGACAAAAATCAAAATGAATAACAAAACACATGGAGAGTGCTTATAAGAAATGGAACTATATCACTCAGCTGTTTAGTTTTTGTAAATGAACATGCGTTTTACCTGTTAGGAGTTAATTAAACACAGAAGTAAACACTTTGAAAATATGCCCCATTATATCCACTAGCTTTGAAGCTTCAAAAGGTATTGTTTTCATTGTACCCATATAGAAGTTATTACAAAAAAAAATAAAAAAAAACCTTTGTTGCTCCAGGTGAGCCCTAGAGCTTTGCCATAACCCTTACAAAAGATGCCCATAAGAAAAACATAGGGAAGTGTAATAAAGCATAATGAACGGTAACACATATTCTAATACGGTGTTTATATTGGGATAATAGAGACAACCCCATAGCAAAACCATGGCTTCGAGTGAAAAAAATATTTCCATGCAATCTTGAACTGTGAGGTGCTAAACAGTCACACGGCTGTTTTGGCCACATTGCATCAGAGGCCGGGAACGTGGGCATTGTCGTGAGGAGGTGCAAGGACATTCCACCGGGAGCTGTGAAGTTCTGTGCAGATTTCATTTCAATTCCACTTGCTGTAACGTTGGATCAGATTACTCTCAGAGCGCTCCAGAACTGACCACTTTCAAATAGGGCTGCCACCTCTGAGGACATCTGAACACAAGGGACGGCTTTCAAACTCTCTAGAAATCCTACCGATAACAATGATAATATTACTATGATAGTGCTAACAGCCAGTTCAATATTGTCCATCTATTGCAGTAATACCATCTTGATTTATCTAACTTGGCTTAACTCATGGGACTGCCATTGCTTCTGGTGTTGCTTTAGGGATCTTATCTACATGGAGGTGATTAAAAACCGGGATCTTTTAGTGTCCCGGGAAATCCTAGGACACCTTTCTCAAAACCAGTACGATCCAGAGAAATGGAAACAGCTGGCAACCCTACCTTCAAACCAGTTTCCAGTGTCTTCGGTACAGAAAGCGCACTGTACCGAGAGACCCCCTCCGGTATAGAAATGTGTTTTGTTTCCACTCATAAATAATAGATCGCTATAGGCAGTTGCCAACTGTGTAAGCACTTGTGACATAATATCTGCTTCCTAAATCATCAAGAGACAAAATGTAATAATAAAGCATAGGTAAGCATAGGTAAATATATGTGTGTGTGTGTGTGTGTGTGTGAGAGACAGAGAGAGAGAGAGAGAGAGAGAGAGAGAGAGAGAGAGAGAGAGAGAGAGAGAGAGAGAGAGAGGTTATAGTTTTCCGGCAGATAAGTAGTACTTGGACACAAACACATTCCTTCAAGTCAAGGAGTGAAAACATGTCACTCAAGTATTTATTCATCATGTCAATAGCAACAAAAATCAGTGGTTGTTGAGTGTGCAGGTTATGAAAAGCAACTCGCAGTGGCTGTTGGTCTTTTTAGTTTCTTGCTGTATGTAAAGATATGTTAAGATCAGTTAGCTGAGTAATGGGAATGAAAAGCCTAGCAAGATGCAAATAATAGGACTCAAAGCCCCATCCAACAATTCATCACAGCGATCTGAGGGGGCTGTTCAAACACAATCAAAACAGCATGAAACCAAATCCCTACGGCGAATGTGTCAGTGTAACCCCGACACAAAGGCACACCAACCTGAGCATGTTCCTGTGTATTAATCACCCTATCACTCTCTGCCCACACCCCGGCTAGCCTGCAGGATTGCATGGCCGGGATCATATCTCCACATTGAACGCAGTGTTGGAGTCTATTGCTAGGCGGCTTCCAAATTAATTGGGTGCATTTTAGTGCTAATGACTATTTGGAGAGCAAAGTTTTGAGAATCAAGTCCAATGACTTCAGCTGTTGCATTGTTCCACAGGCAGTGACTGTACCAGCATGCAAACCAAATCAAGCCTCAAGACTCAAGTTGGACACATTCCAAGGTGAAACAGAAATGGGCAGCAGTGAACATGAAGGCTGTAATTATTTTATTAACTTTTTTGTTTTCAAGCGGGTGAGACCCAAGCTTACTCACGGTGGGATGACCGAATGAAACCGTTTCTTTTAACTCAATAGCGTGTCATTTACTTTTTAAACTAAATCCCACAAACCTCAGCTAGCAACAGAAGAATGCAGGGCGATCAACAGGAGTGCGTTGCCAATCTTAGCCGGGGGGGCAGCATAGAACTGTGCTGTGGGGATTGTGCTCCCCTGGGATTAGGGAGGGAGATCCACTGCCGATAGTTTAAACACATTCACCCCATTGCAACCACATGATTGCCTTGGCATTGATAATCCCAGAGAAGGGATCTGATGGTTACTGAGCAGTTTTAACTTCCCTTTTTTTTCAATTAGTTTTTAAATAGGTTAACTAACTATTAACGAAACAAACAAACAAACAAAAAAGTTGTTAAGCCTCCAGTTTACAATTCAAACCTTTAGCTGTGTAGTAGTGTCTAGTGGGGCAGGATTGGAGGGTGGATAATTACATGACTCTGTGCTGTTCGGCTTAATTTCAAATACAGAGTAGCCTATTCAGGGTATAATACTGTTTAATATATCTCTGGAATAAACCTTCATTGTTTCAAGCACTGTAGAAATATTGAAATGTCTACTTTACAGTGATTTTTATCTTCGTGATGGCGTCCTTTGTGTTGCGTGTGTTGCCGTTGATGGTATCAGTCAACCCTGCTGAGCTGAATGTATCAAAGGTGTGGTGAGATCACAAGGCATCCACACCCACTGCCGCCTTCCTGCTTCACACACACAGGCTCCAGTAACAATGAGGTATACTGTATGTTAGCTTCAATTATAAGAAGCGAATGGTTCTGCGGGTCCTGCAGCTATATTGTTCAGGACGATGCACATAATGGGACAGCGTCTGTTTCAGGAAAGTAGGCAAATCCTGTGGTTTGAAATGCATCTGTGGAAGGCCATCCAGTAGTACGCTTATTGATTTGGACCAATCAGAATAGATACAATGAAGGGAAAACATAATACATGGTTTCATTATAACCATTTGGGCGACACAGTGCATGTTCCCTTCATTGGAAATAAAAACGTGATTCGGTATAATTTAATTAATAATAAATAAATCATGGTTGTAGCAGCAGTTTTTAAGTATTCTGTAAATACTTCGTCTAATAGATAGAAACAATGCTTATGGGGCTGTCAGGGCTTGTTTTCAAAAGATATCGGCATGGACATAATACAAACCAATGGAATATCTTGTGTGTGTGTGTGTTTGTGTGTGTGTCAGATGGTATATATATATATATAGAGAGAGAGCAGCGCCTTCATGCTGTCGGCATGTCGGATAGCATACTATCACAAATTGGTTAACACTACAACGTGTCTCTAATTATTGTGTATTTACTAAGTAGTTACATGTGTACTTACACATAGTTACAGTGTTATTATTCACAGTTACAATGTACTTAATGTGTAAAAATGTTTTATCCGTCTTTAACCCCCATTCATTAAAGCTTCAAAACGCACACACTGTACAGCTATGGTCAAAGGTTTTGCATCACCCTGTAGAATGAACTAATTTTGCTTCATAAAGTCGAATAAACCTGATGAATAATATTACTTTAACACACTGAATTACATACTACTTTGTAGTTTTCTGTATACTTAACAAAAAAACTGACAACAAATTTAAAATGTGACATTTCGAACTATAACATGAAATACTGTACTACTATTATGGCTTCCGTAGACTTTTACGATATAATTGTGTAGTTTCTTTGATTACACAGTGCTAAATAAAAGATCGAAATTATGTTCATATATTTTTTTTTATATCTTAATCCTAAAATTCTAGGTGATGCCAAACTTTTGGCCATACCTACCCGACTAAGCATTATTCAAAATAATGTCTTTGGAGTTCCTGGGACACCCACACGGCTCATTTTGTCGTGCTGGTTTGCTATGTATCAGTTCATTTTTTTTTAAACTCAGTTTATGTAAAGGGGGAGTGTGCCTGTCTCTGGTAATGGCATGGCTTCTCATATAGACACACACCCAGATAGACAAAGTCCATTGAATTCTTGGAGTATTTAACCACACTTAGGTGTGAAATCTGACAAGGCCAGCACAATTATGGACCAACCCTTTACAGGAATTTGGAATAAACCATCGCAGTGCCATTTTAATATTACTAGACTATGGTGCTGTGGAGTGGATTACTGTGTATTGTGTTTTAACCAGACATGAACTACTGTGTAGGGTGCATGAAATAAAGGAGGGAGGCTGTTGACTGTTGTCTCACGATATATGCCCTGAAGTTATAGCTATTATAATGCAAGTCTTTCCTTGCTTTAAAGTCCTGTTGTTTAATAATAAAAGGTCAGTTAATCAAGCTGTGCCCTTAAATAAGTTATCCCAGTTGTACACGCATAACAAAGTGTAATAAAGCACAGTGAGAGCATGGTAAAACTATCTGTCTTTCGGAAATCTGGATTTTAAAACAGGAAAGCGTTACCCCTCAGTAATGAATTCCTGGAGCGTCAATCTCCTGTTCCAAAGGGGTCAGCGTGTTCACTACTAACACTGTTGAGAGGTGAGAAGAACCTGCTTCTGAGCACAATCTTGTAAAACCATTTTCACGTAATGCTTTTCTTAAACTTTTTTTTTTTCTTCAAATGGATTTTAAAGCCTTGGTAACAGCCCCTTTAATTCCTGTGAAGTACACAAAGGACACCGATTGCCAGATTCCCACAGTTCAGAGTTTAAACAAACATTTTCAAAGCCTGCACTGTCCTCCTCCCACACTGAGCGCTGATCCTGACTCTCCAAGCAGCTCTGTTACTGTGCGGGGGGCGGAGTTTACAATTCACTGCGTGCAGACTGGGAAGAGAGGAATCAACACACAGCAAGAGGAGCTTCTGCCATTGGAACATAGCACACAGCTCCACCGAGTGCCCAAATGTTGTAATTGCTAGGATGGTGAAATCAGATTTTTTTTTTTTTTTTTGCGTACCAATTATTTCATGTTTGCACTGCATGTCAAAAAACATCCAATATCTTTATCACAATGTGTTTTATTTTTTCTAGTACTTTTAAAAGTGGTTATAGGATTTCCTTATAAAAGTTGTCCACAGTAAATTTCAACAGTAATTGGTTGTACTATGCATTTACCATGTTTTTTTTAATATATTTTTTTTACCATACCTCTGGCCTTTACAATGCTTTACAGGGGTCAGCATAACTACAAATGACAACAACAATAAAAGAACAGTGAAACTGTACTGTTTTTTCATTCAGATACAAACATGGCAGCTCTTTGCCAAGTGTTATTTATTGTTCTTTATTATTTTATTACAGACTGTATTCACACTGAAGAAAGAAAAGCACCACAGTATACAAATATGTACGATATTCAATCACCAACAGCAGGCACATGCTCTATACAGGAATGATACTGAGTGACTGTCATGTGATGAGCACCTGATAGGTGAGAGGGATCCTGCGTAGTACAGGGCAGGTCGGCCGGTCAGAGAGTTAGACTGGACAGCAGGGGGCCAGTTTATCTGCCTGACAAATGTTGGTCTACCATCGGGAGGGGATGTAGAATTTTAGGTCCAATATTTGAACAGGGGTTCAAAAATCAAATCACTTTGGAATGGACTTTGACAGGAGAGCATTTGAAGTTTATTTGGATTAGCAACCCATTCCAGATGTGCACTTGTGGCAGTTTTGAAAGAAGCACATAGCAAATGCGTATTTTTTTTTTTTGTAATGTTATCTGCTGCTGTACAAGCTAAAGAAACTGCACAGAGAATGTCAGTCAATAAATGAACATCATGTTCTGTGTTTATTAAGATCAGGTTTTAATTGCAGTGTATCAGGGCTGATTGCTCTTACAAAGGTTTCAAGGGCTGGCACAGTATGCACGTTTCAGATCGTCCCTGATCCTCCCCATCTTTCCCCCTATCCAGTCCACCTCCCCAAGTCCGAGACACATTTGGAATTTGACACCCAGTTTAAAAAGAAAGGCACTATTTCAACTGTTAACATGGGGTAATGATCAACGTCCTTTGGCACTGTTTTTGGGTGAGCAGCATCAGAGGGTTTCAGACTTTCTCATGTCAACTCAAATCGGACACGCAGGCAAGTCATGAAAGAGTTGCACTCTGTTACACACGATCAGAATCCACTGGTGTTAAAACTCTCCAATCGCGAGCAACACAAATAAAAATGATCCATCTAAAACGAAGTGGATCGCCAAGCGTTACATTTCAGACTGTAATATGCTGATAAAAACAGTGCTGCATTTACACACTGTATCTCTCTCAGATCTCCACATCGCAGTCTGGCACAGTACCAAATTCAATAACTGTGTCGTTTCCCATATTACTCACTGCATGCTTGGAGCTGGACCACCTGTCTCTCTAAACAACGTTCTTAGGTGCTACACTTGAGTAGATTGTTAGGAGCTTGGACTGCAAGGTACTTTCGGTTTCAATATTCATCATGCATGGACTTTCCAGAATAATGCCATAAATCAGAGTTCTCTGCTCAGCTGCAGCAGGAGGAGCACAAAGCTTGTTTCTGCAGTGAGGGGTTTGGCATCTTTGCATTGTTTGAAATGGGTGTGCCGCAGCAATCATCATTATCTGGTTTTTAGGTAATACGATTCCCAGTCGTACAAATCTAAAGCATTAGTTCTGCCTCTGTTCTGATCACACAAGACCGACTTGGCTAGGTTTCGCTTGGTCTCA
Source organism: Acipenser oxyrinchus oxyrinchus (assembly GCA_030684275.1). Taxonomy (NCBI): domain Eukaryota; kingdom Metazoa; phylum Chordata; class Actinopteri; order Acipenseriformes; family Acipenseridae; genus Acipenser; species Acipenser oxyrinchus. Next base: position 4,599,163 of record CM060267.1, read on the forward strand.
ACTGTTTTTCATCCGATTATTACAATTACGCAGGGTGTAATCCGCGTGCGAACATCGTTTACAGGTTATACGAGGTAGATGATGCAAGGGATGCCCTATGAGGTGGACTTTTTTTCTGGGGAAAAAGGGCACATTGCTAAAATGGCCAAAAATGTTATGGATTCGTTTTTATAAAAACAACTACAGAAACGTTGACGATTTCTGAAAATCTGAACCCCCTAACACATGCTGTGGTTGGTTGTGGTGTCAGATCAGCTCCCTCGTTATCTACTGCAGTACAGAAACCGATTCATCTCACAATGTGTCTCAAATCACTTGCAAAGATATCTGCACCCTATGGAGGTCACCTCTCTGAAAATGAGTATTTTACATTCCTTTACCAATGCAACTGCATATGAACTAAAATGTTTAAAATGATAATTTCATATAGAGTAAAAAAAATAATAATAATCAACTAATGATACACATACACATACACACATATATATATATATATATATATATATATATATATATATATATATATATATATATACACACACACACTGAATATATCATTTAGTTTTTTGTTTTTCAATATAAGCCCGTTGTTAGAAGAAATATAGTTAGAACAAACAGTCTTATTAATTTTCTACATTAACTAAATCGACTCCAGCACAGGGTGTTTGCAACAAAGAAGTTCACAAGGTCATGTGTACCCAGATGGGTTTTGAACTTGGCTTGCTTGCAGAAGCAAAATAACAGTTATCTGCATTCACCTGTGTGTGTGTAAATCAAGGCTTTGACCAGTACGCCCTGTTCACAACATTTTAAGGACCGGTTTTGAACAACGTTTTGTCCAGGGCTGTTTTTTCATTTCATTTCAAAGCGTTTCTCTTTTTTTTAAAAAAAATTGAAAAAAAAAAAAAAGTTTCAAAATGAAAAAAACAAAACACATTAAAATAACTTGACATATATATACTTTAGTGTTTGGTTCTAGTTTTGTAAAATGAACAGGATGTTTTACCTCTAGAGCCTCTGTCCATTAAAAACTGGAGTTTTAGGAACATTTAAAACATGTGTCTACAAAGAGGCAGTAGAACAAGCTGCAAAAACAGCTTGAATTCAGCACTAAACATCTCCAATTTATTTTGGAGGTATATCTCCTAGATATTTAAAGGGCAGGCCAATCAGTACGTATTAACCTTTATCAACAACACCTGCTTTCTTAATGAAACATTAATAAGGACATGTGCACAAAGAATATAACAAGAAAATAGCAAATCACTGACATGCATTATTTGTAAAATACATTTCATCCTAAATATGTGGAAAATAAACCAATAAAAATGATCAAATCCAGGAGCCTGGTTTTTAGATGGCAGATTGGGTTTGTTCTGAAGATCTCTGTAGTTTATTATTTTTTTCACATTCGTGTTTTAGAGCACAAGCTGGATCTCTATGCAAGAGTAGAAATAGTAAAAATCATTAGAACAAGGTAAAAGCCAGACCCCTGCAAGGAGCCAAAAACCCTGCAAGGGTACAAAAGGGATGCTCTCTGTAGACTAGGGATTAGGTATAATGGAGTTGCAAAGCTCAGTCTTAGACATGCTCCGATAATCAAGCTGAAGTGGGAAGCCAGTGGTTTCATACAGTGCAGAGCGAGAGTAGCTCAGTGGTTGGAGTTCAGGGCTGCAGTGCAGATGGGGGTTCAAGCATTGATACACCCACTGTGCAGTCATGGGAAGAATAAAAGGAATTTGAACAGCTATTCAAAATCAATCCAACCGGACTAAAATCCATGCTCCTTTATTTTATTTTTTGTAATACAACAGTACCAGAAAAAAAGAGTACATTTTTTACATTACAATTTTATATAGCTGTATATATATATGTTACAGTTATTAATATGCATAGATTCTACGTGTTAACGAGCCAGGCTTGCCATAAATGAATGTAACAGGCACACGAACAGATTTAGGTACAATTATTTTGTTTTGCTTTTTTTTTTTTTTTTCTGTATAATCGGATGCACACGCAACAAAAAGGCTGCAATGTTGTCCCAATCCACCAGGGTGCGCTTCTGTATAAAAGTGATCCGGGACTATAGCACCACCTAGGGGTTCAAAACAACACTGCTGGTGTCTGTACAATATGTATTAAAAAACCACAAAGGCTCTGCCCATTGCACACAGATACACTAGGCAGCATGACTGTAGCAAGCATCCTTTTTTTGGGAGCAACACTATCCGTTTGCTACACTTATTACAAAGTCTTGCAAGGTTTGACACTTATGGCAGCTTTCTATAAGCCTATGTTTAGTTGCCGCAGGATCCTCAGAAACCCCAGGTGACCCGAAAAGCATGCCCGACTGTACATCCCCGTCTCCTTAACACACACGCATGTTGATCACTTGAATCCCACATGCCTTGCTCAATTTCTTTAAGCATACAGCAGCAGTATTGCTGCTTCCATAAACCCACCATTCCTACAGTGGTTCTTTAGATTAGGTTTAATGCAGAACGATTGAATGCATGAAGCAGAGGCAAGAATCTGGGACCAGAGCCAAGACGCAGGGTAGCATTGCATCAGCTCAGCCTGGGAAATTCAGTTTCCTCATTCCTAATGGATGTGGGGATACTTCACCAAGTCCCCAGCTGACCAGGCAGTACGTCCTACAAACAGATAATGTACCATGATATACAGCATGGGTTCAGTGTGGGTTACCTAACCTTGTGATGCATTACTCACTGTATACTCATAGTCTTAACCATTTTGGTAAGCCAACACCTAACGCATTCTTAAAACAAGTTTTAAAACGCTAAAACATGCAATTACAGATTTAAAAAAAAATACCAAAACGATAAAGAAATATAATGAATAAAAAGGTCATACTGCGGGTTTCTTGGGAATCCTGTATTGAGCAATACCCAAATGGTGCCACAAGAGAGGCTACAAATTCAAAACACTTTGGGATTTGGGATCATTAGTAAGACTGCAAAATAAGGAGCAAGCGGCTAACTGTGTTCCAAAATATAAAACAAAACAAAACAAAGACTTTTCTTAGGTCGTTCTATGGCATATACGGAAGGACAGGTTTAGTAGACAGAGCTGTTCCGGATTCCGCAGCACAGAATCATGCTGAAAATCATCTCGAAGATCTGAAAGCAGAAAAACAGAGACAGTGAGCACAGCTTTAGCAGAAAAGCAGTAGGGCAGGGATGGAAAGACGACTCCCATTGCATAGCAGTTTGATCCACCCCTGGTTTTACTACGAGTTGAAAGAGACACACCTGAGCGTGTTGTCTATACGCTGTTGCTAATCAAGCTCGTAGTAAACCTGGAATGAGTGAAACTGCTATGCAACAGGAGTCTTCTTTCCATCCCTGTCCTGCCCTGCTGTCAGCACCCTTATAAAAGTGTTCCTTATCAGCATGCATACTTACCATGATAAATGCCACCACCAAGGCAGCGATCCCGATTAGGTAGAGCTTAGTGGTGAAGAGTTCATCAATACGGCTGTGACAGCTCTGTGCAAGAGGAATATAAAACATCAGCCACCTCTTATTCACATGTTTAACCCCCATTAATACCAAATAGAGTTTTGTGTGACAGAATCAGAACACGAGCCGTAAAAATGTAATTTGATACATTCTAAATCAATATTTCTTCACTGATTTTTTTAATTTATTTATTTACTTTGATTAAATCCTTTGTTTTGGCTAAACTGCTGCTTCCTGTTTTGAGGCCAGTCGGGGTAGATTTGCCTGTAATCAGAGCAGTGAAATTTCACGCCGGCTATGAAGCTCAACACATAGAAATGGAGCCACTTTATCATCACTTGGGGAGGAAAAATACCACAAAACGTATCATTTTTAGGCTCTGGTTTCTTATTTTATATTGAGTTGACAGAAACGCAACTGAAGGGCTGTATTTGCAGAATTAATAAGTTACATTCAGACTTAACTTTTGCAGGCAACAAAATGAGACTAAGTTACCATGACACTATAGTTAAAGAGAAAAAGGCAATAACAGGTAGATGTCATTTAATAAAAATGCTCCAAAGGCCAAAAAGGTTGAGCGTCTCTCTGCTCTGGAAGACTTACGATCTGTGTGATCTGCTCCAGAATCGAGTCCTTCGTGGGACACAGTCCATTCGTCTGCAATAAGACTTGTGACACTTTATTAGTACCACAGCATTGCAACTGAAAGAAGAAACAAAATATCAGTTAAGTCAGCGGTGGATGTACCATGCCCTCTCAATTGATTGGTACTTCATCTGTATATACAGCACTCCCCTTTATAACACTACAGCGGGGAGCCAGAGCTACAAGACCAGGCTGTTTGGGTCCCACCTGATAACCACATGGAAAGTGCTGGTGGAATGGTATAATGGGGCAAATGGGAGCCACACCCACACTGCATTGTAACAGGTTCAGCCATTTAAAGGCTGCCTTATGAAGGGGGAACACCTCGTTTTGTAGGGAATGGTTCATTGCAGAATCTCAGTTACCGTTTCGTGGAAGACCTTCAGAACACCCTCTGCTTTCGCCCTTTTCTCTTCTTTCCCTGCAACTCCAAACAATGCTGGCACAGTGGCCGAGGAGAAAGCGCTGTCGTAGAAGACCTTCATTTCCTGAGTGACCTGGAAATGCAATAAAAAAAATAAAAATAAAATAAAACCAACAAGCACATCAGCAATGTGAACATACCCTGTGACCGCTGTGAACACAAACCAGTGCACAAGCACATCATCATCACCATCATCATCACCACAACCACCATCACCACAACCACAACCACCATCATCAACATCACCACCATCATCACCATCACCACCACCACCACCACCATCATCACCACAACCACCATCATCATCACCATCACCATCATCACCAACACCACCATAACCACAACCACCATCATCATCATCACCAACACCATCACCATCATCACCACCATCATCATCATCACCAACACCATCACCACCACCACCATCATCATCATCACCAACACCACCACCATCATCATCACCAACACCATCACCAACACCATCACCACCACCACCATCACCTACACCACCACCACCACCACCACCACCATCATCATCATCACCAACACCATCACCACCATCATCATAACGACAACCACCATCATCATCATCACCAACACCATCACCATCACCACCATCATCACCATCACCATCATCACCAACACCACCATCATCATCATCACCATCACCACCATCATCATTATCTCCACCATCACCATCACCACCACCACCACCACCACCACCATCATCATCATCATCATCATCATCATCATCACCACCACCACCACCACCACCACCACCACCACCATCATCATCATCACCACCAGCTCGGACTGCATTCATCTACAGGTAAAGACTGTGTACAAAACCAACTTGATTGTGGGATTCATGCATTCCCACTGTAATCAATTGGCATCTCAGCCTCTTGAACTGGATGGAGAGGTGAGGTGAGGGCTGGATGCGAAATCAAAGACAGATGTCTTACCGTTCCACTAAAAGACCGAGCTCTGTAGTGGAGAGGGAAGTACGGGTCTTACGCTGATGTCAGTCTTATTAACTAGGAGGAGATTCACTACACTGTGCTTATTAACTACCATATTCCTTCGAATTTAAGACGCAATTTTGTAAACATTTTTTGCTTCTCAAACATAGCTTGCGTCTTAAATTCGAGTGCAGTATAGTGATGTGTGTATTTAAAAAAAAAAAAAGCCATCAAAAAGACGTGACTGCCCGAATACACAAGCAGCAACGTGACTTACTTCCTGAGGAATTCAAAGATGCTTTCACAATTTCAGCGTTTCTAACAAACATTACCAGCTTGGATAGATCGGAAATGCTGATCAGACCCCTATGTTATTCGACGTGCCAAGCAATACGACAGTTCACAATTTGGGAGAAAAACAGGTGTGAGTAATCTCCATATGCGTATGTTATGTTCTGTTAGTTGGTATTGTGCATACCGTTCTGACTGTTGTGTTTGCAACACGGTCAGTGCTGTTGTGGTTGCTGGGTTGCCTGATGTAGTGGAGTGTTGTGTTGTGAGTGACAGGTGTGTGTATGACTGGAGATGCCATCTTAACTACTATAGTACGCAGCACAATAAAGGTTCCGATTTTTTTTTTAATAAATAAATAAATAAATAAATAAATAAATAAATAAACTCCCCCAATGTGATTGTGTGGGACACACACGTTAGGTTATCAAAGTGTCCCTTGAAGATTACTGAATCAAAGCTTTGGAGATAAGAGGAACAATTGTCAGGCTGTAATTCCACTTGCAGCCACCAGGGGCACTGTTGGTGCACACAGGTGTACACTCTAGGGCCACACATTGGCATCCTGCTATTTGGAGAGAAAAACCATTACCTGATCCTTATTGATGAAGCCCCAGATTCCAGCAGCCACCTCACAAGCAAACAGGATCACCAGGCAGGCAAAGAACTACAAGCAACAAGAAACCAACAGAGGCAAATAAAGCACAGCAGACAACAGCACTAATTAATGCCACGAAAAACATTGTAGGAGAAAGCTTGGTTTACAGATAATATGAAGTAAAACAAGGAATATATATTCAGTGTAAAAAAAAAGAACATCGTGGGACAGTTTCCAACATGATACAGCAGTACCAATAGCATGACAGGGTCGTTTCTAGGTACTGAACTGAAAACAACTTCATAGACAACACAACCTGAGGCAGTGTGGATAACAGTTTGAAGTGGTTTGCAACTGCGACTTTCACAATGTCGGTAAACATGCGTTTTCTTAGGGGAAGGAAGGGAGGGCAGACACTCACATTGTTAAAAACACTCAGCGCTGAAGTTAATTGCCAGTGACTGTACTCAATAGTAAAACGATGAAGGAAGGACAGCTTTTCTTGTTTTGAAATCAACACATTAAATGAATGGATTCATTGAAGATCTGCTGATAATTAATACTTAACGGCAAATACGAGCATCAGCACAGCCCTAATGTCTATCAACTACTGTACTCAAGTCTGTTACACCGCGGAGGCCACTTACCGTTCCCAGCAGGCACTGCGACTCCTGGATGGCGCCATAGCAACCAAGGAACCCAACGAACATCATGACAGCGCCCACAGTGATCAGAATATACACACCTGGGGAGGAGCGAGCAAGCTATAAGAAATATAAGAATATAAGGGAAGCCTTCTTCCCAAAAATACAAAATCTCTGCATAGACTTCTCAGACTTGCCAGACCCAGAAAAACTCCCCATCCTCCTAGGAGAGCACACAAGCTGTATAGAAGTGTCAGCCCAGTACACAAGCGCCTGCCATAGCCTGAGGGACAGGGAGTGACACTGAGGCTCCTCACACAGGGAGGAAAAGAAAAAAATAAATAAATAAAATGTTATAGAATACATATATAAATGTATATCATTATTGTTATTATTATTGTGATGTGTTTGAAGTACTGTGTTGTTTTTGTTTTATTATTAAAAGTTTAAACGTTTTAAATGTTCATTGTAAAGATGGAATTTACCCATCATTGCTTTGGCAATACTTCAGCACTTGAAACTGAAATTGAATTGAGAGACAGCGAGCGAGAGGGAGATCAATGTGGTACACTTAAATAAAGAAAGAGCGCTAGGGGTAATTAACTCTAGCTACCTTGTGGTAAAGAGGATAGTAAAACTATTTTATAAATGTATCCATAACTACAAAAACGCTCAGATAAATCAGAGAAAAATAACAGGAAACTAAGGTGGATAGAGAAACATTTTGGCCAGTGCCTTGATTAGTGTAAATCATTCTGAAACTGGAGTTTAACCAAGTCATTTTGCAGTTTACCACTCCACCACAGCACACTTCTCTGCTATTGCTTGCACTGTGCTTTACTGCATTGTGCTCTGCTTTTGCAATGGGCTTGCTGCAGTAAAAATGGTTCAAAGCACTCTGATACAGGGGCAGTAACAACATGTCTGACCATCAGACGTTCCTCAAACTCTAGCCTCCATTTTAGCAGCTGGGAGACGGAGATGGGAGGGGTTTGAAACAGAAGCAGAGAGAAGGGGGCGGGGTTGGGGGGCGTGTCATCATTAGGAAGACAAGCCAAGGTTCTGCTCTGGTTCCACATTCCTTTACTGCAAACATTCCGCTCTGCGGATTCCAATCAATATTCCTTATTAGGGCGCAGGATTACGAAAAAAACAGGGTGCTTTTTAAAAGGTAGCACTATTAACTTTTCCCTTGTAGCCCTTATGAAGCAATCTGAAAAAAAAGTCTGATTTGACTTACCCTTTAAACAAAAACACTGAAACAAATAAATAAATAAAAATAAAACTGGTTCAGTTAAAATGACTCCAGAGGCCCCATGCCCAAAGCAAATGCTTCAATTGAATCAAAATGTAACACCTTGAAGGGGGGGGGGGGAGGGATTTCAGGGTTTTCCTGAGGTTGTATTTTCTTTAACTAAACACATAATATAATAAACACTGTTGGCTCCTCTGCAGAAGCACGCAGCCTGCCTGAGAGAGAGAGGGATAAGCAGAGAGAGCAAGGGAGGGGTGACTGCGTGTGTGAGTCAATGAGAGTGATAAATGGAGTGGGAGGAAGGAATAAGGAAAGAGAGAGAGAAAGGGGGGACAAAGAGGGAAACAAAGAATGGGAGGAATGAGGGGAGAATATAAACAAGGGACAGAAATCTCTAGCACTGACTGTACTTATTATATTAAGTCCCAGAAAAACAGAACCATGTGCACTGATGTCTTTCAGCAGAGTTATGGGACTATTTTTCACTCTCTGCTGGAGCTCCACCAGACAAGCAGCTGGAGGGTCCCAGGAGTCGTCTGCAGGGTCACAGGAGGGTAATAAATATCCTCACTCACTAACCCACATCACACAAAGCAGGATGCACATCGCTTTCTGTTCCCCTAGCTCGGTTCCCAAGGAAACCGTGGACAGGCAAAAGTTTTTTTTGTGTTTTTCTTTCTTATTCAGTTCTACTAATCCAACAAATTGTTGCCAGGCAGCAAAGTCGGTGGAAGTTCCCATTCTTGTGATCCTCCCCAGACGAGCAGTCTGTCGGTGGGAGTTTAGAAATAGGATCCCTCTCCCTAACTGGCACAGTGGAGGAACCAGTTAGATGCATCACCATCTAGGAAACTCGGAATGGCAACAGGATGGGAGAACCCTTTTATCTCAAGCTTGCTAACCCCCTACTGTACCATCACTTATATATGTACAATTCTCTGTAAAATGCTCTATAAGAAATCAGCTGTGGTTTATCCCGGCAGGGTTATAGGGTGATCACATCAGCCTCTTAGTCTTTGTATAAAACGTTCAAGCTGGTTTCCAGCAGGGCGGTAAGGACTGCAAACCTAGCAGGATGGGGACAGCTGCCTGACAGAGCTGGCCCATTTCAAGGACAAGGGGCTGTGGACTGCCCCTCGGCTGCTGCTAAATGAGGATCTCAGGAAATTCCCAAAACGCCTTACGAAGAGACTCTGAACTGCGAGTGGAATGGATTCCTGGAGAGGGGCTGAATCACCATCTTACATTCACTACACTTCAATAAATCTTTTTGTTAGTAAAACAATGTTGTAACATTAATATTTTAAATAATTATTCAGTGTTAGTGTTTTGGAATAATTTATAAAAATAAAAAAAAGGAAAAAAAAATATGGTAGCTGTACAGCTGTGCAGATTTCTTCAATCCTGCATTCAAATCCAGCCGCATATCCTCTCTCAATGTGTGGCTCAAGCCCAGACGAAGTGTCTCATTCCATTAACTGGGAGAATGGATTTCCTTCATGTCACAAAAAAACCTGATTGATTTAAAAATCCAATCGAACGACGTTAACCGAATCACGGTGCAATTTTCTTAATTGCGTCTCTGCAGCAGTGAAACCATGAATCCAATTTGAGGCAGATCCCTTTTTTCCAGCACAGCGCCATCCGTCAGCGTGACATTTATTAATCTGTCGTGAGAAGCGTACAGGAGAGCCACACTAAGGAAGGGCCCGTCTCTCATTGGCTCGGGGGCGTGGCCAGTCCGTATGTTCAAATCAGCTGCCGTTTCATTGGTCAGGGCTGAAGAGTGGGGCATGATGTCATGTCTGCTGTCTGGGACACATGCTGTCGTGCGGGGGTCCATGGGCAAGAAAATGAAGGAGGATCAATGCAGAATGGCATTGCTAACATTTGCTATTGGTTTGAACTTATTTACCTTACTTTTAACTACTTCCCTATAGGAAACATGGTACCCACAATGACCCTTTTGCACAGGAAAATAAAATCTGTGAAACATTAGCAAAATAGCATGGGTATTATTATATACAAGAAAAAATTGATTTTAGAACCCCTACCAAGTCATGCATCATTAGAAATATTTAACCATAATCTACCTACATACTTGTCCAAGGACTTTCTTCTAGCGCTCAAGCTTATCAACTTTTTTGTCTTTGGAAATACTAAAACGGTTTACAACCCCACTGTCCCTCTCTCACCTCTCTACAACAAATGCTCTGCGAGGCATGTGATGCTGGTGTCAGCAGCCCCACCACAGCCCCCTAAACAGAAACAGATGGGTATGCAATGCACATCGCAGTGCTAATGGAAAAAATCACACGCTCCGGGGGAATTAAAAACACAAGCAGGAGGGAGGGAGGCGGCACATTCCTGTCACTGATTCAGAGAGCCTCTTGCTCAGTCTGCATCGGTGTCTGGACTGAAGTTTATGAGACGGGTGTTCTGTTGCAGGCCGTGTTGCAATGAACTGCAGCTCTCTCACCTAAAAACAAGCGGCCAACCTTTCTGCTGACGCCTTTGTTAGTGCGTGCTACCTCTAAGGGTAAGGGGGCAAGGGAAGGCGAAACCATTTAAGTAACATTGCGCTTGATTTTCAAACCTGGGTAGGTGGATTTCGAGCACTCATTTCAATTTATTTCTTATTTATTTTTTTTACATTATAAATCTGCCGGGGTTTTGTACTTTAACTGGGACTTGAGTAAAAGTTTCCCTTCTGTGAAAATAACATCTAAAACCAGACAGGGATGGAGCCAGGTGAGTATCGGCACATTCGATCTGGCAGAGCGTCTGGGCTTCAGTTCAAACTCCTGACTGAATCTCAGTGAGGCGAGGGAGGGTTCAGTCACCACGCCCAGAGTGTCTTTGTGTTATTTCTGTTGAGGTCGGGCAAACTCGACTCCCTGAATGGAGTTTTCTAAAAAAAAATTAAAATAAAAAGGAATCCAAAATTGTTATCACCAACAAAAGAAAAAAAAAAAAAAAAAACATTGTAATACTACATTGAAGTGCAGCATGTAAACATGTTTTCTTCTTCAATAAAGAAATACATTTATAAGAATCACCCCAATCGTTTCTAAATCGCCTGGACAGATTCTAGCTCTGGGAAATAAAGCCTGCTCATTAAACGCAATAGATTGAATTGCTCGTTTCTCTCTCTTATACAAGAGTAAAACCCTACAAAGCAGTTTGGGGGGGAAGTTACTATGGATGGAAACTATTTCGCAATGTTTCCAGGCGCCTGGCCTCACCCGTTGCACACAGCTGGGTTATGTCATGCCCTTACAGCTTCATGAGCGAGCACAGAAACACCAAGAAAAATCAACGCTGTTCCTTTCTGCACTGGCTCAGCCTCCAAAACACAGCATGTCAGATTCTCAGAGCAAGCAATTCCTTTATCCCTGTGCACCAAAACGGTAGTCGCTGAGTTTACTGAATTTTGCTTCTTTTAGTATTCCTAAATCACATCAAGTCTAATAGTCCAGCTAAAGAGAATTACAGTTCAGAATGGAAGCACCTACTTCCCATAACAGCCTGTATAAACTAATGAGTCAGAGTATAATGAACCTCAACATGCAGACAAATCAATAGCTCAGGCAAGAGAATACTGTACCAGTAAGGACGTAGTCAATGCAAAACCGATACTAAATTCATTTGGGCTATAATCAAAAATGATCTTGATGCAACAAGTCCTTGTGCTCTCCTTGTAAGTGCTTGCATTTGTTGTTAAAACCATTATTTATTACAAGTTAGGTACACAATGAATTAAATTACTAAAATCAATCTAAAGCCCCTAGCTCAGGCTTCATGCAGGTAAACTCTGAATGTTGAGCAGCCCAAAGCATTCCTGCAGTCTCACTGCAGCCTTCTCCTCCACTGCCAGCGTCCCAGTGGGCAATGAGTTTATCCATTCACATCTGCGCTGGGGAAGTCGGTGGGCGGAATTGATTCTGTTTTATATCACAGTCTTCAAAATCAGAGAGATGCTCTTTTAAAGGCCACTTATGTGTATCACTTTCATATTGACCTCGATCAGCCCTTCCATTTAGGAGGCGGGAATCCGGAGCAGGAAAGGGAGCAGGGTAATTAAATGCCTGTGTGCCTCAGTCCATTAAGAAGTCTGTTGCCTTCGCGATTGATTAACGCTTTTCCTGCTGGACTTCATTTCTTTCCACAACATATGGTTTACTGCTGCGTTTCTGTTCACCCTCCTTTGACCAGATTATACATTAATAAGCATTATGTTCATGGAAAATAAATACAGCTAGACATGTTCTGGGATGATTACATGAGCAATGTGCCAGTTTTTTTTTTTCCAGCTATTATGCAAGACCCATCTTAGTAAGTGGATGTGAATTTCCACTCCTCCTCCTCTTTTTGCACTCAGAGGTGGTCTCACATCTACAATTTCCACAGCTCATCTTTTCCAGAATGCAAAGAAAACGGCACAGTTTCCATTGCTGCATGACCAGGCCCAGATGGAACGGCAAGTTGGTCAAAATAAGCACAAAAAAAATCGAGAGTCCAATTGAAAAAAAAAAAACCGAGAGTCCTGTGAAAAATTGCAAATGAATTCTGCTTCCTGCTTCCCTCGTCGCTATTTAGATGTTTGAGGTTACTTCCTCGAACCCGGTCAGAGAGGCCGGCAGGTTGAAAAAAAAAAATAGGAACCCGTTGTCAGGGTCGACTCAAAAAAAACAAGCAACAATAAAAAGGGAGGACTGTGTCAATGGGGTCTGAACAGGAAGGCTGGAGGTCATTTTCAAACAACGACTTAATGTTCCTTCAGCCTTGGTAGCATCGACGCTAAGCGTTCCTTCCGCTTTCCTCCTTCCCCTCCAGGGATCACTAGCTCTCCAGAACTGAGACAGCAGAGCGCGAAATAACCTACGGCACTGCCGGCAATTGCTGCAGTGCTCAAGCCACTTGCCTCAATGCCTAAAAAAGCCACGAGAGAGACGTACTGTATCATTGGTTAATGAAGTGCAAACAGAGGGAGGGATGCTGTTAGACTGAGCTCAATATGACCGTGCCTCCAGGAATTTTCAATCACACGTGTTCACTGGCAGGGTCACTGTGTGATTTTTTTGCGTCTGTGAGCTCCATGCTAACTCCAAAAAAATTTTGTTGGATTTATTTTTTGTTGTTTTATGAATGACTATGAAATTGCCTTGGTGCCCTTGGATTGGATATATATTTTGCCTTTCTGCCCCCTAGAACTGCCTTGGTGAATTTTGATGCCCAACAAAAGGCAACATTACCTTGCCCTTCATGCCCTGGGACAGCAGCTTATCCCAACAGATAAGCTGCAGCCTTCTGTTGCAGCTGGAATCCTGGGCGATCACATGACACACCCTTGGTTATCATCAAACCGCAGGGACCAGAGCATATAGAGGACAGAATGTTTATGCTAGGAAAGTTTACAGATATGAATTTGAACTGGAAGGAAAAGACTGTAGGGCCCAGTCAGGACCATTTGGGAGCTACTGCTATATTTACACATATAAATACTGCTAATAAAACAGGCTACTGGTGCAAATTAATAAATAAACTGTCATCGAATATATCTGGTTCCCTTCTTTTATTTATTTTTCACTACTTTTTATAATAAAAAAATAATAAAACGCTTGAAGCTTATCTAAGAATTTAAAACAGCTCGTCTCCCACAAAAAGTCACTGCTTAAAAGATTTAAAAAAAAAAAAAAAACAAGAGTTGAGAAATAGTGTTAATCTCAGAGCTCCAGTCCCACTGCTGCTGAACTCCACTGCCCCCTCAGTCACTCTCCCATCCTGCTCACAGCTCATGATCTCACCCCTCTGAACTAAAACTGAATGTCTGAAATAAGCACAGCTGCTGCAGAGGATCAGCCCTGTCTGCAACAAGAAAACCTTTCTTCCTTTAACACAGCTGCACAGCTCTCCGGAGTCCCTGCGTTTCTCATAGCTGGGGACTCTTCTCACATGTACTGGGGCACCATGTTAAGTGTTTCTGTAGTCAAAATAATGCACGGCGTAGCAAAAGGAATGCAGAAATCAGACAGATTTACGAATCTTCAATTAAGTTCTGTGATCAAGTTAGTCATTTCTCACAAGATGAAATGTCTGGTATGTATGAATATCTATCATAATCGATCACAAACTAGCATGACCAAAAGACAATATGAAGAGATGTATTATTTTACAGGGCAGGCATATTAAAGGGTTAATACTAGGACTCCATTTTAGTGGAGCGCTGCAGTGAGACATCAGCACAGCCAAACAGAGACGCTTCAAAACATCTGTCTCGGACAGCGTTCCCCTCGTAATCCACACAGCGCTACTGAGGGTCTCCTTGGATAGAGGACAGAGTACAGCAGAGACCACACAGAGACAGAGACACAGGCAAGAACCACAACTTTATTCACCCCTAAAAAAAACACACACACATTCAAAATACCAGCATGTGGTTTGAACTGAAGTCTGGAAAATTCCAAATTGAATAATCGTCTCTGTTTTGGCTCTACATGCTTTAACAGGCCAGTTTCTGTTCTGTTTACTGTAAAACATTTCTTAGAAGACTGCAGCCAAGATGTTTAGCAGAGAGGAGCAATAAAAGCAGTGGTCATGAAAATAGAGAGAGGGAAGGAGGGAGGAGAGACTCTGAAGAGCCACTCGTTAGTTACGTTTTTCAGTCTCGGATTTTTATGCAATACCTCTCCTTGCTTTACCACCCTTTCCCATCACCATGGAGTTTGTACCGGTAAACCACAGCAAACTTCACTTACCTGCTGTGAAGAGAGAGCATAGAAAAGCTGGCCTCATCACAGCTACATTATATATAACGGAACACCGAGAATGAATGGACTAAGAGCAGGACAGCACTGGGCTGGTTACATGCAGTGCAAACTCATTGACCAGCGCAGGCCTTGTATCTCAAAGCAGCCAGCTGGCATGTCAACACCAGCTTCCCGCACTCCAAGAGTATAAAGTGCTCCTCTTTTCAATCTGCTCCCACAGTACCTACTGACACAGCACACAATTTTCAAGCCTTTACTTGGTGTGAACAAACAATAGGTTGGGCTGCAAATGGAAACAAATACATTAATAAATTCAGAAGCACGGGGGGGGGGGGGGCACGATATATTTGAAAGGGATTATGACCTCTCATGCTGTGTTAAAAATGGAAGTAAAACCGTTACTGTTTTTGACCTCCCCATTGCTTTTGTATTTTAAAAATTACGAGCAACACTTCAGTGTGTGGGGCACAGTAATAGTAGCAGGGAATTGGCAGGCTTACTTAAGTTTTTGTTCCAAATGCAAAGTCTGCAAAGCCTTTAAGCAAAGTGAAGAAGATAAAAAAAAAAAAGAAAAAAAGAAAAAAAAAATTTGCAACATGAAACTGAACACAGACACACCCTGAGCAATGCTGGAGAGAGCACGGTGCTGCTTCTGCAAACATAGATGAGAATATAAAAGCATATATCTATGCATGTAATTGGGTTTGCATTGTTCTGGTGTTTGCAGCCCAGCTCTTGCTTGTATGCTGACCTTCAGATTGAGATCATTTCCTTCACTTGCAAGCAGTTCGAATCGAGTCAGCAGATCAAAACACCTGCAGTAAACCTCCTGGCATTCATTTTGCATAAAGAAAGTTTTTGAAAATGAACAGGGTTTGATTGACTCTCTGCACAGAACAATAACCCTTAGAAAAGTTTACCATGGTATTTGTTTGCAAGGTATTTTTGTAGTTTTGCCACAAGGTTATATTGTCCATTTACCACAGTTTACCCTGGTTTGCCAGGTTTATCAATATGCTTTACCATACCTTGCTATTTTTTACAATGCTTATCTATGCTTTGCCATGCCTTCACTATACTTCTTTACACTTTGCTATGTTTTCACTATGGTAGACTTTTCTAAGGCCATGCATGTATAGGAGGCTCCTTACCGATATAGAAGGTGCTGGGAGCCTGCTCGCCATCCAGTTGTAATCCCATCAGCTCGCTTGTCTGGGGGTCATGTCGGAGCCACAGGGACACTCCGAGGATCACTCCTCCAGCCAGCTAAACACCATCCGGAAAAACAACGGTCAGTATCCACACATCTGCCTTCAAACAAATCCGAACGTGCACACTTCTGTTATTTAATTGGAATTACACAAGCCCCCAAACCACCCTCCCCCCTCTTTAGTTTTGCATCAAAACTGCAGAGAAATCCATGTAGATGTGACCCTTAGGCCTTAAACTAAGCAATAAGTGGTGAACAGAAGTCTTACTATAATTGGGTTCAGTTTACGCTGTTGTTGCTTATTTAAAAAAGGGACTTTTAAAGTTTCACATTCTAGCAGAGCAAAACTGAATCAGCCCTGCCTGAAAACCCGCAGGAAACAACACAGAACAGGAAGAGGTAAACCAAGCATGTTCTCAGATCCGCTGATCACGACACGGTGGTGCAACTCAGGTCAATAAGTGTCTCTTTCAGCCCTCGCATCATGGTGACTGGTATGCTAGGGTTTTAATCTCAGGAGTTGTCTCCAGAACGCTTAAAACACACTCAACAGTACTAGGTTAAGAACTACTAAGAAGCTTGAATTCAACGACAGGTTTCTAGGAGAATCTCAAAATGCCTCCAATGGCCTCCCAAACTACTCTCAGAGCAGCTGGTACACCACAGTGTAACCGCTAACCTGTCCTCCCTGCAACACAAGTGAATGTAAGAAATACCACATTAGAACAACCTACCTGTGGTTCATAGTTTTGTAATATTCACAGATGTGTAGAGAGAGATTGAAAAATATCACTGCATAAAACTTCACATGTTTCTATTTAGAGACGGCAAGACAACCAGCGCAGAACACAGTGTGGTATACAACACCTCTGATCTAAATGCACAGACACTTGCATGAACTGAAGACTCTACTATTGTAATTAAAACAAGTACGGGCAACGGCAGAATCACTCTGTTTTATTTGTCTAGTAACCACATTCTGCAATGTTTTGATACATTAATAGTTAAAAACGGCAAATGTACAGCATGTCATAAACCAGTGACTAGCTGACAGTGCGATCCATGCTCAAGGTCCTGCATTAAACTCTGGGGTCTGCGTAACCTTTAGGAAACCAGACCAGCTGTCCCTGGCAGCTATCCGAGTGGGCTGGAGGAACATGGCGAACACGACTCCATGCAGATTTCCGATTCCCAATCAGAAGAAACTTCCCAGGATTAAGAAGCAATCTGGAATGTGAGCAAGGCATGGCTGATTGATCAACTTATTTTTTACAAAGAGTCTAAATCCAGGCCTCGCTTACTCTAAACCTCTCATCTGTAAATGGGTGTACAATGGTGCACATCCACACACAGATTAAGAAGACCTAACTCTAACTCTACCCCCAGCCCTACCCCCAACTGTGACCCTAGCATTAACAGTGTCTAGTGAAACACTGTTTTTAAGAATCTGTAACTTAAACTAAGCAATAAGCTGCCAGTTGCAAATGCCCTAAAGCTAAGTAAGTCATAGTTATGTATTATAAATAGGGAACTGACCTTATTTTTTTACTTTTGCAAAAGTCACCAGTAATTGTTATTATTATACTTCTCTTATACTTCTCAGACCAAGATAAAAAAAAAAAAAAAAAAAAGCTCTTCTCTTAATTACGACACAAGCACGAACAGGCTTAAAGCCTCAACATCTCAGCCAGGATAGAACAGACAGACGCTGAATTTAGGATCAGATGAGGTCAGTGTACCGTACATGCCTGTATTGTTTTTTTGCTTTGTTTTTTTCTTTAGGAATGCTCTGGGGTTCTAAACTGAACACAAGACAGTGCTGAAGTCAGTCTTCATCACCACAATAGCTGCATTGTTCTGTAATAGACTGTCGTTCAATCTCAATAGCTGGCCTTGGAGTGACAGTGATTGAGAGGGGCAGGCATTCCTTTACAGTCTCTGCTTGTGCACAGGAATGCTGCTGTAATCCTTTAGGTTTTACAAACCACGGCAACAAAGGAGTGGAGGGGGGGGGTGGGGACAGCGGGACAGCCTCTGTGGGTTTCTATCAGAACGACAGCGTCCCTGCATGTCAAACCTCCCAAAGTCACTGTGTGCTCGCTGTTAACAGCCATCCTGCATTTTCAGAGGCTCTTAGGAAAATAAGAACGGACCAGAAGGCCAAGTTTACAGTTGTTGTTTTTTTTTAAATGAAAGGCAATGGCACTGGAGGAAGGCACCATGAGAGATTCACTTCTCCCAGAGACTGAAGTATTATTTATTTTTTTTGGTATGTACTGGTATCCTCTGGTGGCTAAGATTCCAACCCAGGCCTGCAGTCTCCCCTCACGTAGCACCTCAAAATGACCTGTGTTTTAAAGGCTATTTTGATATTCTAAAAGTGCCGGAGGGAGGCTACGTGATTAATCCCTCAGACATTACTCGTTTAATCATCTCCAAGTACAAAAAAAAAAGCACCAATAAACCTGAGACAGGAGGCAGGATGCGCACAACTCAACAAGCTGCAGTGGAGGTTGAGAAGTGAAAAAAAGAAAGCTCACAGCTGACCCAGAGTCACACTCAAAACCAAGATAAAGAATGAGGCATGAGGACAGTCTGCCAGCGTCAGTTCATCTTTTACTGCATTCTCCCCCTTGTGAATCATCCAATTCGCAGTGAGGAAAAAACACACCGAACGTTACAGAAAGTCTCATCAGATCTTCTGTGTGAAAGAAGATGGGAAACACCACTGTATGCGAGTGAGTGAGTGAAAGGAAGGAAGCCCGTGGAGGGGGGGGGGGGGGGGTAGAATTTTACTTGAGACCAAAAGAGTTCCCTCAGCATTGCTAACTTTCCTCTTACTCATTCTATCCTTGTGGGTGACTGCAAATTGGTCTACTTAGGCCATTCCAGCGCTGAGGTAGTCAGTTACTAAGCAACGAGATAAATATTGTTGCTGCTGAAGGGAGACGGCACTTAGCAACTGCACAGAGACAGAAGCTAGTGGAGCCTTTCGAACACACTATACCATTGACTTCGTGTTTGATACTCACTTATGATTCAAGACCCTAGTTAGGCAGCACTTCCTTCCTGCAGCTACTGCAAGTTGTTTCCTGCTAGTTTTAATAATGTTACAATTGTCACCCCAGAAATATTGGCCTTTCTTTAAAACAGGGCTGTTGTCAGCCAGAACGAAAACAAGTTGTATCTTAAATATAACCGAAGGATCAAAGAAAATACTCGCAGCCATACACTCAGGTGGAAATGTCTCAGCCTGTTATAAAGGGTAATAGAAATACGCAGTACAGATAGACCATGGTGTTCCTTACTCTCCTCCAGCTTTGTAAATCAGCTATACCCCACTGCTGACCTATTGCTTATTCAATATTTCCACCACATATCATCCATGAACTCCGCTCCCAAAATGACTCATTACCCACACGACTAACCTCAACACTGCTAACAGCTAATCTTTTATTTGAAATCTGTTATTATCCACTGAACAATAACACTTGCCCCAGCAAACCCAGACACGTCAAGACCTTTAAAAAATACAAAGACGCCCACTGAAGCTCAATCAATCAAGCAAATCAAAACAGATGCTGTACTATCTATGGGGCCTTGAGATTCCACGGGATGCAGAATATGTCTTAGAAACGCAACAGAGACGCGTTTCTGTTCTCCTTAGAGCGTTTGCAATCTGCAGTTGAACAAGGTTCAGCCATGCTAATATGCTGTTACTGATAGGTCAGAAGGGCACTCTAGCTCAAATGTTTCCTCCTTTTGTGGATGATGATGATGATGATGATGATGATGATGATGATGATGATGATGATGATGATGATGATGATGCATAAGACACGTGATGGAGAAAAAAGGATCTGCAATGACAGGCCCACAAAATCCTGAAGCCTGTGAACACTAAAAGACGCCACATCAGACTCTGCCCTGTACCGAACATGTTCTCTTGATCTAACTCATTAAGTCCATTTCCAAACTGAATGGCATCTAACAGCACCCTGGCTGACTACTAAAATCAAGCACTTCCAAATGAAATTGAACAACAACAATAATAATAATGCATCCTCAACACTTCCCAATAACTATGCTCAGCTAAACCCTAGGGCACTGGAGAATCTACCCGCTCCGTAGCCTTTCTACTGTATATGTATGGCACCCGGAATGCACAGCACTCCCCCCACCATCAACCAAGGGTGTTGAGATAAGTTCACGGCTGCCTCTGACTGGAGTTTCAGTTTCATTTTTTTAATTTCAGATGGGTCAGCCTGCACCTATCCCATCCTCTGGATATCTATCTATAGATAGATAGATATATAGATAGATAGATAGATATCTATATATAGATCTATCTATCTATATCCCCAACTTTTGTGACTGCTGTACAGTTTCAGGATTTTATATTTAGAACTACAGTGTGCAGCTCAGGATCATAGACATTCCTTCTGGGATCATGTTAACTTCCATAAAAACAAAACACAACACACAGCCACTGGAACAGATAGAATTGGGCATCTAATTTGGAACATGTCTTTGGCCTCAAAAGCCAGAGATGAATTAGCAGAACACAGTTCAGAGTCACAGTTATTTACTGCACATTTATGAATGTTTTTTATTATTATTTTTTATTTCATTAATTGGATCCCTGTCCCCATCATGGCACTTCCCAAGCAGACCCTGGCCGGGACCATTGGCAGCTGCGGGTCCCTGCCGGTCAACGCCCTTAGATATTTAGGAGGCATGTGCTGGCTTTACCAATGTGGAATATCCCAGGGTCAAGCCATACCACCTCATTGTCAGAACTGCAAACCTAGGTATGGGTTTGCCTGAGCAATCAGTACTAGAATGGATAACCTCTAATGGATACTTGAGGTCACCAGTAAGGAGTGTTGCAGGGTTAGTGGGAGGATCTCAACCAGTAAAGGACAGTGGTCCTCACTTCCAGTCCAGTTTCATCCCAAACTATTTAACAGGTCCTTCGAAGGATCAATACAATTAATTCCAACCTTATCAGAATAAAGACATGCGCTGGGATTGCCCTTGAGGACTGAAGAGAGAATCACCGAGACTGGGGCCCTGTGGCGACACCAGGATGTTAAATCGAGATGCCTGCTCTGGGGATTCCAATAGAGGATCCTAGGGCTCTGTTCTCAAAAACAGGGGCGGTGCCCATGTTGCCCTGGATACATTCCAATAGCATGTGTTGAACAGGACTGAAAGGGGAGCGTTTGGGGAGGAGAAGACTTAGTTAACTCATATCCCCCAGAAGAATGAATCAGTCTTTCTTTGTCACTTCTTTCTTTCTTTCCTGCATTGACTACCAAGTTCCTTTACGTTTAATGCACCCTTTAAGTTCTTTAGCCACCCGATCCTTGTCAAACACACTTTGTAGATGAGATGTTACTGCATGTCATATCCCAGTTACTGTACCGAAACTCAATAAACAGGGGCCCAGAGGCTGTGCGGTCTTCTATTGAGAGAATGAGACTGGAGCCTGGCACAGAGATCAGTCAGTGTGTGTGTGTGTGTGTGTGTGTGTGTGTGTGTGTGTGTGTGTGTGTGTGTGTCCGTGTGACTCTGGGGCACTTCTCCGTGCTGTGCAAACTTGGTAAGTTGCTGGAGACACAAGGGCCAGTTAAAGTTCCCATGGAACATACACACACAAAGAGGGCCTTTGTAACAATTCATACAGCTATCAGGAAGGCGACAACCACTCTGCGACTTTGAAATGAATTTCAAAACCTGCATATTTTATATATTACAGGCGTCCCGTTTAAAACATATCAAATGTTGTCTTGAGGCACTTTCCATTTACACATATGTGTTTGCTACAGTATCACGTGTGTTTTCAATTTATTTTTTGTCCTGCCCCAGTGATAGATCAATTCATCAAAGTGGGTCTGTTTTAATTAAACACACACACACACACACACACACACACACACACACACACACACACACACACACACACACACACACACACACACACACACAGTGTGTATGCAAATGAGCTCTGCCCGCTTTGTGCTTCCACGCGATTTGATTGGCTCTTGTAATGCTAATCGGAAAATATGCAAATTTCAGCATTACAAGAGCCACTCAAATCGCCTGCAAGCACAAAGCGGGCGGAGGCCATTTGCATACAAACTCCAGATTTAGCTGGCCAGTTAAATATTTAGCTAAATGTTAAATCTAGTTAAGATATTTAAGATTTAGTTAACTATTTAGCTAAATGTTAAATCTTAAGAGATTTCATATTTAGTTATATTTAGCTAAATGTTACATTTTGTAATTAGATTTATAAATTATATCTTAATGTACACATTTAAAAATACTTCTTTTCACAACATTTATAAATCTGGGGAAAGAAAACAAGATTTAAGTAAAATCAGGGAAAAAATACACGTTAAAATATTATGACACCCCATGTATGTATGTATGTATGTGTGTGAGCTAATATATATATATATAGCTAATATATATATATCGAAATCTTAACAGAAACTACATACGCCTATAGTGATGACCACACCCCTTACTGAGCAGAGACGACTCTAGCTGCGATTTTAGATGGGTTATTCTGGTCTTTACAATAGGCAAATGGTATTACCCTCTTACTGTATCACAAAACACATGCGGTGTCGCATTAACCACGGCATAAGGAAACCTCAGATTCGTTTAAATGAAACCTCAAAAAGTGCATTTGATGATAACACAAACTACAGCATAGTTTTTCAATTATACATTAGGAATATGACCAAAAATAACGTGCTGTTTTAACACAATAAAAATAAGAAAGAACATATCCAGACTGTGCTCATCTTTCATAAATGCGCGACCCCGACCCACCACGACCAAACATGCTTGTGTGTTTCTCCGCAAAATAGTGCAAATTGAATAAATCTATTAAATACAGTAATAAACAGAGCACCCTCCGTCCACAACATGCAATATTATTAATCCGAATTTTCGCGAACATTCCGCCTTTTCATAAACACCTGACTTGAGTTTCATTAATTTAGTTCATAGCGCAGTGGTTATAAATTACGCCGTCGTTTTCATCCCATGGTACGATGTGACTGCAATTACTAAAACAAAGTATATAAAAAAAAAAACACGTCGCGTCGCGTAACCCATTCATTAAATTAACACGGAAAACATAGCAAACCGGCGTGCGAGCGACAAGGGCACACACAGTGCATCGCCTGCAAATAAAGAAATCGCTTCTTTTCTATTTACTTTCACCGATAGCATTGAAGCTTGAAGCATGCAAATTACCTGCAAATACAAAAGAAACGCAACTAACCGCTCCCTAAAATTCTAATTTTCTTGTTTTTATCTGACAAAGTTAATTTGCAACCATGCACCAACACTCCGACAGCGCTACCGCCGATTACTATCACACTAAGTTCCCGTTATGTTTTCCATTGAGTACCGTTTCATAAGTACGACTCGCTGCAATAACAGCGCAGCACATCCATTATGGAACATTATTGTAATTGATTTAAAAAAAATAATCTGTCGACATGCACCACGAAACATAAACAACGAGGTCATGTTAGGGAACCCCCATGCAAAAACGTAGGCACATGATTGAAGGGGGAAAAAGCAAACTCACCCAGAAAATGAAATTAAAGATGAAAAGCAGGTATTTGATACATTTGGTGCAACCTTCTACTCCCATCTTCTATTCGTTTCGTTTATCTTCTGCTTGCGAAGAAAATATGTAACGATTAATTGCTTCTAAGACGAGGGAAGAGAAAAACTGTTGTCCACTCGGTGCAAGACTCTAACACGAACTGAGACCAGAGGAAGGCAGGGAAATTGAGGCAACACCCAATTTCTCTCTCTCTCTTTCTCTCTCTCAAAAGTACAACTCAAACCGAGGCATTGATGAGAATAATTCTAATCTACAGTGAAGGCTACGAAAAAACCCCTCCCCTCCGTGCAAGGCACATGGTTCCGGTAAATGCAGAAAATTCACCACCTCCTCCCCTCAAAACGAGATATAAATATGTGACTCGAAACATGTTTTTTTTTGTTTTTATATACATTGAATACAGTTTGGTGGAAGTGGGAGGTAGTGTGGTCTAATGGTTAGAGCTGAGGGACTGGGTGTGATTTTCTCAGTTTTGTATTTCTAGAAGCCTAATAGTTTCATTCCTTGTACTAACTGGTGCTGTAGTATTACATTTTAAAAATCTTCAAACACCTTTATAACTCAAGAACCGTATTCTCAAATATTCACCATCAGGGTCACAGCCCCTTTAAAGACAGCCTGCACTCATCAAGGGCTTATTATAAATGCCTGTATAATGAGTTCATCAGCATTTCAAGTTTCAGTCGCATTCTCAGATCAGATCTGAGATGCATGCCTCATGATCACAAGTGAAAAATAAAGCAGAATTTAAACTAAGAGGTTGACCAGGAGAGACTGTATATGTGTGTTAAGAGAACAAAGAATAATGGAATGACTGGTGTATTTTAGTCAGTGCAATTTTATAAAGACACTTTAGAATGCATGTGTGCATCTGTGTGGTGTTCTGCCTCCATCCTGCACTAAAGCCTTCCCTATTGTAAACCCCAATCTCCCCAGGCTTGCTTCGATTGGAGCTCTGATCAAAGAGATCAGCGCTCATGAATAGAAGAGATTTTGTGCATCGAGGAATGAACTGATATCTCTACTGAGCTTCTCTGCTCTCCAGGGTTTCTGCTCTCAACTGCACTGCAGGGATTGGGTGCTCATGCTGACTGAACTACCCTCTCCAATTTGAATAAAAAGCCTTTTATTTGGGTTGTGTGCAGGGATGGGAAGAAGATTCCTATTTTTTCCCCGTTATATTGAAAATCCCCCGAATTGAAATGATATATCCCAGGTTAAGGGACATGCAATATGAAAATAAACACAACTGAAAAGCACAAGGAGCATATGGAAGGGGCATTATTGCATAATGTGTGATTACACCATCATTTCTTTGAGCATAATGAATTAAACAAACTGTGCCTTACCATTATAGCACAGTGGAAAACAGGGCCCTTTGTAACCCCTCTCTGTATAACTGTTGTGTCATCATCTGTGTTTTGTTTTGTTTTTTGTTTTTTTTACTTGTTGTCGCTCTATAATAAAACGCATCCCCATTAGAAAAAGGCTTGCGATTCCATTATTCAGACAGCAACTGTACTGTATGTTGCATGTTTGGGAGAACAAGCTCAGTTGTGTTGAGGATGAGGTCATCATGACTAGATCCCTGACACACTCAGATTGATGTCATTTGTCAATGCAAACAAGATCCTGGAGTGAATACCTTTAATCAGCTGGGGGCAAGCTGGGGTGACCTAATATTCTTATTTAGTTTGCACTCAGTCCTCACAAAACAGTGAGATACATTCTTAAGATATTTAATAAGTGCCTGTTTACAATACCCTCATCCAAGCCATCTCAATGTTGTAACATGCTGGAGATAGAATCTGTTTATTCCACATACCATAAAATCAATGCAGTTCTTACATGTGTTGATCCAGGACCGAACACAGATGAAATTAATGAGGACAAAAAAAATACCTTTTCGGTTGAAATAGTTGCGGAGTGCCGGTGGGTGGATAAAATGTACATCCAGTTCAGGTTTGATCGTCCTCCTGTTTATGACTGTAAAAAACAACATTTAGGATAACTTCTTTTACATAGAATATATAAGGTGTTAAACATAATGAAATACAGAGGGCAAGACACAACTCAATAAAGTTACATAGGGTTTAATGGGAGCATGAGTTACAGAAGACTCTGTATCAGATTGCTGGGATACATAATCACCCAGCATTCTGAAATGAAACGGAATCCGACTAAGCCCTTAGAAAAGTTTACCACTGTATTTTTGCATGGAATTTTGTTTCAGTTTTCCCATGGTTATACTATGCTTTTGCCATAGTTTACCCTGGTTTGCCATGTTTATTAATATGCTTTACTATACCTCACTATTGTATACAAGGCTTACCTGTGCTTTACCATTCTTTCACCATGCTTTATTACACACTTGCTGTGTTTTTACCGTGGTGCACGTGAATGAGGGAGTACATGTAAATGTTCTGCAGCACTAAATTGCTGCAGCTTGCAGAGAGCACAGTGCTGGAGGTTAGGAAGTAGAAACAGCTGGCAGACAGAAACACTGACGCTCATTTCTATAGGAACATAAGCTACTCATTGTTTTTCATTCTTACAATGCTTTAATGATACCAAGGTTACAGAAATAACAAAGGCTACTGCCTTTGAAGGGAAGGAAAATAAAGATCTGCACTTGGAAGCTTGATAAGATAAAAGTGTGTTGGGTTTTTTAAATTTTTTTATTTTGCTTTTGGGTGTTTTTGAGTCTATTGGATATAAACCATTGGTTCGTGCATGAGAAGAAAACCACATCGTAAACCAGAAGCCTGCTGTGTGGACTTATACCAGCTTGAGAAGGCAAACCGAATCCCAGAACTGCAGCACAGAGTCTCTGTTTAAAGAATGCAGACATTAACAATGCAACGTTTCTGCAACACAATAACAACCACTTTGTAATAAGAAAATAATAAGCCCTGTATCTTTTCTGTCTAATGATCTTGTTTGATTATATAATTAACATGGGAAAACAGTTCCAATATAAAAAGATTAATAATTCATTCGGATTGATAAGGATAACACGCCTACAGAAGCAAACAAAACTCAGAGACACTCATACATAACTAAGGAATTTACCAAATGTATAATTTGCCAGTGTTTTACAGTATGTTCGCTTGTTCAAAATGCACTCGTCTTATCTGTCTGTCAAACGCCTGGACTCCTTTCAGCTCAGTTGTGAATATCCCGGTATTTTTGCAGTTTTCCCCAGTGCTTTTCCCATGGCTTTCTATGTATTTATCATAGTCTTCCCTTTTTTGCCAAGTTTATAGCTTACCTTTCTATTCTTTCCACATGCTTCCACTCTGCTTTATTACTGTGCAAAACTTTTAGAAAGGATAATCTGTGGACTAATAACACAAATGCTTAGGGATTAAGAGGTCCCAGGTTAGTAACATTATTTGATCCATCTCAGAAAGCTGGGAATCTCCTCTAGTGCCCTGCCAGGGTGTGCTATTCTTGTGTAAATGGCAGTGCTGTGTGAGAAGGAGGTTCAAAGCTCTAAAACCATGCATGCAGAGGAGCCCATCTCTTTTGCACAGTGGTTAAGACGCTTGCTTGCATTGTGCGAGATCGTCGATTCACACCCAGCTCACACCCTGTTTCAATTGCAGTTTAAAAAAATCTTCAAAAAAATCTTTTCTGTTCAGCAGAGATCTGCCACATTCAACTTCTGTAAGTCTGCTGACAATGACAATGAAACAGCTTGCTTTTTTTTTCAAACATCCAGGCAAAACCTTGATGTTCAAACATATCCAACTTCAAACAGTTCTTTATATTGCTGCATAATTCATTTTGGACTTCATTATTGTCATTCCTATTGGTATTAATGTGCTTTACTCATGTCCCTGAACATTAATTGTGAACGGAAATGCACAAATAATTGGGGGCTGAATAATTTATCAGAAGATGAAACCATACTATTTAAATTCACCCACAACTCCAAACACGCAATGTAAGACTTGTCAGAAATCTATACCCTGTCCCTGCATTTTATTCAAGCCTTTTACAGCACTGGGGATTCAACCTGTTTCAGTGGGATTGCTCCTGTCGTTCATACTTTTTTATGTAGGCAGAATGGAGGACTGTCAGTTACTGTAAGTATACTAACATGGAGGTAGATGGAGAAAGTTATAACCCTTAAAGGTTTTAGTATATTTGCATGGTAATTTTGCATTTTTTTCCCTATGATTTTCCTTTGGCTATACCATACATTTACCATGGTTTGCCGTGTTTTCTTTAAATGCTTTACCATGTGCTTTACAATGCTTCTCTATGCTTTACCACACCTCTCTGTGCTTTACAATGCTTTCTTATGCTTTACCAGACCTCTTTGTGCTTTACAATGCTTGCCTATGCTTTACCAGACCCCTCTGTGCGTTACAATGCTCCCCTATGCTTTACCATACCTCTCTGCTTTACAATGCTTGCCTATGCTTTACCACACCTCTCTGTGCTTTACAATGCCTCCTTATGCTTTACCATACCTTTCTGTGCTTTGCAATGCTTTGCTATGCTTTTACCCAGTTACATGCTGGATTCTGATATAAGTTTTACAGACCGATGGAAATGAGACAAAAATGTGTCCCTTTAAAATCCCAACAACGAACTGAAAGGAGAGGGATTCCAGGTTGCATGCAAAGGTAGGCTGTGTTTAACCCTGAGCTCACCACGGCTGCCATTGTGAGAAGCAGCAGAGTCCAGCGCCAGTCCATGTGCTTCTGCAGGGAAGCAGACACTGCGAGCAGGCAGCCCTGAGGAGACAGACACCATAGCTAGAAAACTCTCATGGGCACATCCTAAAAGGACCTTGTGAAATTCTTTGATAAACATTTCAACTCCTCTAGCTCAGCTTAGTAAAAGACTTTGGATAGTTAAACGATGTCTGGCCCAGCGTACACATCAACAATAACTCTGTGTTTCACAGTTATTACTAAACGTTCTGCTTCACCTAGAATTTTAGGATTGAGACATAATAAAAAAAAAAACTACATGAACATAATTTAGATCTTTTATTTAACATCTTGCAATCAAACAAACTACAAAATGATATCGCAAAAGTCTACCAGAAGCCATTAGTAGTACAGTATTTCATGTTAGATTTCGAAATGTCACATTTGCAAAGCGGTATGTGATTCAATTTGTACACGTAACATTATTCAGCAGGTTTCATTCAACTGTATTAATTTTGCTTTACTAACATTAAGAATCAGACCAGCTACAGTGGAAAGTGGTTTGCAATAGAGCTGCTTTAGATTTAGAGGCACTTCAGGAAAACACAATATTAAATCGGAGTTCCATTTCCATGTTAGAAACTCAGCCAGTAAGCATTCTCCTTGTCCACCTCCCGCATTGATTAGAAAAGCCATTCAAAACTCTTTAAGTCTTCCCTAGGGAGTACCAGGCTTTAAAGCCAACAGCATTCAACTGAAGGGAGGTCTATCCATCTGTGGTATCAGGTCTCCCAAAGATGGTACATTGCTGAGTGCGTGGATAATAGGATGTGTGTACACCTCTTTGATATACAGTGAATGGAGCAGGGTACAAGAACAGAAGAGATCAGAGGGTTTACAGTAAATTTGCAGTTTCCCATGGTTATACTAGTTATTATTATTATATGTTTATTTAGCAGACGCCTTTATCCAAGGCGACTTACAGAGACTAGGGTGTGTGAACTATGCATCAGCTGCAGAGTCACTTACAATTACGTCTCACCTGAAAGACGGAGCACAAGGAGGTTAAGTGACTTGCTCAGGGTCACACAATGAGTCAGTGGCTGAGGTGGGATTTGAACCGGGGACCTCCTGGTTACAAGCCCTTTTCTTTAACCACTGGACCACACAGCCTCCTAGCTTTGTTACACTTTGCTGTTTTTTTTTTTTTTTTACGAGAGTCGAGAGGGAAAGTACAGGATTACTTCATATCAAAGACAGTGCTGGAACTGAGAAAGCCACGCAACACTGATCTGGATTGCATTCAAATATTGTCAATGAGGTTTAAATGGTCCACTCCACATTAAAATTGCTTTGTACAGTGTTTGATCCATAAAGCATAACACTTAACCAAAGTCTTTTTTTCATGAGGCAATTCGTTCTGTACAGTATATCGCATATCACATGATTTCCCAATAGGTAGCAGCCTGGTGTAGGGGGAGGAAAGCAGGTGGTGTGGGTAAGCATTGATTCCCGTCGTGTTCAGTGTAAAGAGAAGCTACCTGCCCTGTGGCTCTCAGCCTGGCCGGGCATGTGATGCTCTCCACTGGGCCAGTGAGAGGAGAATGGGAGCGCTTCCCACAGCACAAGAACTGGAAAACACCAGACAGAGAGCAGTGTGGATTTACTCACACTCAGACCAGGAGTGAAGTGGCTATAGAGGAGCACTGGAATGGCCACAGGCATCAGATAGGCAGACTGGCTGTCAGTGGGTAGGGTCAGGAGGAGGAAAAGGGTTTGGTGCTATATTGGTGCCTCGGATTTAGTGCCCTCATAGTGAGACTAATGGAGATAATAAGGAGGGACGTGCAAGACTGAAATTCAGAAAAGGGCAAAAACTGCAAGTGGACATGATCACAGTGGAAGTAGGCAGGGTCGAAAATTGTCCGTTGTGTCGAAACATTTGCTGTCGGTCGGATCTGAGTAAATCACACCCGTTTCCAATCTGACCTGCCTTTAGCAGTAACAATCTTTCTCTTTGGTGCACAGAGACAGACGGACAGGCAGACGGACAAATGGACAGGCAGCGTCAGAGTGCCGGAGCTCTGGAGCACTGGAGTCTGACCGATTCCTCAGGAAGTCGTGGCAGAGAGAATCATAGGCATCAATCACAGTGCCCTCAAGCTACGGGAGGCAAGAGAGTCAGGCTCAAGCCATGCAGAATAATTCCCTTTGAAAGAGCTTTATGTGTATTTGAAATGCATTTAACACTCAACATTGTTTCTACCACTCTGCTTTCCAACACTTTCCAACAATGGTATGCTTTGATGAGGGTAAAACAGGTCTATAATAAACTTGCTCTACAATAAAGTACGCAGATGAAACTATAAAAATAAAAGCTTAGCAACGACACTGTTTTCAATAACAGCTGACCAGAGAGAGAAATGGAATAAAATACTAATAACAATAAACTGCATATTAAAATATATTTAAGAAAAAAACACTGCCGCAGCCAAATCCGAGCCAAAACCAAACAAATAAGCTTAGAAAGATTTTGAGCCAGCGCCTTATAAATGCATTGACAATGCAGGGATCACGAGCTTGCTGAGGAAAGGGCTGAGCTAGTAGGGGCATTAGCCTTCCAGGGTTTAGTGTTAATTCACCTCCTTCCCCCAGTCCTACACATCAATCTCTTTCTCTAGCATTCCTGCAATTTAGTTTCACCTCATTTCCAATTATTATAGGCATGTTGTTGAGGCAGAATCACCTTTAAGATCCAACTTGTTATAAGATCTATCAGCCACTGGATTTACCAGAGCCCCTTGATCACAATACAGCCTTATTTATTACCCCTCCTCCCTTTTTCAGGATTCTACCTTACAGAGTAATAGGGCGACTCTGCTGCGCTGTGCGTCCGAGCGCTCTTGTGCTGCAGAGGGAGAGTGCTTGCGACAGCTTCTTTTCCACTGCAGCCCCTTGGATTACAACATCGGAAACAAAGCCTTAATTCTCAAACATTTAAAAAACCCAGGAGTTTTTTCCAGTGAGCTTAATGCTGCGGTCCTAAAGCTCACACTCCTGTGCTACTGCAGAGCTGTTTCCATTCTGTTTCTGCTGCATTTAGTGATCAACAGGGCACTTCAACTTGACGCATGAAGCCATTCGGTTTCTTTATAGTTATACAGCTATGGTTAAAGCTCAGCTCTAGAAGGAGACATCTGTAGGAGAGGTACACAAAGAGTGCACCCGTAAACTAAATGGTACACTCCGCTATCCAACACCATCACTGCGGCGGATTGCGCTATTTCTCAGACATGCAGGGGTTCTCCCTATCCACACCTGTGGATACACCACTATACCATTCAGTTCCACCTTCCTCTACAGCAGGCGTTATTATGCCAGCCTGTTGTTTGGGGAACCTGCAGT
Source organism: Acipenser oxyrinchus oxyrinchus (assembly GCA_030684275.1). Lineage (NCBI taxonomy): Eukaryota > Metazoa > Chordata > Actinopteri > Acipenseriformes > Acipenseridae > Acipenser > Acipenser oxyrinchus. Next base: position 4,631,173 of record CM060267.1, read on the forward strand.
GCATTGGAATCCCAAAACAAACATGGTATTTAATCCTTCTAATGGTGGTGAAATGAACGCTAACAAATCTGCATTTGCAATGAAAGTGGTGTGCCTATAAATTAGAGTGCTGTCGCTCTTCAGCTCTCTGTAATTGAGTTCTGCATTACAGAAAGCTAGGCTGGCTCCCCAGCGCATTGCACTTCAGCCTGTTGAAATATTCATAGTGACACACCGGCTTGAGAGCAATACATCACTGGCATGGAGGAGATCTGGCTGCTCAGAAACATTTTACATCTTTCTAACATTCCTGTCCATCGGGAGCTCGATACATTCCACATTTAATGCATAGTTAATATATATTGCATGCCAATATGTTTTATTCATATTTGCTTCCATCAGATGCCATCAAAGTGTAACGGGCAGTGTTGTGTGATTTTACAGCAAACATCATTACAATATTCTTCTTACTGGTGAGATACTGCTCCAGTTTCTTTCATTGGCATTTTAACATAGCACACAGCGCCACCAGGTGGATGCAGGTGGCTGAACTGGCAGGCACTGTTTGAAGCCCTGGTCACAGGCAGGGCTGGTCAGTGTGCTGGAGACATTATGCAAACCTACACGCCTACTTTTTGATTCAATTCCAAGTAGCCACTGGCAGTGAAGCAGACAGCACGATTCGGATTCTCCACGCCAGATGAAATGCACGTCTGTTAACCCGATGGAAAAGTCATTGCCTACCGAATGGTATTTGAATCATCTTCCCTCATGCTCTCCTCAATCCAGGGGAGATCCTCAAGGCTATAGCCTCCGACCCCCGCCAAGCTCACACCATGACACACACGTCTCCACACTGGACTGTAGGAATGCAGCCCCGCGCACTGATAGGACGCAGACAAGCATTTTGCAAGGCCACGCTTGTTAATCATGACAAGGCAACTGCTATCACTAATCCCTATCTGGCTGCTATTGTAAAATGTGCGGTCTTGTTTCGTCTAAAGATGATCGTGCATAACAGTTATGTCCTTGTCTTGGATTTAAGTGAGGAGGCCAAGAGGTGAAAGGTGTTGAGTGTGGTACTGACCTCACCTGCTCGTGTGAACATCCAGCATCCCAGCTGTATAGAAGAACAGAAGAGCCAGGATGAGGAACCACTGCAAGAGAGCGAGAGAGGAGGGAGAGAAATGAGGGAGAGAGGAGGGAGAGAAAGAGAGGGGAAAGAGAGAGGGTGAAAGAGTGAAAGGAGAGGGAGGAGGAGAGAAGAGAGGGGAGAGTGAGAGGAGAGAGAGAGGGAGAGAGCAGGAGAGGGAGAGAGGAGAGGGAGAAAGAGGGAGAGGAGAGTGAGAGGGAGAGAGAGAGAGAGAATGAGGGAGAGAGGGAGAGGGAGGAGGAGAGAAAGAGAGGGGAGAGAGAGGAGAGAGAGGAGAGAGAGAGAGAGAGAGAGAGAGAGAGAGAGAGACAGAGAGAGACAGAGAGAGAGAGTGAGAGAGAGAGAGAGAGTGGGAGAGGGAGAGAGAGTGAGAGGGAATGAGAGTGAGAGGGAATGAGAGAGAGAGGGAGAGAGAAAGGGAGAGAGAGGGAGTGAGAGAGAGGGACAGAGGGGGAGAGAGAAAGGGAGAGAGGGAGAGAGGGAAAGAGAGAAAGGGAGAGAGGGTCTCACAAGCTCCTTTTCATCAGCAGCAAGTTGCAGAACAAAATCTGATAATAATGGTAAAAACACATGGAAACCATTTCACAAAAGTACACAGGAAAAAAGTTGTGATGTAGTCCAGAAACTCCTGGCTTCACACGCGATTATGAAAATGCACACAGGGTCAAATAAGCATCATAATGCGAGGCCTGGCAGAGGCAGCAAGCTTCTTACATGGGGTGGGGGCTCCATTAATAACAGAATGGATTTCTTATTACAGAGCTGGGGCTGCTCTCTAAATAATAGATAAAGCAGAGCTGAGAGCACTAGAGAACATATTACAGCTAATGTTCCAGTGGAGTGGATTGGCTCACTCACTGTCACAGTAACAGCTCTGCAGGGACTCTGCAGGGGAGGAGGGGAGGGTTAAAAGACCAGAGCACTTCAACTACTCCTGCTAGGAAGTCAGTATTTACGACTGGAGAGCAGCATGACTTTACACCCAAGTCATGTTGTGAAATTATACAGCACCTCATTCATTCTGCCAGGCTACTTGTTCAGATTGATGGGTGACTGATCCAATACAGATACTGTACTGCAATACAGAATCTTACAGTATTGTCAGAAAGCTATCCAGTAATCATATGTTTTGTGGTGGTATGGTGAGGTCTGTTTAAGTTTGACCAGTTGAATGCATATAGTTTTGGCTTGCTGTTGGATCTCACAGTCTGGGAAACTGTAAGACTTTTTTTTTATATATTATGTAGTGTAACACTATATTTTGGTTTACTTTTTCTTTAAACTTTTTTTCTGATTTCCTATCTGTAAAGAAGTACCTGTCCTCTTGTCCACAGATAAAGAAGTGTGGGTCCATTGAGTTTGCATGAGGTTCAATTCGGCACCATCTGAGAATGCAGCACCACCCCAGCTTCCCAGTATCTGGAAGCAGAGCTGCTACTGAGTCCAGTTCCCAAATTATTAACCCTTATTTAAACAAGTCTGATTTCATGAAAAATAAACCGTGGTACACTGCATGTATGAACCTTAAGGAAGCCAACTACAGTCTACAGCAGTTCCGTGCTTATTAATCTGTAAATGATTATTCAAAACAGAATCGTTTTATTTTATTTCATTTACAGCTGAGTGACTAGGGTCAAGTTAGTGATAACACAGCCCCACCTAGTGGCGGAACTGTGAAATGCACTTTCACCACAAGGAGCCTCTCTGACACAGTTTAAATGCACAAAGGGCTGGTACTGAGCGGACAGCTTATCTAACAGGATAGCATATCAAACAGGACAAAGCCAATACAACACTGCTGAATGCAGCACATGGGTGTTTGGGGGTGGGGGTATGGGGTACCCTGAAATTGTTAGATTTCCTTACAGAATATTGAATTGTTGTGGACTTGCTGCCTGATGTATTTCGACTCGGCGAGGAAGGGGGTTAAAGGGCTAAGGGGTCACTTTTGGTCCCTAAGCCTGGCTTTGAACACCCCTACAGTAAGGGGGAGATACTCACTGCAGCTAGCAGCCTCTCGGACTCTCTGATCAGCCCCAACGCGCACAGCACTCCTGGAAACTACCAGGAAAGCACTGAGAGCCAGCGCAGTGTACAGCACTAGAGGGGAAACACACTGAGAAGAATTAGACTCAGCACAGTATACAGTACTAGAGGAAACACAATGAGAAGAAGAATTAGAACCCTAAAGTTTGCTTTAACTAATTCTCAGGTTTTCACATAATAATAATATTACTATGAACTTGAATACTCTGAAGTAAGGTTCCCTGTGGAGCGGGTGGGTTTTATGAGAGAGTCTTGTTTTGTGCTTATCAATAATAATCCAGAGTTGCTAGCCCATCTAAAGAAGTTGCATGGTGTAGTCTGACCTTAAAAACGCCCTGAATCTATAGAGCGGTCTGTTAATTTTCCAGTATATAACACACTGTACTGAGTCTTCTATTTCTTCCTGTTCGGATAACAAGCCAGTGTCTGCGTGGTCTATCACTGCTGCCAGATCACCAGGTCTGCACCGTCACACCACATTCTGAAAACCATAAACTGCCTCATTGTCAGCCGCAATGCTTCTTTAGAGGCATACAGACTGTTGCTAGTAGTACCGTTTCTTACCTGAAGGTAGTGCTAGTGAGTCGGTACTAGAATTCTCATACACTGTTCTGTGGCCGGCTGCATTCCGCACCTTAATTAATGAGTTTAACTATAACACTTAAGGCTACATTTTCCCTTAACCAGGATACAATAAAAATACATTATGTATCTATGTGTATATTAAATAGAATGCTTACAAAAAGAAAAGAAAATGTAAATGTTACACCCAGTTCAATTAATGGTTCTTATTGGTCAACCCCTTTACTTAGCAATATAACTTAAGGTGTTTTCATGAACCCTGAATGCATGGAGCTGGGCAGTGCTGGGTACACTGTGAAGGGTGACGGGATGAATAGTAAAACTACTGTTCCAATAACTACCTTCACGGTTCCTGCAGTGTTTGTCTCCTCCACTCACCTGCGCTGTGGAACGCGTTGCAATTTTGCGTTCCTTTCACTTCAACTCCAGAATACCATCAGAACAATTATATCAGCAACACTTGCAAGAAGAACGCAAGAGTGTTATGCCAGGGGGTTCTCGACTCGAAGAGTGTTCTGGGAAATGTAGTCCTCTCTCGTTTGGAAGATGCGAGACCAGATCAGTATAAGGTCGATAAACCAAATATGTACAAGTATTAAACAACTAATATATTAGTAGTAGTAGTAGTAGTAGTATGTTTCTTTCTTGTCTTGAATTCTCATATGAATTCCTTGAACCTTTTATTTGCTGATAGTATTTCTAAGTCACACTTATTGTGTTGATGTTAATAGTTATTTAATATATGTTATATGATTGGTATGCATAACATATTACTATCCACTGTTGAGCACAAATGCTGTAATACTCATGGTGGTTTGCAAAGGGTTAAACCAGGGGTGGGCAATTCCGGTCCTGGAGGGCCGGTGTCCCTCCTGGCTTTTGTACCAACTTTGACCTAAATTACTTAATTGGATCAATTATTACCAATTATTGGTCTAATTAAGTCATTTAGAGCACAGTTGGAACAAAAGCCAGGAGGGACACCGGCCCTCCAGAACCGGAATTGCCCACCCCTGGGTTAAACCCTGCACCTGCATTTGCATCTGGCAATGTCGTTTCTCTTGGTGACCACAAGGTAGTGCTGTTGCTCTTCTTGCTTGTTAGTTATGATGCACTTTCAGTTGTGCTGCAGCATTGAAGAGACGGGAGCTCAGGGTTCTGCCCGGGTTCTTCAGTGCAATGCACTGCTATCACAGTGAGAGCTGATATTGCTGAACATTTCTGTACGGGAATATTTATTAGATGCTTTAAGATCCAACCAGACAAAGTTTTGAGCTCCACCAGCTGCTAGGAACCAGAGGAGCACCGATGAGCCACATTGCAGGGAGAGGGTCTGGAGCATTGGCGGTCTTTGGTCCACCTGCACCCTAACTTTCTTAACTCATTAAACCTTTGTACTGATACCTACAGACCCAGAGGACCGGACCTGGAGGACTGGATGAGTGAACCCCTGAACTGGACCTGGATGCAATCACAACCAGGACGATGCCATAGCCATTCTAGAGAAGAGCTGTAGCAGCGACTTGCACTCTGATTTCATTCAAGCCCTAGAGCTAACAAGGTGATCCTCAATTGGAAGGACATTATTTCTTAAAAAAGTAAGATCTCTGGAGTAAACAGCTCCCCCCTCCCCCTTAAACATATACTAGCCACAACCCCCACTCCTAAGAGTGTCCACAATAACCACAATGGATTTGTATACTGTTATTGATTGATGGGTACAATGCATCTCTCTCTGTCAAATTCAAATGTATTGCTCTCTTTTTAATTTTGAGGAACAATGGGAACTGTGTAGCTGTAGAATAGCTTTTGCAATGTCCAGGTGTAATTCATTTGGGCTTTTGTCCCATTTTTTGGAATCACTGCCATAGAGAAGAATCGGTTCAATAATACTGTCAATAATTTTAAGCGAAAGGTGTACCGTTATTGATTGATGGACACAATGCATCTCTCTCTCTCTCTCTCTCTCTCTCTCTCTCTCTCTCTCTCTCTCTCTCTCTCTCTCTCTCTCTCTCTCTCTCTCTCTCTCTCTCTCTCTCTCTCTCTCTCTCTCTCTCTCTCTCATGCAGTGTTTGTCTAACCAGAAGTGTGTAATGCTTTATAATAAAAACGTATTCGTCCCTGGCTGCTGTGTTGCCATGGAGATGATAGCAGAGTCCGTCTCATGTTTGTGTAGTACCATGAGAGTTTCAGTAGGCGGCACTCTTAGTTTCTTCGGTGCAGATGGTATTGTATTGTATTGAACCTCCCCACCCCCACCCCACCGTGGAAAAACGTGGAAACAAGCAGACAAACGCATCCTGTCCAGGTCACAGGTCCTGCCGCACATATTCCAGGCACGTCTATCAATTTGAAAATATGCATTTTCTTTAACAATGCTGACAATGCTGACCATTCTCTTTAAATGATGGAACCCTGAAAATAAAGTAAGCATTAACAGTACTAGTATGCAGTGTAATACACACATAACCCTACATAACCGCATGAATGCACATTCCGTTGGAATAGGATGCTATGGTGTTCAGTGATGAGATCTCATGACTCACTTCGACTGTGGAAAGGGCTTGCATTGACCTCTGATACAAAGAATCACAATAAAACACAGACACAAAGTGGCTGCTGTCTAATGCCTTGTAAACAATTGAAAGTAAAATATGAATGAAATTCAATTGCAATCTGAGAAACTCACAAAAAGTGTGTGTGTGTGTGTGTGTGTGTGCGTGCGTGCGTGCGTACGTGTGTGTGCGTGCGTGCGTGTGTGCGTGTGAGTGTGTGCGTGCGTGTGTACACTCAATACAGTACCCAAAGCTGTGGGTATCAATAAAATCGAAATTCCATCCGGTTGAACCATCACCAGCTCGTTAAGCCAACTGCGCTGGAAACGTGAGTCAGCAAGATAATACATCACCTTTACAAAATAATTCCCGCTTTAAACATGTCGTGGAGATAATAAATGGTCTTATATCATTTAACTCCTCTAATGCAGTCGTTCTTGAAACGGTTGTCTTACGCGATAATGGACAGTAGTTACCAACTGAAGTACCCGCAAATGGTTTATTAATTGAATTCAGTTAGTCACAGCGGGAGCACTGGGTTTTAATGGATTCAATGGTATTGCATATAACGAGATACAGATATGGATTTTGGCATTGTGTTAGCCCCTTCAGTCACAGCGTGGATAACTGTACCATGTTAAGTTTTCTATCTATGTTATACTTTATAATGCATATTTGTTTTTCTCAAAGTCTTGGCAAGACAGCATCTCGTATCCCATGGACTTCACATAAACAGTTTTTTTTTTTTTTTAAGTCTAAAATTAAATAAAAAGAACAGTGACCAAAAGGGAAATTGTAAGGATGAGATACGAACTAACGCCGCAATCAGGGAGCTGTTTATTGATAACACATGTGTGATTAACAAACGCTTTTCAAAAATCCACAGCTCTCTCATTGTCTTCTTAGTCAAGACCCTGAGAATGAGAGCGCGCTAGGACCCCGCAGTGACGCCCTCCTCCCCTCAAGCAGTCTGGAAGTACGGCTGCGCCTTGCTGGAGAGTCGGGAGTTGCAGACTGCAAAGCGCAACACCTTCCAGCATCAAGCCAAAAGAAGCAAGGCAGGAAGGGAAACGGTTTAACCAGGCAGCCTTCTCTGTGCAAATAACACACCAGCTACCAGCTACTCCGCCGGACAGGACATCTCCATGGCAGACAGAAACAAGAGGGGAGGGGGGTGACCGAAACATTTCAACTGAGAGCATTAACACAAGGAGACCCCCTCCTCCTGTATCATCAAAAAGGGGCACAAACAACACTAAGCGCTCATTAGCTAGCACAAAGGTTCATTGAGTGAAGTTCTGGTTGTCTTCAGAATTCCTGGTATGGTTTCCACACCTCGCAGAACCGAAAAACAATTATTGATATGCCAGGAATAAAATAATAAATCAATCAAATTAAAGATAAAAAGTAACGTGGATGGATCAACGTTAAAAGATCTACATGTAGTCGGGTCTGTCTGTTGGTGTTGGTGTTGCTGCTGCAGCTGCTAGCGACTGCCAAATCAAATATTGAAATCAAGGACAAAAAGGATAGAAGTGTCTTTTTTTTAAAAAAAAAGCAAGAAGAAGAAAAAGAAGAAGAAAAAAAACACCGAATGATTTTCTGACTTCAGAACTGGAGAGCGGAGCGGCGGCTGGGAATGCGATGTCTTTCAGCACCATTTCATCACCGTGTGCTGAATAACACAGCAAAGCTGCGAAATATTTCCAATTACTGCTGTGATTTCTTTGAAAGAAAGGGATACAGAAAACTACAGGAACGGGAATTTCCTTTTCTTAATTGGTAACTGCGGTACATTTGTTTTGCTCGAATTTATATATATATATATATATATATATATATATATATATATATATATATATATATATATATATATATATATATATATATATATATATATATTGGGATTATTGTTATTTTTTTTCTATACAGAAGCTCCAGGCTGTCGCTGCCTTTCTATGACTACCGATAAGACAACAGGACAGGAAGCCATCACCACTGCTTGCTGGTATCTTGTTTTTGATAATCTGCAAGGGCTTTAGTTTTTATTTTAGGTATTACTCGTTTTTGTACGTTTTTTCCCTATCCTCGCTCATGTGTCATTTGGATCCGTCTTCTCCTCCGTGTACCGCAGCGTTAGTTTTTTAATGGCTGAAAGTTGTCCGCGACATGCCTAAGAGACGAGATGGGCCAGGGCGACGACAGCGATCGCATTGTGATTAACGTGGGAGGGACTAGGCACCAGACTTACCGCAGCACTCTGCGCACCTTGCCGGACACCCGGTTAGCCTGGCTAGCGGAACCCGATGCCCACAGCCACTTCGACTACGACCCAAGGTTCGACGAGTTTTTTTTTGACCGCCACCCGGGCGTCTTTGCGCACATCCTCAACTATTACCGGACCGGCAAGTTGCACTGCCCTGCGGACGTGTGTGGGCCCCTGTACGAGGAAGAGTTGGCGTTTTGGGGTATCGACGAGACCGACGTGGAACCATGTTGCTGGATGACCTACCGCCAACACAGAGACGCCGAGGAAGCCCTGGACAGCTTCGGAGGTGGGCCCCCCGATCAGGACGATGATGGGACCGACGGAGATGTCATGGGGGACTCGGGAGACGGCGAGGATGAGCTGGAAATGACCAAAAGACTGGCACTGGGGGACTCCCCCGATGCCAAATCTAGGGGTTTGTGGCGGCGCTGGCAAAAGCGCATGTGGGCACTCTTTGAAGATCCTTATTCATCGAAATATGCCAGGGTAAGAACAAAGAAACGTCTCCTTTATCTCTCTCTCTCTCTCTCTCTCTCTCTCTCTCTCTCTCTCTCTCTCTCTCTCTCTCTCTCTCTCTATATATATATATATATATATATATATATACTTGATCTCAGTTTTAACTTGCAACGGTTTGGACTATTCACTGTCTGTCTTTAATGCTATGCGGAAGAGGGGGAGGAGGGAGTGTTTGGGGTACCATTCTGTTGTGTGTACCTGCTTTCTTTTTCAGTGTATGTTTGCAGCTCTTCAAAATAACAACGCCCTGCATATGAAGTGTTAGTTCGTACCAGATTGCGTCTCTGTCTGTTGCTCTCGATTTGCAGTAATACGTGGTCTGGAGGCGTCAGGGGCAGCGGAGAAGTACTGTACATGCTGAGCAGCTGATTTCATCAGGCATGTTTCAGATTTAGTGAACGGTCAGGATCATACTGGAGAATGTTTATTTGCTTGTTTATTTTAACCTGGCGATTAAAAAAAAGTATGTTCATTGAGCCCCCACGCGCTTCTATGGACGCCTGAATTGGTTTATATCAAATGTTTGTGTATCACCTGAATGCAATGCCGCCCTTCCAGTGTCTCCATTTCATGAAGACACAGGGTTTATTTCCTTTGCAATATCGCCACTGACTCTCCTAAGCTTGTAACATAATCGATGCAAGCACCTTTGGCCACTGGCCTGCACAGTTGCCGTTCTCCAAAAAGGTAGGCGGGCATCTGTTTCCTTCAGATCACCATGTTGCATCACAGCAATCACACATGCATTCAGCACTTGGTATTTCGATTGTCCCCTCTCTATTCCCAATCTTCATACATGTAACCCGCAACGCACGCAGGTGACGGTGCTAACATATGCATTTAACAGAAAGCACATATGCAGTTATCAAGACGCTGCTTGCATAGCTCATCCCCGGCCCTATGCAATACGCCATGCTGTACATGCAACAGATCACCAGTTGGGAGGGGGGGAGGCGTCCTTGTCGATAAACGCGCACAGGAAAAACTCATCTGAATTTATTCGATTCGAGAGAGTAATTCAGCATAGAGGGAAAGCAACCCTTCATTATTTATAAGCTATTACAGTTTCAAATGTTGCAGCTTTTGTAGAACGAAAACCCAGCTCTTTCCTTTTTATAGCGTTAATCCTAAACCCCAGCTGTGGTGCTTAAAATCTAAAATGACCGCACATGTGTAAAATACTGGGTATTGTTTAAAACGAGGTCAATAGACTGTTGGCGGGAGACGTGACTAAATCAAAAACAATGTATCCTGAAATATACAGATTCACTACTAAATGAACCCTTATTCAACAGGGTTTAAACAACAACAACCATCATAATAATAATAATAATAATAATAATAATAATAATAATAATAATAATAATAATAATAATAATAATAATTACAGTGTATACACATTGTAAAATGTGTTTGAAATCAGATTTATATTTAATTCCTAAACATTTGGTTTACAGTGTGAGGAATATAAAGTAATGCAGGTGTTTTGGCTTATACCTGTGGATCACTGAACGACTCCCCTAAGAACTGTATAAGAACGCTACACTGTGTTAGAACCCTCATTTCACAATAGTAAATCGCATGCACATTTGCGCAGATTAATCAGAGGCAACATATTTTAAAGACACTCTAGCGGTTCTACATTGCAAATTACTACTGTTTCTGTGTGCGCCTAACTATATTCAGAGACGCGGTTTCTAGTCTCTCAGAGACCTTCATTTTAAGTGTAATGCATTTACTGCTTTGCAGAGGAGAAATGGGGGGAAAAAGGAAACGTGGTGTTTAGTTTATTAGGCACTTTGAGTCTGTAAGAGGATCATCGCAAAGCGATTCAGGTTGACATCCTCCTAATAGCATTGCAGCAGTGAAACCAGCAGGCAAAGTAGCACATTATTCGTGGAAAAAATAAATGATATGCTCGAAAAATCATTTAGGCTACGAATAGCTTTAAAAAATATTTACAAAGGCAGCGCTGTAATGATACCCGTCTCAATATTTTACCAGGAACTTAAATGTTGTAATTACTGTTAAAAAAAAAACTAAAACAAACAAAAAATCAATACCTTACAATAATACCACCATTAGCGACCCATTACCCGCAGATTCAAGTCAAACAATTGACACTTGCGCACGATTAATGTTGGGTTTGTTTGAATTGCATTTTCTCCATCAGTCTGTAAGTTACGAGTAGGCATAAGAGAACAGCCTTTGTTGACACAGCAGCTACGCTGATCCCACAATGAGACTCAGTGTGCTGGAGTGCTTGAGTTACTTTAGGTGGTGGTTTGGCTACATTAAAAAAAACACGCCGTGCCTTGATGTGTGGCGCGCCCCTGCCCACAGCAGTCGTAGGTGCAGTTCGGTACAGGCGGCTGTTTGAAGTGCCGAGATTATAAACTGCGCTAATTGGTCATTATGACTCCTGTAGACACGAGGGCAGGCGTTGTCAGTGAGACAGATGTCAGTGAGGCAGTTTTTTTGTCATTCAGTTTTACATTTGTAACACTATACATTTTGCGCTTTCATAATATTCGCTCGATACAAATCAGTTTCAAGAGTTTTTTTTTG
>CM060267.1:4647843-4785343 GCA_030684275.1 Acipenser oxyrinchus oxyrinchus
TTGACTTTCGTATGTATTTTACCCACCACTCAGTTTCAGTCAAAACAGGGTCCAGTGGTTGAGACGTAGTTACAGTTTACCATACCATACTCGCTGTAGCTTTACTCTCACCCTTTCTATGCACTATTATGAATATGAGAAATTGTAATGTCTCTTATTATAACAGGAGACATCCTTCACACAACGTATTAACTTATAATATCCTTCAATGCTTAATATGATTTAGAAAACCAGATCACACCATACAGTATTTTATAACCCCAGTCTGCACAGTCCCTGATAGTGACCCCCCCACTGGACCTGGCTATTTTAGTCCGTACACACTGCTGCGGGCTGTGAGCATTGATCCTCTGACCTTTAGTCGTGCTTTGATGAACTCCAGGGGGTCAGGTTAATTTATTATATAGACCATTTATAGCCAAGCTGAGCTCCTCCCACCCACAGTACTGCCACCCCATTGGGCAGAGAGGGATAGAAACCGTTTCTTTAATATTGCAAATGGCTTGCAACGACACACCTGTACGGCTTAACTGGAGTATGACAGGTCATTCTGCCATGCAAATTTCAATATTGGATATACAGATAGATAGATAGATAGATAGATAGATAGATAGATAGATAGATAGATAGATAGATAGATAGATAGATAGATAGATAGATAGATAGATAGATAGATAGATAGATAGATAGATGCAGTGCAGTTCAGCCCAAAGCTCAGACAGTCTGCAGCAAATATTCTTATTTTTTGGTTCTGACTGTGGCTCTTTGGCTAACACCGTGGCTGTGTTGTTTTGTATTGGGGTTCACCCCGCCCCAGGTCTGGCTGCAGTGTGGCTGAGCTTGATGCCCCTCGGCAGCGCATGTGGACTGTGTGATAATGTGGCGGTGGTTGTGTAATCAGTGCTGTGGTTGTGCATGTGCTTCGAATGTAGAGCACTCTCATCTGAGTGCAGAGACACAAAGAGGCATTCTCCATGTTCTTATAGACCTGCGTGCCAGACAAAAAGAACAAAAGAAATCAAACAATACTGCCCTTTTTTTCAGAAATGTGAAACCGCCCATCTCTGAATTATACCCCCTCTCCCATCACCATCACCCACTGGACAATCCTCCCCAACGGTATGAACCATGTCTTCTTCCCACTCCCACCTTGAGCTTCCTTTTCTGATGTTGCACAGATATGAGATATAAAATATACCAGAGTCCTCTACTCTGGCGGTCAGGGTCCCTGCTTCACGACAGTCTGGGCAGTATTTAATTATGTATTTGTAAGGCTCTTTATCACAGTTTGTATTAGTGTGTAAATTAGCATGGTAGTTGTAAGGTTTGCCATGCTTATACAATGCATGCTTGCTATTCTTAGTATCTGTGGTTTGCCATGAGTGTGAGGGTTCCTTGTTTTAAAGTGCGTCTGATGTAAAACTGCAACACGTATTTATCACGTTCTGTTCATTAAAATGGGCAAACTGTCCGACCCTGAGACAGGGCTCTAATGAAGAGGAATTGTGAAAGTGTTCCTGTGAAATATGGATTTATGCCATGCATGTTTACAAAGCAGCAGACGTATTAATGGAGCACAGGACCGCAGTTATGGAGCAGGGGAGGGGGGAGTGAATACAAATAAATGGTGTGCTTCAAAAATAAATCCAATAAAAGTGTGGTGGAGGGGAGGGGGGGTCTCGTCTGGCTAATTAAAAATTTTAAGCATGCTGCAGCGGTCAATGTAAGCACACATGAAGCTGTGGCCCGGTCCGTTCTCATCATGAAGCTGTGGCCCAGTCCGTTCTCATTGTTCTGAAAAGGTCACTCTGAGCTGAAGAAGATGAGCACTGTGCACTCACACACAGGAGGATTAACACAGACACAACTCTACAAGAAGACTGGACAATCACCCAGGGTCTCAGAACAGCCGCCATTCATTAAAACTGAAGCATTTCAAGAACAGCGAAATGCCCAAGACCTGATGATTAATGGAAATCTGCTTAAAAGTTGAAAAGTTTTTTTTTCTTCTTTTTCTTCAGACCAGGGGGGGTGTGCTTGCTCCTCTAGTAAGAGAATGATCTGCGTTCACTGGTGTGCCATTGTAGTCATGCTGCTGTCTGAGACAAGAATACCTGTGTGCGTTTGGGCATCTCAGACATTTTAAAAACGACACACTGTACTCCTTTCAGAAATAGGGCATTTATATGGCCAATGCAAATCATTTCAATAAAATGATTTGACTTAGAAAATTGCAATTACTAAACAAATTATTGCACAAGAACCGTCAATAATCAACGCATTGAGAAACATTCCAAAGCAAAAACAAAAAGTTTCTTGATTGCTGCATCCCACCCCAGTCTCTGTGTAGCTGGATGGTTAGCTCTTCAGCACTGCTATTGGGGGAAAGAGCCTGCTTACCTGAAGGGGTGAAAAATAGGTACCTGCCACCCCGTCCCGCGCCAAATCCCAAAGTGCACTTTGTATTCCTCTCCTCAGGGGAGCTCCGAATCTGGGACGCTGGTAATAGGTTAGTGATGGGGGGTGCTTTTAACTGTGCTGTGACAAATCTCCCAGCGCCAGCTACTGCAACTAAAACGACTACAGGCTTAGGGATATTTGATGCATCCCTGCAGTAAGTTCAGTTCCTTCTAGAACATTTGTAAAGCATGTAAAAGTAGGATTTACAGTCCAGACTAACAGTGCACAGCAGGAGGCCTCTTCTATCTGCTAGCCTACGGAGGGTTCCTCTCTGGACGATGCCCTCATTTTCATTCAGCCCTTCAGGGATCCTGGGAAAGCTCCAGAACCTCTCTGGCCAGGAGTTCAGTGCCCCATACTGTATTACAGCAGCACGCTTCCCTTCCTCAAAGACTGGAGCTGGCACTGTGGTCACGTGGAGGCCTTCTGTAGTTATTCCTGAGTGAGACAGTCTTGCCATCGCTTTTAAAGGAAGAACAGGCTCTGTAGGCATCAAGAGAAAAAAAAAAGACAAGAAGTTATTGATTTCAGGGGCAAATCTGTGTGCACGCTTTAAAACAGCATGTCATTTGATATTACATTGACTGTATTCCTTTGAGCATGCGTGTTTTGCAACCTACTGTACACACACAAGAACGTCTTGTATTTAGGCATGATAGTTCATTTATAACTTAACTTGTAAGATGGACAGTAATGAGGTACTAAAAAAATATATAATAATAAATAAATACAAGAAGCAGGGCCATGAAATCAGCTGCAATTAACATTATTTTCTATCTGTTTTGCAACACATGTAAATATTTAAAACCATTTAAAATAGAGTTACTGAAAAAAAAAATCAATGCTTCAGTTGATAAAGCAAAGGTGTTACTGCGTTCAAATGCCATCGTCGTATCTTTTAAGTCTTGGGTGGCTTTCCTCCAATGATAAGAAGGAAACTATAACAGCGCATTTTGAAACTTATAAAGCGAAATGAATCTGCTGCCTACCAGAATAAGAAGCATCTTTAGTTTTACTTTGATCGTGTTTTAAGTGACGGATGGTTCTTTTAATTCATTTGCCTCTTAGCAACAGCTGCTTCAAAGATTTCAAAGATGTGCGTCTAATAAAATCATAATGGTAAATTACCTGCATAATAAACGCATTACAAACATTCAATAAATAAATGAGTTCTTTTGCAAAATGAAAACTCAGGTATCTTAACGAGCAGCTGATTTGCTTGAACTGAATTTTTTTGTCTCGCCCTTCAGGTCTCATTCCGCAGGTAATTTCGTTGTGCTTTTGCCCCCTCCCTCGCTGGGTCACTGTGCCTATTCTAATGCCACACAACAACTCTTACCTTGAGGGGATTATTAAAGGATTCTTCGCCGTGTCACTGTCAGCAGCAACATACCAAATCAAGGGTGTGGAACTCAGGGACCCTTTTCACTGCTGTTCTGAAACTCGTTCACCTCAACTGGAGGCTAATCAATATTGCGTGTGTGTGTGTTTGTGGGTGGGATGTAAAATGGCCTTGGGGCATTTGTGCTTGTTACCCGAGTAAAAAGCAAGACAAATACAATAAAAAGATTATTTCTATCTGGAGAATTTTATATAAACGGATTTCACTCTGGGTAAAAAGATAAAGGAATAACGTTTTATTGATTGTTGTGCCACCTGTAAGACAACTGGAGAGGGGAGGAAGAGGAGCTTAGAGCACATGTATAAACCTGCTCCCCATCTGTCCTTATCACACGTGCTAGCCAATTGATTACTGGACTAATGGCACCATCACATCTTGATTACAATGTGTTGTTGTGAACTCTGCATAAAAACAAGAAAAAGCAAAAATTGAATGAATGAAGAAACGAATGAATGAATGCATGCATGGATAACCGAGTGCATTACTTAACGGATGGATGACAGACAACAAATGGATGGACGCTGGACAGAAGGAACGAATGAATGAATACACGGAGGAGCATGGAGGAGGTGGTGTTCTGGAGAGGGCGGGGCTGAGTGAGCCCCAGTGTTGTTGATGGTGATGTGATCTCACCTGGGTTAGCCTCCAGGCAGTGGCGTCGATATACACACCGCTCCAGTGAGCTGGCACGGTGGCTTAACACATGGCATTCACGACATGTTCCTGTGTCCAGCGCCAGTTTAGCGGAGGTGCATTTCCATGGGGTTTGCCTGTTTATTGTAGAGTGAAGTGTTGCCTAAATCAGATAGATACAGCTTGTTACAGTCTATCATATTAAAGTGACAATTCCCTGCCATGCACACTCATTCATTTTACAGGCCTTTTGAAAGACACGTATCATTTTGCCTTTTCATTTTGAAATATCTGGTATAGGACGAGGTTAACTATGACTTGCTTTAACACTTTCAGTCCTGAATTGTTTTGGTCGAGCTGGAGAATAAACTCCTTTATTGAGTATACATGAGAACAAGACCCAACATTTTTTTTTAGATTCTACATGACCTCAGACTGGGACCTAGGAGTCCCGTAAGGTTCCATGGTGATTTCCAACAGCATGTGTTAACATACGGTGCTAAGATTAGGCGGCTCCTTGAGTTAGGACTGTGTGTGGTAAAACTCAGTTACTAAGCTTCTGCTCTGGTGCAAAAATGTCTCCACGATTTTTTTTTATCTGAAGAGAAGAAGAAAAATGTTTCAGTCATAAATCTAGTAATAAGTCCACCGTTTCTCATCCTAACTGAATTATTCAGAGTTTCTTTACAGTAAGAGCTTTTCGATTCTGCTGTCAGAAAGTGAAGCCCATTCATTGTCTTACAAGAGTCAGAGCACATTCAATACACATGTCTAAGGAGCCACAAGGTCAGGGTTTACAGGACTTGGGTGATATGCATGCCTGATTTATACCGTTTTACTGGAGGGTCAAACACGATTTCAACCAAAAACTGAAGAAAAAAAACAGTTAGTCAGTAACCCAATCAAGGATACTTTCTGAAACTATGATCCTATTTTGTAAATGCAGGAAAGGGACATTATTGGCCTTTTAAGTGTATTTAAGCGTACTGTCTATATGTGTCGGATTGAAGGTGGATGAAACACGTTTTTTGTGAAATTCACAATGTCACCCGGTGTTTTTTTAACTCGAAAAACAAAAATAAAACCTGAAAATCCTGAATCATGGTAAAGGCTGTTTCTCATTGGTGACATTGGTCACAGTTCAGACGCTACAGGGCGATCAGTCACAGCACTGAGATTTTGGGAATTTATCGCTCTTCATAGATTGTGGAGTGACATTTTCCATTTATAATAAGTCTCTAATTTGGGTCACTGACTCTCATGAAAGCCTTTATTTTTAGCGTCCAAGAGCCTCCCTCCTGCCTGTGTTCTGGGCTTCAGCCAGAGAGAAAATGAGTGTGTCCTGAATCCAAGACAAAAACTTCAGCAACACAATGGTTAGCAAAGGAGTGAAAATGTTATGGACCAGAGAGCGCACACACCACAATGACCTGGGTGGATGTAAAGAAAATTTAGCATTTTGCTCTGAACTAGTTTTTAAATATTCTCCAGGCTTGATAAGAGTGTTCCTTACTTGTTTAGGGATTCCAGGCATTGCTGTGCAGCAGCGGCAGTAATACCAATATATTTAGATCTAATTTTAGATCCGAGGAAAGACTCTCGTCCTCCTGGGTCTGCTCTGCTGAACGTCCTTCCCGGCTCACCTTGGGCGATGGCGATTGCGTTTTTTGTCAGCCAGCATCATTGCCCATGTTGACGGGGTTAGTGGCTGCGCTCTGAACCCAGCGGGACTACTTGTTCCCTGAGCCCCAGATCTCGATCAGCAGGCAGGAAGTAGGGAATGAGGGAACTGAGACGGGACAATGGCCACCTAGGCTTTGAGACGAGAGAGGCAGCCAACAGTGCTGTCAACACTGTGACCATTCACGTGAAAACCATGCCTGGCTGTGCCTGTGACGTCAATGTACAGCACGACGTAAACAAGGAATAGATGTTTCCAATCCGGCCAATTTTCGAGAATTCTGAACTCCCTCCTTTAACTTCGCCGCCAAATAGTGAAAGGAGGTTTTCCACTGCATGCACTATGTCTCTTCCCTTTCTTAGATGGCAATCGGAGTGATCTGGGACAGGCTTCACAGAGGGAAGGCAATCAAACACACAGCCAGTCTGCAGCCGAGTTTCCTTATCAGTCCCACCAGAGTAGGGATGAGGGGGTCATCAGCTTCAGGCTGTTAGAGACCAGCATGTAGGATCTTGTCCGCTTAAAATATTAGATGTATTTTCCTTTTTAGAATGATATTGAAAACTAAAGATTTTTTTTTTAAAGCTTTCTGGAAAGCAGATGCTTTATGCCTGCAAACTCTTCCTTAGTGTCCAGGATTTCCCTGTATTGTGATGCGCATTTGAAAGTCCATTTTCAGTTCCTGTAATACTAAAGTAGCACCATGTAGATTTCAGCATTTCTTGTTGCTGTTGTACTGCTGTGCACTGTGAACGATTAGCTCTCAATATAACAGAAACATCCCCAGAAGGCAACCCCAGGATGCTACGTTCTGCTTTGGAACTGAACCATGTTCTACCCACCATCTGTCCAGGTTCTACCCCCATTCCCTTACTCAAACCCCTCCCCTGTGTCTACTGAGCACAGCCACCCCAGGGGAGACCCCTGTGACATCACTATGATGATGCTGAGTGTTTATGCAACTCCTAGGCAACAGCACAGAGCAAAAGACACACACATGAGCTCAAAGTGTGCACACAGGAAAATCTATAGTCAGAGAAAGCATTGCCCAGGACTGTCCATGCTGAGACTGCCCTGGCATGGATTGCCTGGCTGCCAGTCCTTTAGCACTGCTCATTACTCAGCTCCGTTATGCCTCTTTGAATAGCTGAGGAGGAGTGGAGGTTTAATGTTCTGGCAGTTTCAGTGTGAGCAGATTGAGCAGTTGATTAAGGCAGTTAGAATTCCAATCAGTGTTGGATCCATTGTTCATATTGATTGAGTGGGTCTCAGCTGCAGAGACTCAGAGAGGGCTGCAGTCAGGCTGTACAAGCCTGTCAGATTAAAAAGCATCCAAGCACCCTTTTGTTGGGGGGGAATGGATCACTCCATCTTCCTAGCACTGAAGTCATATGGGTGCACACTAAATAAAGGGATGGGGGTGGTGGCGACTAAAAATCCCCAATGGATTACTCCTCTCTTTTAAATGTTTTTTCTTAACCAAGCCTGAAAACAAGCCTCTAACCTTTTAACACAAGCATAATATCTATACATATCTCTTCAATAAATCTCTTCAAGTGCACATTGCAGTTTGTTTAAGTATGATTGTGCTACATAACCCCCCCCCCCTCCCCAAAAAAAACCTGCAACTTGTACAGTCAAGGACAGCCAATAGCAAAATGCGGTTGTGATAGTTAGTATTTTGAAGCTAAAGGTGGATGTACATTTTTGATGAGTAACAATATAAAGCTAGGAAGACACAATGTAATAGAAAGAGCGGTTAGCTGTTCTGCGCAGTTGCTTGATAGGACTGTTATAATCATTTCATTTCTCCCCCCTACTGTGTGTGCATGAGGTCATTTATATCGTCAAGCTGATTCATTGGTGACACCATTCAATTAGATGGCTACAGTGATGAATTGATTCTGTCATCACAGTGTTCGTCCCCATCTAAATAGTTACTGTTTGTACTGTGCAATGGACGGTTTGTAGCCTGAGAAAAAAAAAACATTACTTCTAATTTTCTGGCATTGTTCAGCCTACTACCTATGAACTGCATGTTTTTAGAAGGTGGGACTGGGGCAGCTGTATGCTTCCCCGAATCATTGGCTGCCTGTCATTGCAGGATGTTTTTTTTTGTTTTGTTTTTCACGCTCTCTCGCAGTATTCAATCCTTGGGCAGCTGATTGATGTGTTGAGATGTTGCGACCCTCCCATTAAGTGGTATTTCTCTTCCTTTTAATATTGAATTTCCTTTCTGTCTGTCAATGTACAGTAAAACGGATGATTGCTGTTGTGGTAAACTGAACCAGGATAAAATGTTAGCAATACATACTAACATACTAAATTACTATCAAGAAAAAAACAAACGTGTCATATTGTTTCACCTCTGCACATCAAAACCAGCGCCAATATATGCAGGAGGGGAGTATACGGTTTCTTATAGGGATTGCCTTGTAAAGCTGCTTTATAAATATTGACCTTGCTGTCTTGTGCTATGCATGTATTTTGCAGCGCACATCAGAAAACGAGCTATGCATATTGAATCAGAATTTGCATGGGAAGATTATGTGGTCCAATAGGCGATCTTCTCTTTTCTGGTTGCTATAGTTACAACAGCTTGTATTTTTTTCGTTCACTGTGGATTTCGAAAAGACGACTGGTGGTGGAATTGCACAGATGAGCTGCCTGTGTCTGTATTATCACAGTGAGATGTGAGATGCTCCTGTTTGCCTCAGATTTGCAGGGGTGGGGGAAGAAAGAGAAATGGAAAGATGAAAGGGAGAGAGAGAGCAAGGGACAGTGATAGAGAAAAGGTAAAGAGAGCAAAGAAGGGTGTCGGGGAGGGAGGGATAGAGGGAGAGAGAAAGGCAGGGTGACGGGGGAGTAATTTAAGGCTGAGTGAGAAAAGAAGGAGGAGAGAGCAAGGGGAGAGGGAGGGAAGAAAAGGTGTGCTTACATAAGAGAACATGACATCCCCTAGCTCAGCCTCAGCAATATGACGGGTACTCCAGTTGCCACAATGCCAGGTCTTTCTGAAGAAATCTTAATGTGCTTTTTCTTTTCAAAACATTTCATCCGTCCCAGGCAAGACTCCTTCTCGTCTTTAATTAAGTGCTGTTATGATCAGAACTCTCCTCATTAAAGTGAATGGCAACGAGCCCTAATAGAGAGGGGGAGGTTGTGTGTGTGTGGGGGTGCTACAGTTCAGCATTGACATCCTACAGTAAAAAAAATATTCATTTAGTATTATACAATGTGACGTACTGCACAACTTTGCAGTAGGTCTAAAATATTGTATTGTTATAGTACCTTATTCCTAACTCTTGTCCAAACCCTAACCCTAGCTCCAACAGTAACCATAACCCCAATTCTAATTCTAACCCCAACCATACACATATCAGATAACATGCCATCGGTAGACCTGAGGTTCTAGGGGTTTCAGTAATGTAGTCCACTGATTTACAGTTTACAAACTCAGCAATTGAATGATGATCTAATACCAGCGACTGCTCATATCTCTAGTTAATGCAGCGGCTGTTTGGAAGCAAACATTTACAAGCAGTCTAATTGCTGTGACTTACTCATTTCAGTCTTCTAGCTGAAGAGACAGGTCAGGTCCTGGGGGGGGGGCTCTCTATTAAGTCTGCTGCTGATTTGCAACAGGTGAAGGAAGCCAGCAGGGAGCTGTCTTTGAGCGAGGCAGCGGGACACGTCTGAGCTCAGTGGTTACGGTATCACAGTGTTTGTGCCTCTGTGTAACACAGCCCTGATAGCCTGTCCCAGCCCCCAGGGTGATCATTAGAAACAGGTATTCCTGTGATACATCCTCTGCGGGTGCTAAGTACTTCCGAGGGGGCCTGTTTGACTCCCATTGTAAACGCTGTATTCATTACAGGCTTACAGGCTTGACGTTCACATTGCAGGCAGGAGGTGAGGAGGCACTGAGCTTAGCTCATGCATGTGGCATGGTAGCAGGTAGCATGTGTGTGTTTGTTTTTTTAAGGTGTTTTCTTAAATATATATATATATATATATAGACAGATATATATATATATATATATATATATATATATATATAGATATATATAGATATATATATATATATATATATATATATATATATATATATAGACAGATATATATATATATAGTCTATATATATATATATAGACAGTCTTGGTCCTGGATTTTCTCCATGTAAAATATATGCATCCTGCCTCTTTTAATTATTTGAATTCGACACCATGCTTTACTCGTAACGCAACACTTATTACCGGTACTGAAGGGATAAAAACTATTAAAAAGTCTAGTGGCTAACTCGACACTGTCGTTTCACGTGACTGACCTCTGACTGGAAATGGATCATTCATTCATTCATTCATTCGCAACTACCAAATGCAGCTGTATAAGGTACATGTGTTAACTTTTGCTATTTAAGCCGTCAAATTAGACAGTACAAGCCAATACCTAAAAGTATAGTCAACAGTTTGTGCACAGTTTGTGGTTGGATTGTTTTCTTAAAATTAAAACTGTAGTTATTTTATGAATTCTTATTTAAATCGAACTATACAAGTTGTACCGATTGTGTACAGTATTGTATACTGTAACTGATTCATTCACTGCAGTTCTTTCAACCGTTTTCATAAGGACATTTAACTAAAATTAAACTTGTAAATGCTGTAATACTGTAAATGTGTGAGTTCTGTTACTTATATGCATGTTAATGCCATGGCTCACCCGCGGTTAACTCGACACCTTGGAAAAGTCACTATATGACATCCCCGCAGGTTGTCAAGTTAACTCTCTTATAAAATCTCTATATATGGGTTGAGAACCATTTATCTTTTCACAGGCACATTTTTCAAGAAGCCTCTGTCTCTATCACGTGAAATTTGTCACAAAGTCTGACACTACAGGCTGCCGCGTCTCTGGATTATTACAGTAGCTCCAGGGCTCTCAGCGATACATGCACAAATTCACAGTTTTTAATACATT
Organism: Acipenser oxyrinchus oxyrinchus; assembly: GCA_030684275.1. Classification (NCBI taxonomy): domain Eukaryota; kingdom Metazoa; phylum Chordata; class Actinopteri; order Acipenseriformes; family Acipenseridae; genus Acipenser; species Acipenser oxyrinchus. Next base: position 4,658,997 of record CM060267.1, read on the forward strand.
TATACTGTGAATATGATTCTATGCATAATTTAGAAGTTATTAATAAACCATTAATAATGATACATGGGTATAAAGTCTTGCTATTGCCATGCAATGACTAGGATCCAAACTGGGTCTCCTTATTCACAGTCCTAAAATACAAATACAAAACTAGTACTGCTCCACTCTGCCGCTAAGGAGGGGCTGTGAAAGGGTAAGAGCAGTGAAGGGACATTTTGAAAGGGCCCAGAGCAGTTGTGCTATGCTAGTCAGTTCCACAGAAAGATTTGTTTTATTAAACAGGAGGGTATTTTTTAATACTGTTCTGGGAGGGAGGAAATCAGAGATGAAGCACCTTTATCAATAATACTGTACTGAATTTTTCAATCTTTTCTTCTTGCCATGAGCCTAAGAAGTTAATGAATCCTTCAGGGATATGTCTAAACTGTTTTTTAAAAGCTGTACGGAACTCTGCTTTAACTGCAATGAATGAGCCATGCTTTTAGAGTCAAGCAGAGGCAGGGCTGAGTGTAAACAGGAAAAGCTTGATTTATTGCACCTGACGCAGCTAACAGATTACTTTGTACTTTACATGAGTCGACATGAAAACCCACATCTTGCAGATTTCTTTATTGACTTAGCAGATCATTCCAGACATTCCTAATGGAACAGCCAGGCAGCCTTCAGCACAGCCCACATTCCCTTTGCTTTCTAATCGCATTTTGTATTCAGTCTTAATTGGCACGACCATTAAACCAGTACAGTCAAACAAGTAAACAATTGCAAAAGCTTTAGTTTCACTACAGGGCAAAAAGGAATTCCAGGTAGCACTTCCTATTACAGGACATGAATAACCATGTAATTACAGTGTAATGACCAATCAATTGCATATGGTGTATGTTCTTACTTGGTAACTACATTGTAATTACATAAAATTGCATGAGGGATGCTTCAGTCTAAGAAAGAAACAAACCCTATTCCGATTGCTATTCATATTGTCAGCCTGACATCTGAGGATGAGGTGAAGCCTTAATAAAATATCTCTTAAGTGAAGCAGATTTAAAGCTGGGTTCCACTGGCAGGGCTGCTAAATTTAGCTTTCATCTGGCTTTGAAAAGAAGAATGCTGAGCAGAGAGAGGCAATGAATATTGTGAGGGCAGCTTGTGAGGTTTTTTTTTGTGTGGGTGCTTGTTTTGTACATAGCGCATAGCACCATCTGGTGGACAGATTTGGTAATAGCACTATCGGTTTATTATGTAGTTAACGACAATGCTAGAGAGTTAAAAGAAAGGAAAATAAAAAAGACAAGTGGATAAGGAAGTGACTACAAATATTCGACTGTCATTTCGTAGATAAAGTGAATGTGTAGGTTCCCCCCAGACTCTTAGAGTGTTTATGTTTTGAAAGGAATCCCAGGACATAGTGGAGTCTGTATGTGCTTGGTGTGTTTTTGAGAGGTGACATCAACCCCTCTAACACTGAGCATAACCTGCAGACATGATTTAGTCAGTCCTGGGAATCCAGAGTTCAATCCGAAAGGAGACAGTAATCCAGCCCTTGACAGGTCAAGCGCACACTGCTGATCCAGGACTAGACATTGACAGGCACAGACTGTGTTTGACAGGACAGGAGTCTTGTAAAGCAAAGGCAGTGAGACCAGACACTGCATTCTGAGTAACAGATAGCATGTATACACAGTGTAACAGATAAGTCGCGTATGCGAGTAATTTACACCAAACAGAAGCTTGTTTTGTGCATGGTTTGTTTTCTGCAGGTAGTACACTGTACATCTGCAAAGCCGTGTAAATCTGTGTGCATTTGTAAGTGTACGCTACCTTCGCTCCATTACTTGATGTGGACATCTCCGTTGGCTGAGTTTCAACCTTTAGACTTGTATGTGGGTCTGGCACAATATAATGTTCATTGACTGTTTTATTTTTCAGTTGGATGCTGTGTTAAAAGGACATTAGAAAGTGAGCTACAGTAGGAAGAAATCACTTTCAATACTAACCTCTCATCAACTATAATTAAAAGCATACGCCATATGTGTACAATGTGAATATTGCATACATATTGGATATACTAATACAAAGTTCTAACTGAATAAAGTTAGGCGTGTGTACAAGGACAAAGCTTGAATCCTTGAACCTACCGAATTTGGGTTGTATATCACAGACGCCTTAGTTAATAAAGCATTAACACGTAGTCCTGTGCATGTACCTGCATGTTATTGCTTGATGTATATATGACCCTAAATCTTAAAAACAGCTAGAGGCTTAGAAGGCATCTACCATGGGTTCCACATTCGTCATTGATACAAGCTCCTGATCCGCAGACCGAACAGAAATAGATACAGAGTCTGCCCATCAGAAAAGCATTTGAATTGCAGGAACATTAGTGTCGACCAGCATGGCGTGACTGTCACTGCATTCTCACTCCTGGCTTATGCGATTGCTCTGATACAGGGTTTGTATTCACATGTCATGTTTTGCATGACCAGAATGGAAAAAAAGTGTTCTTTAAAGAAAGAGTGGGGATTATTATTCCTTCAGATGAGTATTTGTTGAAGACTTGCATGTATTTGCTAAAAATACACGGCTATATAAAGGAAGGAGCATTTTGGTTCCTGCATGATCTTGTCTTGGGTAGAGGTGACAAATGATGTAATAATATAGTTTGTTGTTTTCTCACCTCATCTGATTTCTTTTCTCTCTCCCTACCCCCTCCCCCCCCCCTCTCTCTCTCTCTCTCTCTCTCTCACACCCTGTGCAGTGGGTGGCTTTTGCCTCCCTGTTCTTCATCCTGGTGTCCATCTCGACGTTCTGCCTGGAAACCCACGAGGCCTTCAACCCCATCATCAACCGGACAGAGGAGGTGCTCGTGAACAACGTGACCAAGGAGCACATCTACCAGGAGACCGAGACGGTGGCCTTCCTGACCTACATCGAGGGCGTCTGCGTGGTCTGGTTCACCTTCGAGTTCCTCATGCGCATCACCTTCTGCCCGGACAAAGTGGAGTTCATTCGCAACTCGCTCAACATCATTGACTTCGTGGCCATCCTGCCTTTCTACCTGGAGGTGGGGCTGAGCGGCCTGTCTTCCAAAGCGGCCAAGGACGTGCTGGGCTTCCTGAGGGTGGTCCGTTTCGTGAGGATCCTGAGGATCTTCAAGCTGACACGCCATTTTGTGGGGCTGCGGGTCCTGGGCCACACGCTGAGGGCCAGCACCAACGAGTTCCTGCTCCTGATCATCTTCCTGGCACTGGGGGTCCTCATCTTCGCCACCATGATCTACTACGCCGAGCGCATCGGTGCTAATCCCAACGACCCAAGAGCCAGTCAACACACACACTTCAAAAACATCCCCATTGGGTTCTGGTGGGCCGTGGTGACCATGACCACCCTGGGCTACGGAGACATGTTCCCTCAGACCTGGTCTGGCATGCTGGTGGGCGCGCTCTGCGCTCTCTCTGGGGTGCTGACCATCGCCATGCCTGTGCCGGTCATAGTCAACAATTTCGGAATGTACTACTCCTTGGCAATGGCTAAGCAGAAGCTACCAAAGAAAAAAAACAGACATATCCCCCGGCCCCCACAGCTGGGCTCTCCCAATTACTGTAAGTTGGGCGTTAACTCGCCTCACCACAGCACACAGAGCGACACCTGCCCCCTGGCCCAGGAAGAGATTTTAGAAATAAACAGAGCAGGTAGGAAACCTCTAAGAGGAATGTCAATCTGACCTTTTGAAAAAAAAAACTAAAAAATAAATAATAATACTCAATTCAAATAAAACAATAACTAATACCTCCCACCTGCCCTAACCACCACCACCGTTCACATCCACAACCCTCCTTTCTCTCACCACCGTCAGTTTCACTTTCACTGTCACCACCACACTCACTCTCCAACCACCCGTCACCCCCTTGTCTCCCTTCTCCCCAGCCCGCCGCCCACCTTCCCTGGTGGGGCCTGCACACTCCAGCCAGCTCTCCACTGCAAGGAACCAAGTAGCACATTCATCCAAAAGGAGGCGGCCTTTCCATCCCATAAATTAGGCACCGCTTGTGTACCTTTTTCTGTGGCGCTTCGAACAATCACACTGTTTAAATCTGCGCAGCAGTGTTGCCATGTCAACGACTTCCTCTCCCCGGTATACCAATTCCGCTTCCATCATTACACAGAGGTGCGATTCAATTGAATGGTGTTGCGTGACATACCCTAGGATTCTAATTATAATTATTCTAATTCTAATTATGGCGCCGCAGCCCTTATGGTGGTTTTAATATAAAGTTCCAAATAACAAAGACTGTGATAAATGCAACTGATGGATTTGGCATTTTATGCAGGGTTAGCATATTGTTAAAAAAAAAAAAAACCACTATAAGGATGAATATGTAATCCTACCCGTGGGTAACCCTAAAAACGTATCTGCTGTGCAATGAAGAGTCGCTACCAGGGCACGGGTTAGAACCGACCTCCTCAAAAAGAAACAGCTTGCCCTCGTTTTTGCCCATCTCATTTGGAGCAGGCTTGTGCCTTGTCTTAGGGTTAATTACCCCTCTTTAACACAGAGCTCAGTATTTCAATAGGGTTACTTACTCTGCTTTGTTCAGAATAAGAGTAACCCTGACACTGTATAAAAGAGCCCCTAGCAGTGCCACAGTGGACCGCAGACTTTTCTTGGCACAATATTGTTTTGTTTTTGAAACCCGTCTGGAAATTCCTGTGATTTTCTGGGAACCAGTAATGGGAAATGCAGTTACTGTTCTGGTGTTTCCAGCTGGTTTGCAGAGCTGCACTTTCTGAGAGGGAAGGCTTTGATAAATGGTACCAGAACTGGACAAACATTGAGAAATTGAGTGACTAATAATATACAGACAATACACGTTCATTTTTAATAGTCTCTACCAGAGCAAAACCTCGACCTTAAGATAAAGCAGACTGCATACTCAGATTGCATTTATCAGTCCTGTATGGTTTTGTGTTTTTGTTTTTTTTTTTAAATTTGGAATCTCTGTCCACTTTTTTCCACTCTGCAGGCCCGCCATGCAGCCACCTCAGAGCTACAGCGTCGTAGGACCACGCAGCTCTGGGCCGCTTGCAGGCAGGCCCGCAGGCAGGCCCGCAGGCACCCGGCCAGTCTACAGGGGTCACTGGTGCGCGGTGAGCCAAGGACACCTTGGCTAACCTAAGCCCTCCCCACACCGGGCAGCACTCAGCCAATTGTGAGCCGCCCCCTGGGAACTCTCGGCCACGTCCGACAGTGGAATAGACTGGACCCGAACTGGCGACCTCCAGGCTATAGGGCTCATCCTGCACTCCATGCGGAGCGCGACTCAGGAGCACCTGGTTTTGTTTTTTTCTTTACCTTAAAAAAAATAAATGCTTTGGCTGATTATAGGACCTCTCATGCCAAGAGCATTCCAGATGTCTCTCCTCTCTCTCTCTCTCCTCTCTCTCTCTCCTCTCTCTCTCTCTCTCCTCTCTCTCCTCTCTCTCTCTCTGTGTTTTACAGCCTGGCTTTCCAGGAGAACCAATATTCTCCCAGTCACCCCCATGAGAGCATAGGGAGGGTTCTTATACTCACCAGGTATCGCTGTCTGACTTTAATCAATCGTCTTTGACAAACGGGAAATATAATTCATGCATTCATTTATTTAGGCTTTCGGTTCAACACTGTGAAACCTCTCAATTATATCTTTCAGAGCGTTTATTATTGTCTAGCTGAGTCTGTGCTTGTTTTCATGGATACTATGTTAGAGTAAAGATGAGAACTGAATCCGTTACAGACAGGGTCTCTGTGGTTTTCATGGGGTTAATTAACATGATATTTAAAAGGATTCGCAGCAATGTGATAGCCCAGGCTCCATTAACAAAGAGAGAGTGACCTTGGCTCAAAACATCTGAGAGGGATTTGATACATAAATTACAACCAACACTGGAATTAAAAAAAGGAAAGATAGTGGTACTTCAAATAACGATGGTATCTCAAAATCACCACCTTTCATCTAATTAGCTATCTCAATTAACAGATAAATGGTCCTACTTATTTGCATACCGTACCCATTGGCTTTAATGGAAATTGCCCTTAATTACTCGGTCTCGGTCGCTCAGCCTGTTGTTCTATTCGTCAGTTATAATTAGAGTAAATTGCTCCATCTCTGAAGATCGTTAAACAGGATAGTTGTATTTGTGTTAATGCTCTGCTCCGCAGGTGTACAGAACTGCCCCGCTGACCTCTTGTAAAAGAGCCGACACGGGCGCATTGGAGCCCTGCATACAGTACTTCCTATTGCTGTTCTGCAGTGTGGCCAGTTACACGTTTATATTTATATGCTTTAATAAGTGGATGGGGGCAATTGCCTGCCCCTCCCCGCCCACATCTTCCCCCTAATACCGGCTATGTAAAAAAAAAAAACATCTCGCCACCGACCAAGGCTAGGGTACGGTTATCTGAGCCCACCACTGCTGTCGATTCCAGGATTTTTTGTCTTGAGCATACAGCGTTGTTGAAGGACGGCCTCGGAAAGCATTCTAAGTTACATAAAGCTAAACGCTGTTCTTCAGTGAAGGCATGCCGTGGGAGACCTTCCATTTAGGAAAGAGACCGGAGTGCAGGGCCGCTGCTGGGTTGTTTGTACAGAGGCTTTGTTCCGCCTAAAAATAACCAAACCTAAGTAGGCCAGCTCCATTAGGACTATCTTAAATGTCTCCTCGTTTTGCCGGTGTCTCATTAGATTTGTCTTTCCTCTGAAGTGCACATGAGTGATAATCCAAATACCCAAAACACAGTCTGTGAATTGTAACCAAATGACTGGAATTGTGATTTGTGAATATAACGTAGGAGCACTGTATGTATTACACAGGCAGCAACAGGTGGCTGGTTAGGGCACTATAACACTACAAAGGGATTCAGAGGGATTCGTACAGAAAACGGCATTGTCGTTTCAATGACACCTTTAACTATGGAGATCCAATCTATTGTTTATTTCATATTTCATTTGAAAGTCATTATTAATCCAGGCACTTTCATATCTGAAATCTATAGAACTACATATTAGTAACCACTGGTGCTCTTATCTATCGAGCTGACTACTATATTCATTTTTCTAATTGTATCTAATTGCAGTTATTAAGCAGTCTATACCAGCAGATAATTACACATGTGCATGAAATACAGTAAACTAATCCATGTTAGCCAGTTAATTCACAACTAAATAAATGGATAACCTAATAAAAACTCTGCAGCTACAAATCGTATCTGCGACGAGCATTAATCGGGGGAAACAAGTGCCGTCATCTATCTTGCACATCAATCTAAACGCATGTGTGCAACAGAAGCCTGCCTCCAAGCCTGTCTTTTCCGTCAGATCTCTTGTCTAGTACACACTACACGTGGCCTGTGGTATTGATCCGCTCAGCATTGCTGTATCTGCAGGCGTTTCTAAGGGAGCACCAGAGCTGAGGGAATAGTGATGCTGTTATGATGGGGCAGATCTCCAAAACCTAGCCTGACGTTTGAGAGATGAGCTGCAACAACACGGCTGTCAAACCCCCCCAATGCATTTCTCAATCTCCTGTGTGAAGGATGCACAGTGCTGGGGTCGTGATGGTGAATCGAGGGAACGAGCAAAGCATTATTCAAACCTCTTTAATGCACCTAGCTTATAGATCCATACATTAAATTCAGGGAGAGAGAAAGAGAGAGATATTAAGTATAGCATGTATTCCCTTTTCCAAAGTGACTGAATCATTGCTGTGTCCTAGACCACACCATGTGAGTCAGTATGCTATTTTATTTTTGCTGCATACTATTTGTGGGTACTGGGTACTGCTACTGAAAAACATTTACTGTGTAATAGGCTATACTATATAGAGTAGGGAATGGGTTACCAAGCCCTTACCAGGCCAGACTTGAAAATCTACTTTCAGCTACTAGAAACCAGACTAGCATTGATGAGCCGAACAGCCTCTCATTCGTAAACATGTTATGATCTTCTTATGTATAGGATGCCATAACCTTGTTTATAACGGTTTTGACACAGACAGCGTATTGCGTTGATATGCATAGACTTCATAAAGTGACATTTGCTTTGGTAAGACCTAGACCCTGTGAGGTGCTTTTTGGGTCACATAAAGCTTCTCACTGCCATGGTGCCAGTACCCCATGTGCCCTACAATGGCTCCAGCAGTTCTTTAGTGCGGATCATGCATTTTCTGGTTCCTGTGAATCCAGCATTCTTAGATGTTCAGGTGGCATCCATAGCAATAATGTCAGTGTCTCATTTATACAATGTCAGTGTAATGACAAAAGTGGGTGTCCCCTCTCTTTTTTGCATTCATATAACATTTGCGTCTCAGTTTCTTGCATGCCGAACAAACGAACAAACGAATGTGCTACCGGTTCCTTGCTCAAATTCTCACACCTCCACCTGCAGCAGCTACAGCCATCTCCTCTTCCAGGCTCTTCTGTAGCTTAAAACGCAAGCGAAAAAAAAGCACAAAAAAAAATAAAATAAAATAAAACAAAAAAAGGTTCATGCCAGTGCTTAGTGTGTCACTTGTGCTTATATGTTTGAAGATTCCAAAAGGAATGGCGAGGCAGCTAAGGCGGCGTTGGCTTACGAAGACTGTCCCCATATAGACCAGGCCATATCCCCTGAGGAAGGCCAGCTCTTTAGCCCAGGCGAGAGACGTGAACGCCCCTGCCTGCTCTTAACAACCGGGGAGCTGAAATGCCCATCTGAGGGAAGAGTAAGGAAGGGTATGTAAAAGATGAGGCCACAGCCAAAGCAACTACTGTGCCACCACTGCAGACAAGCTCTCTGACCTCCAGGTGGTACCACAGCGACGAGCAATCAAATGTAGACCACGATCAACCGGCTCGCCACCCAAAAGCACCAGAACAACCTCCCCCAACTCCACCCCCCACCCCAAATCCCCTTCCACTGTTCCCACACTGAAACACAATGCACTTCCATGCACAGGTATATCTACTGTAGAGATCTGCATTCTGGTTTGACATTTGACACAGGGCATCGCACTCTCTTGCGGGTAACAGAATACCCAGTCTTGTTTGCTTGTTTAATGCTTTGAGTATCTTGCATGCACAGAACTCTGCCTGTGCATGTTCCCAACACAAACAAAAAGATATATATATATATATATATATATATATATATATATATATATATATATATATATATTTTTTTTTTTAAGTCAATAATGCTATTTAAAAAAAAAATTCTTTAGGATGATTTTTTCCCCATCCCTCTCCCTCCAAAAATATTATTATTATTTTTTAATTGATCTATTTATTTCATTTATTTACGCTACAATGAAAAATGAAAGAAAGAAAAGGAGATCTGGCCACTGACTGCGGCGCAGGCACACCCCTAACCTTCCCTTTCTTTCCTTTTTTGTTGTGTTTTGTTCTCCCTCCTCCCAGGACCTGGGTTCCCACTTGTACCCGCTTCTGCAGCTAAGCTGGATTGAGGCACAAGGAGGACATGTGAGGGGCACGCAGTGAGCCAATGGCTGGGCTGGGATTCCGAAACAGGATGTCCTGTAGCTGTGAGATAACGAGACAGCACGAGTCTGATTAGAAGTCACGGGAACCAATCTGACCTGCTGTGTAAGCCTCAGGGTCTGATTTTTCCTATTGGCAACAAATTGCCCGTGCGATACATTTGCCTACGACTTAAAAGAAGGGACAAATCTAACACCAGCAGAGGAAATGGGGAAATAAAATGTCTTAAAAAAAAAAATAAAACAATGAGTGTGCTTGAAAACAAAAAGCTTTAAAAGCAACATAAAACCAGTAATGCAGATTTTAAAAAAATACAAAACTCCATATCTACAGTATATCTATTCAGTGCAACATTGATTACACAAAGGACAGTATTAGCATAACAGACTTTATCATAATCCTAAGACGTTTACACACCAGACAGATGTAGTCAGAGCCAGTTACTGGTGTACTGTATATAATATATATATTTTAAAACTAAACTAATAGGAACATGCAAAGAGCGTACAATACAAATACAAAGGCTATACCCCACCAGGTGTGGTTTATAAGATTTAGATGCAACATTTGTGATGGCCAGTGTTCTATACAGTAGGGGTCATTTCTGTGTAAATATCAGTTGTATGATTACAATGAAAGAAGACAGACTCTAGTTGGACAATGCTTTCTTTTGAAAGTATCCCCGCTACACCTTTTTAACTTTGGAGCAAGAGTGGAAAGTGATTCAATAGTTTGATGAGCGCGGGCATTTTCATTCATTCTGAGCATGTCCTGAGCCTAGTCTCAGCTGTCCCCTACCCTGAATCCCGAATCCCGAAACACAGCCTCTTTACCACACCCTCTCCCAGTGGATCATGGGGCCTTTTACGCCAATAGGGTACATGGCCTTGCCGAGTCTCCCATGATGCATTGCTCATACTGAGCATGCTCTGCACCCTGAATGAAAGATCAAGTCCTGGTAAGCTACAAAGAGTTTCTTTCAATAAATGATAAACAAACAAACAAAAAAATTATAATTTAACTGGAAAAACGGTGTCAGCATATTGCTGGCTCATTGCTGTGATGGTAACACGCTTCTCAAAGTGCTGTCCTGGTTGTTTTTTGCATATATGTGTCTGTGTGTGTTGATTGATTTAATGCCTTTATGTTCACAGTTATGTGCATGTGTTGAAACAGATTAAACGACTGCATGGAACCTACTACAGAGACAACGCGGGGTAGTATCACCAAGCTAATGCAGCTGCAGCTAAACTAGAGAACAAGATGTGTAGCCAATGACTTGTTTTAGCCTCTCTGCACAAGGACAAACAAATAGAGACATTTTTGTTGCAGAGTTTAAATACGTTTGAATTTTCTTCTGTAACCTCCAAATGAGGTGACGCCACAGATTGCATATGTTTGTACGACTTTTTGTTCTTCCTAAACTCTGCGGCCACTACAAATTAAGGGTTGTTCACGTTGGATGTGTTTTATTCAACCGGTGATAAAAGAATAAGAAAAAAGCTTGTGATACTACCCCCTCCGCATGCAAACTAAAACAAACCTGCACGAACGAGGCTGTTAAAGGGGCTTTAATGTTGTCAAGCTCACTGAAAGCCCATTCTGTTGTTGATCCAATGCTGTACTCAAATGCATTTCTCTTCAAATGAAGGTTACGAAAAGTCAACATAGCTGGCATGAGCGGAAATGTGCTAGGACCGTCTTCAGTGTCTGCTGCTCCCTACAGCCCTCCTTGTGCATCTCCTGTCCCATCTCTTCTGTTGCATTGATCAATAGCTGAGAATGGTCTGTGTACAGCTTCACTGTCCGATAACCAAGTGTTGCATTGTCCTCTTCTCTTTCGTTTTTATGTTTGCTGTTGTTTTTTTGTTTCATGCCTTTCCCAAAATGAAACCCGGTGACTAAGTCTGAAGGACACATGTCTCACTGCAGCACAAAAAAAAGGGGTGCCGATGATTTGGCAAGACCCCAAACAAAATCCAAAGCCCGATTAGTATTTGCCAAGCCGATCTCTACTCTGCAGGAGATATGGCTGTGCACCATGTCGTTTTCCTTGCAGCCTGCTTTGCTATCAGCATTACTTACTTAAAAACAAAAAAAAAACTAAAATCATTGAATTTGTCCCCCTTAGCTATTAATTGTGGAAACACTGGCTCTTAAGCAATGGGTTTAGCACTGGAGTTTGGAGGCAGCAACAAATTTCCAGCATTTGCAAAACTTTTTTTTTTTCCTGAAGATTTTTTTTTTCTCTGGATTTTCTTTTTGAGACTCCCCCTGCCTTATATCTCCTTTATCCCCCAATCCCATGCTACTCCCCATCCTTAAGGACTATCAAAGCGTACCGAGTAAGAGTGACTTTGCATGGAGCATCTCTCACTTGGGTTGAATCATCATCTCTTAAAAAAAAAAAAAGGAAAAATGCTGTTTCTTTCTGGTTTCGGTCTCTTTCTCTATCACCCACCTATCTTTATACACAAGACCGCGTCTGAAACAGATAGACAGCCTGGCTGATTGACTGCATGGATTACACCCTGCTCAGAAGATTCTGGCTGCCTCTCTGCATGAAACATCTCTCTGTATCGCTTTGTCCTACTTAATGCTTCTATCTCTTGCTGTTTTTTCTTTTTCTTTGATTTTATATATATATATAAAAAAAGAAAGTCAATCCATAATGGCAACCTTTTTTATTTTATTTTTATTTTATTTTCAAAACAACGGGGCACTGATTGATGCTCAGGTACTCTGTATTGTTTACTGCAGATCACGTCCTTGCTCAGTGTATGCACGCAGAGGTAGTCAAAGTGACCTGACCCAGGTGGAATACATCCTAAAGTCAGACAATGCTAATCTATCCTTTTGATCGCCTGTGTGTGGTTGGGAGAAGGACGATAGCAGAGGGGGAAATCAGTAGAAGGACGACATTCAAAGAAAAATACATGAAAGGAGACAAAGAAATCCTACTCTTCTTTTGAATGGATTTTGGACGAGGCTCCATGCAAGATTAAGAAAACAATTGTGCTTTGTTTCTCTGAAAGGGAACACAGCCAAGGAGATGAGGACTTGAGACTATTTCTATGGCTAAAAAATAAATAAATAAAAATATATATATATATATATATATATATATATATATATATATATATATATATAGTCATTCGACTGTAGAAGACTCCCATCTGTTCATTTAGCATGAGTTGCATGATGTATTATTTGAAAAAGCTGTACTTGTAATGAATATCTTTAAGAACAAAAAATATATATATTTTCTTTCAAAAAGTTCCTTACTTTTACATGCATTTGATGTAGCCAAAATGTAATATGGTGTGTGTGTGTCTATATTTATATATATATATATATATATATATATATATATATAACAAAAAAAAATACTGTATATTTTTTTTCCTTTGCAACCAGTTGCTTTGTCTATCTCTTTCTCTTTTTGTAGACAAGATAGGAATTAACAAGTTTAAGGACAAATGTGCAATCAGGCAGTCACTGGTCATATTGACCATGGCCTTCATAACGCTTCCTACTTATGTAGCGAGTTATTATATCTGTGTAGTTTTAAACTGTTAATTTAGATATGTTTCTGTTGGCATGCTTGTGACAATTTGGACAATACCAGCTGGGCTAACTTTTAATATATTTTTAAATTCTGGCTCTGGTTATGTTGTAACTTACTGGTGTACAGATCCAATGTGGAGAATCTACGACCGTAAGACGTAGTTCATATCACTCATTAAATATGGACTTTTAACAGTGTTATTTTTAAACAAAATCTACAAAGAAAAATGAAGAACAAACCCCAATCTGGACTCACAGTGCAAAACCCTGGAGGGACTCTGAGAACTAACTGTATACTTGTCTCTCTCTCTCTCTCAAACTTGCAATCAAGACTTAAGAGCATTGTATGCAAGTTAGTACTTCGGATAAGCAAATGCATGCACAATGTTATGCATCATCATAATAATAATAATAATAATAATAATAATAATAATAATAATAATAATAATAAATCAATAAAACACAATTCTAGCATGTGTTGGGGGTGATTTTTCTTTTCAGCTTCCCTGGGGTCTTCCCAGGTTCTACATGGTATGTATGAAGCCACTTCATGTTGCCTGTGATACTTTGGGTCGTCACAGCCAGTAGCCAGTTCTACATTGCCATAAATTGCAAACAGTGATTAAGGATCAGATATGAGAGTCCACCCCCTTCCCTACAAGTATTTTGTTTTCAAATTATTATTATTACATCATCTTTAAGATGCAACTTGTTAACAGATTTCTGGTTCAAACACCATATCCAACAGCATAAAGCTGAGGGAACACTAAACCACTTTGCGGCTTGGAACTTGGTTTCAGGAGACTAGGTTTCAGGCCACTGCACGGCACACCAGAGAAGACTTGGGGTTTGATGCAGCAAAGTTGCCTCAAACTATGTCTCCTGGAACCAGGTTTCAAGCCACTGTTCCTGAAAAAGTGGCTTTGTGTTCCCTCAGCCTAAGCCCTCCCCCACTCCCATTTTGCCTTGAATATTTCCCTCTGCCCTCACCATAACCATGAAACCGAAGTATATAACACGAGATCAGAGGGTCACACCAATACCTTAATGTCAGCGTACACACTAAAGCATCCAATGTACCAAAATCTAACAAGGAAGCAGCAGCAGATAACAGGTGCTCTACAACCAGTGGAGCCGGACAGGGCAAACGAGCACTTCGCCCGAGTCCATGATTCAACTCTGCTGACTGAACCCTCTCACCCGTCCTGTAGTATTCCCAGATGTCCCTCTGCGAGATCCATCCAGAGGTCTAATCGCCGGTGACTGGGGGACACAGAGGCGCTGCCAGGATGAAATATAACTAAGCGGGAGGTGGCGGGGGGTGTCCGGACAGCTCGGATGTTTTACTGCTGTTGTGCGAGCTGTGATCTAGAGGGCTTGGGCGTATTCAATCTTCCAGAGATCCCCATTTATATCCCTTCATGTTGCCCGCTGAATTCCGACTTCATTATCTATTAAGATGTAATTGGAAGTGTTAGGGATTTCAACAGCAGGGTTCCCTAAAGCAGTGTCGGGACATTCCTGGGCTCCGGAGGTAGGAGAAGCACAAATCCATTGGCTAGCCGAGGTCTAACACAGAGTACAGTTACAATGTACAAGGTAGATAAACAACATGGTATTGGTATTCCGGAATACGTTCTTCATCAGCATGCACGCCGTTTCTATTGCTTATCTTTCACACTATGTTCTATGGCAAAAAACCATAGAGTGTCCTGCCCCGCAGCCAATCAGAACAGGCCTAGTGTTTTGGAGGGCGGTAATTGGCTGAGGCGCTGAGAGGTTAGTCTCGGTCCCATCCCCGCACATGCCGTGTTCGTTCCAGCCCCAGGACAGGCAGCGTCCACCTGGGGAAACAAAGAGAGAGACAGAGACCTTTCTGAGCACAGGCTGGGCACCACACACAGGGTGGAGATGCTCTGCTGATCTGGTCGCTGTTCGGTTCACAATCCGGGTAATCTTTGGAAACTTGAAAGCTGTGAAGTTTGTTTTCAGTTATAGGGTAAGCATGCCTGTTGGCAGGCCTCTGGGGGTAGAATGTGAAGGACAAGCCGACTTTTCAACGCTCTGTCAGAGCTGAATCCGAAGGACAAACCTTCCCAGTGGAGGCGAAGGACGTACCTGCTAGCACTCTGCCAGGGAGGAATACTGAGGACAAGAGAGGCTGTGAGTGGCGAGTCAGAGCAGGTATACAGAGTTAAACAACAGGTATACACACTGACAGCCATTATACAAACTGTGCATGCGTGTGCTAGTGTCACTGCCAGCTTCGGCACAGAAAAAGCAAGTGGATCAGGAGACTGTTCTGTACTTAATCATTTTATCCACAATTCTTTTTTGTTTATGTAAAATGAAGTGCTCATGAAAGGTTAGATCAATGGTCTTTCCTGATTAAACACTGACACTGCATCAGTAAGTGCCCTGTCCACCTGCATTCCAATTAGTCTTGGAATCCCACTGGAACTTCGAAATCCAATGCAGTACGTAAAAGTCACTCTTTCTTAAGGCACAGTATAGTATATCCAAGGACAATAAATATGAATGGATTGCTGATCTCCCACGAGATTTGAGCATTTCCACAGCTGATGAGTATGTGCAAGAGGGAGTGTGGTGTTACAGAGCTCCCCCCACCCCCCCTTCCTTATCTCTGCCTCTAATCCACTCTGATCTTCCTGTATCACAAACGCCACAGCTACTGGCAGCGGCCCCAGGCAACCATTCAATTCCAATCAATAGCACAGCAGTTATCTAGCCTGCCTGCCAATTAGTGGAGGAATTAGTGCAGGGCTAGTGATATTAATTGGCAACCTAAAGTCATTCTCTGCCGAGGGAGTGGAGACCTTGTGCTGGGCTTTGAACTAAACTGGGTCTATCCGGGTGATCAAACAAGCCCCTCTCACACCCTAAGCTGAACCTAACTAGAGGCAAAGAGGCAGATAATTCAATACAGAGGGAGCCCGGGACGGCACTGTCCTAGTACAGGAGAGGATCTTACACCTAGCTCAACAACAGGGTCTAATTGCAAGATTCAATACCGTGAACTGTGCAGCACCTCGGGGGTGTGTGGTTATCAGATCATGAGCAAAGTCAGATATTACAGCTGGTAACCTCTCGAGTAGGTGTCGCACTACTGGGTAACAAGTAGCGGGGTTTGGATTCGGTAAAAACGAACCAAAAAAAATAAAGGGTATTCACGATGTAGCTTTGAAAATAAAAACCTATTTCACACTAGATCTTACAACAACTGTTGTGTAAATGTGTGTGTATATACATATATATATATATATATATATATATATATATACACACACACACACACACACATACACACACACTCCTCACTCACTCTCTCTCTCTCTCTCTCTCTCTCTCTCTCTCTCTCTCTCTCTCTCTCTCTCTCTCTCTCTCTCTCTCTCTCTCTGAGGACAAGAGAGGCTCAATTGGGAAAACGTGCGCCATGGAAACCTGGTTACCTCACAGTGCAATTGCCATGGCAACGCTACAGCGCCAGCCTCTCAAGGGCGACCCAGCCAGCCTCGCTGCGGCTGTGCTGGAAAGTGCGAGAGACTGAAGTGAAACCGATTTGAGCTGCCCTATTTTCATATTTTTTCCCTCTTCCTCTCCCGACACTCCCCATACTTCCCATACTTTTCGCTCCCACAACAAAATAAGCCGCAGTGCCACTGTAGCTTTCCCTCTGCCTAGCTAATCTAAAGAGCAGACAGGCCTGGATAACTGTTACAGGAACAGAGTTTACAGCTGGGGTGTGGTGTCCTTTAGCCTGTAGGGGTCCAAAGATATATATATATATATATATATATATATATATATATATATATATATATATATATATATATATATATATATATGTGTTTCAAAAACACTAAATTCTATTTCGGTATTTAGTTTGCCTTTAATAAAAAAGATCTTCCGAATCTTTGTATTCAGATAAAGGCATCAATGTGATACTTAAAATTACAACAACAATAATACAAAATACAAAACAATGAAGTCAAATGAAAAAGGAGTGCATTAGCGGAGCTCCTTGAAGTGTGTGATCCGATCTGTAGGGATTCAGCGTGACACTGGGCAGTGATGCAGAATGAAGCTGCTCTCCCAGGCAGAACTGATCCCGCGCAGAACTGAAGGGAACAAGGGGAAGCAAAGTCCAGAACCAGCGCCGAGTTTAGCCCTGGAAAACACCCAGCCTGTCTGCACCAGGGCTGCAGCTTGTATGCACAGCAAAGCGGAATGAATGCACTGTAACACCCAGCCTGTCTGCACCAGGGCTGCAGCTTGTATGCACAGCAAAGCGGAATGCATGCACTGTAACACCCAGCCTGTCTGCACCAGGGCTGCAGCTTGTATGCACAGCAAAGCGGAATGCATGCACTGTAACACCCAGCCTGTCTGTACCAGGGCTGCGTCTTCATCTGCTCTATTTATTTACACTTGTCTAGATTCATTGTCTTGTGCATCGCGTCTAATGAAGGCACGCGGATCACTCCCCAACCCCCACTGTAAATGCCAAAGCGTGCGTGTTCTATTCATTTTTTTCTTGCTTCTTTTACTTAAGCGACCTTTTAACAAATAAAAAGAAACGCCGCTCAATTAGAGGAATTAATGCAAGTCGCTTTAGACGCTACAACCTTAAATTGTCATTCTGATTTGACTCTCTGTGATGCCAGGGGCTGGAATGTGAAAGGAGCCATGCCTTTGCGGGGCTCTCTTCCTGGAGTGTGCATGAGGACTCCAAGTACAATGGCATGAAAAGACAACTGAAGCCATCAGGGCCTCAGTACGTGTCATCTACAGTTATTAAAGTCCTGCATGTATGCAGCTTAAACGGTAGGCAGAGAATGTCATGTGTCAATTATCAAGCCCCATGCGAACAGTACGCAGAGAAAGGAGCCAGCTTTCTCTTAATGAAAAATCCCAGCTGGGCAGACTCTTACAACATGCTTCTCTGTTATCTGCGAAAACACAAACACCCGTAGGCACATCTGCCATGAATTCAAAACGCTCAATCACAATTCAAAGGTAAAACTATGCGAGCTGAAACGTTTGCCTATTTGACTTAGCTTCTTATAGTTTTACCTCTGAGTTACTCTATTGATAACCTCTGTTTACGGGTAATGGTGCCGAACCTTTCATTTTGCAACAGCTACACCACCCATTAACCCTGTGTGGATCTCTCACACACACACACACACACACACACACACACACACACACACACAAGCTCACACACACACTCACATAGACACACACAGACTTCCTAATTGAGAATTAAAATCAGAAGGATAAGGGGTAGATTCAATCAGAAAACACAGCGCAGCTTTATTTACCAGCGTTATTCATGGTGCTATTCAATCAAACTGCCAGACATACAGGTCAGAGGACAGCCCCCAAGCACACTACTGCGTTAGCGAAACATTCAAAACCTTGTCTTAACATTCAGTAAGTTTAATTGAGACGCCACAGAACTTGGAAATAACAAAGTGGTCACAATCATGACATGGCAGCAGCCTGTCGTCATCCACTAGCAAATCTGAAACCGCCACTGAAAATGATGAACACAGCGAATTCCTGTGAAGCAAGATGTAGTGGGTTCATCTCTTGCACACAGCTGCTGCTGTTAATAAAACATGAACCTAAACTAAACACACCAAAAAAACGAGCTTTTAAAGTTCACAGTAGCTATCCCCTCCACCTCCCTTCACTAAAGACAGCAGCTCTGAAGTATAGACCTGGTCCAAGTCTTAACTGAAGGCTTGATTTGTAGGTTGTAAAATATGGCAGCATTACGAATTTCAACATGGCTTCCGTAAGGGAAGAACAGACAAATGCAAATGAAACAATGCTAGGAAATCCTGATCATGTCGTGCTTTGATGGGTAAACTACTGAGATTGTCCTTCTCCTTGATGTCAGAGCTGTCAGATAAAGACACTAGCAGCTGCTACTCTGGCTTGCGCTGCTTTAGAACAAACTCCAGTGGCGGTAAGGAGCTATGGAGACGCACCCATTCAGAACTGAATTCAAATAATCCAGCCTTGAAGGAAGGGAATTATTATTTCAGCTCCATTGTTTGTCTCGAGAGGAAGGCGTCCACTGACTGGCTATGGAAAACTGTATTTCCTTTTAATTTTTTTTCAATGTACTCCCCCATGACAGCCTGACAGAAATGTCACCTCACGTTTATTGTTGTGTGTTGTTCATGCCCAGTTAACCGCTTGGCGTGACTAAAGCAAAGTGCTCTGTCTTGAGCAGCATGCACACAGACATACAAACAGTCAGAAGCTATTAAGCACTGAAGCAATGTGTGCAGTTCTTTGTCAACTCTTGTGTGGATTCTGTTATTATTATTATTATTATTAGTTTATTTGGCAGACGCCTTTATCCAAGGCGATTTACAGAGACTAGGGTGTGTGAACTATGCATCAGCTGCAGAGTCACTTACAACTACGTCTCACCCGAAAGACGGAGCACAAGGAGGTTAAGTGACTTGCTCAGGGTCACACAATGAGTCAGTGGCTGAGGTGGGATTTGAACCGGGGACCTCCTGGTTACAAGCCCTTTTCTTTAACCACTGGACCACACAGCCTCCTATTCTGTGGAATGTGTATATATATAGATATAGATATAGATATAGAGAGAGAGAGAGAGAGAGAGACACACACACACACACATACAGTACTGGCACAAATGATGTCAACAGCAAATGATTTACAGCAGTAGTGGGGGTTGTATTTTTCCTCACTCAGACCCCTTACTTACCGATGTCAGTTAAAACAGTTAACTTACCAACCACAGCCAGGTTGTGCTCAGAACCACAAGACACCTGTGGGCAAAAACAGAAATGAAACCGGTTCATGATGGACACACGATACTGCATACAGTAGACATTCACATGACTTTTATTCTAAACTAACAGAAAAGCTTAACAATATATTTTTATATCTGTTTACGGCCTGCCTCGAACTGTACGTATGATGAACAGAATTAAATAAAATCACTGCAAATCAGTGTTGATTATCCATTTCATCAAAAAGCAATTGGCTTGCCTCTGCGCCTGCAGCGCTCTCCCACTGTTCCCAGTGCACGATTATCACCGCACTGGGAATAGAACGGGCTGAGCCATTCATCTGATCATACAGTGAGTCAGCCTGGGAAAAGATAGATTTCTAAAGGAAAACCTCAATTAGCTATTTATATTTCCACAGCTAACTGCATTAAGTGAATGAATAATTAAGAAGGATGGACACTATACAGAGGAGATTTAGATTGCTAATGGCTACATCAGAGGAAGGGGGGGTGATCAATGGGATTTTTAAAATTTGATTTAAATTGCATCCATCTGCTTTAGCGACGGCTGTGTGAAACGTGTTTTCTATTCTATCTCCTAAACTTGCACACCAGTAATTATCCTCCTTGTGGTCAGCAACTATCCATCAATGGGACCGCATTAGGATTCCAATTAAAACTCCGCTTTGCCATTCACAAAACAGGCAGAGCTTGTCACTCCCCCCTCCTGCTCCTTGACTGAGAAGTAATGTGTGAGTGATCTAGAAATGTAATAAATAATGACTTCTTTCAGTGTCTTCAGTGTTGAAAATAAGCTTTGATTCACATACTTGTATCAGTGGATGATGTGGACTCCATCGTGTGAAGGATCTCTCAATGGTCCCACTAAGAGATGTGCGTGTGCGCATGCGCGCAAGGCGTGCGCATGCGTGCTGATTGAGCACGTATCAGACATTAGCCTTGCAGAGGTCTGGAGGGCGTGGGGTGGAGTCCACATCACCCAGTTAAATGTGTCAAAACGTTGCAGACATTGAAAGAATGAAATAAGTCTCTTAGCACTAACAGGTGTTAATTAGTTATGGATAACGTGGCAGTGCTGTACACAAATCACACAGAAATCAACACGAATGCACCTTCACAGTCCCACGTTTATAACGAACCAAACAGCAACTGCATTCACAGGCTTTACTCAAATGCGTTTCTTTGGGGTTCTTAACAGCGAGACCATGCCTCAGTATTCGCACGTATCAGTATATAAAACACACTTACACACGGAGGGTGGCTAGGGAAATCTGATTGACCACTGGGGTCAGACCTTAATGAAGAGATGGGAGCATTGAAAGAAAACAGTGAAAGGAGCTTCATCAC
Source organism: Acipenser oxyrinchus oxyrinchus (assembly GCA_030684275.1). Taxonomy (NCBI): domain Eukaryota; kingdom Metazoa; phylum Chordata; class Actinopteri; order Acipenseriformes; family Acipenseridae; genus Acipenser; species Acipenser oxyrinchus. The sequence goes on from CM060267.1 coordinate 4,680,242, forward strand.
GCTGCGAAAGAGCGAATCCAAGGTTAGACTAACTCCTGTCAGGCAGGAAGGTTGCACTTCAATAAACTTTCACTTGAGTGTGTTTCAGCTGTGATTTACCTGGAGATTAGCTACCCTGTAACCTCCATGAAATACCAATCCGACAACTATAATACAGTCTTTTTTTTAATTACAGCAGCAACTAAATGTTTATCCTGTACACACACCTTTTTAAATTCACTGCATACACCGCGACGTTTCGATTCCAACTGTCTCATCCAAGCAGGTGAAACTCTTCCACTTCCTTCTGAAGGATTTATGGAAATGAAATTAGCTTGCGTTGGAAACAAAGATCCGAATCCACAGGGAAAGCACCACTGCTTCGCACAGTCGCAGATCAGCTCCCATGGAATAAGTGCAAGCTGTGTTTACAGCTCTCCCGATTAAGAGCCCAGACAAAGTCCAGTAAATCAGGGATGGAAATAAGGACTCCAATTGCACAGCAGTTTGATCCATCCCTAGTTTTACTATAAGTTTAATAGGACACACCTGAGCTTGTTAACTGTACCCTGTGGCTAATCAAGCTCGTATTAACACCTGGAAACTGCTATGCAATGGGAGTCTGATTGCTTCCCACCAGATGGAAGAGATACATTTTACTCATTAAGGGGGAGGGGCTGTGCACTTAGGTTTTATGTTTAGTTCACTACCGGTGACTTTCAGCAGGATTTGGACCACACTGGAGAGGGTCGAGCAGCAGAGATGGGAAAAGGCTTCATTTTTTAGGCAAGAGCTCTAGGTCCCCGAGTGTTCGGGGCTGCTGATCTGTTTTGCTGTCTGGGCTGCTTCAGTTTCGAAGGAAAGAACTTCCTTTCCTCTCACAGAAAATAGAGCATGACTGTGATGTTCATATGGGACATAATAATAATATATACTTATATATGTATATAAGGAGGACAAAAAAGACATATGTACAGAAGTGAATGTTTTTTTGTTTTTTTTTTAAATTACCCAACAGAGAATATTCTGCCTCTAATTCCCCATCTGGCACCAGAATAAGTCCCTTGGGAAGACTAGACGGATGGAACCCACCCTGGGGATCCGACCTATTGCACATCACTTCCGATTCAAAGGCGACAACGCTAACCTCTCAAATCCCTGCTCGCTACATGCCCCAACATTCAAACAGAGACAGAGAGACAGAGAGAGGGGGCTAGTGTCACTGTAGTCCCCAGTGCTAGCACCCTTCTCCCTACAACCACGACAAGGCACTATTTCAACCACAAGCCACATAAAAATAAAAGAAAATGTCAGGAAGGCACCTGTACGAGTGCATTTTTACTGTGGTTGTCTCTTTCTCAGCGGCCGGGAGGGAGAGGAGGACTTCCCAGAATCTCCTAGCCCCCTCCACACCGACCGAGTAAGCTGTCAAGCTGGGAGGCCAGCAGTGAGGAAGTAGGGAAGTCGGTAGTGCGCTGAAATGCACATCAAACCTCTGCTCTTTATCTGTTTTTTTGCTTCTTCAGGCCTTGTGGTCGTTTGCAAACCCCCACCTCCCTGACACAACCCTACTGGAAAGACAACATGCAGGGCGAGAGGCGAGTGCCAAGCAAACAGCAGCAGCGTTAGCAGTTGCACCTCCTTCTGATGCCTGTGTGCACGAGACCGGTGAACACAATCCACAGTGAAGGATCACTATTATCATTATAATTAACATCTGTAGTTTAGTGCATCCAATCCACTAGTGACTGTTAGGAAAGGCAGTATTTATGATCTAATGTACGTCAGTTTCTTATAAATAATCTAGTATATGACAGTCATTTTTAGATGCATTTATAAGTAATTATTTATAACACACATTTTTTATTTGGTTTTAAATACAACACTGTATTCTGATACACACAACAATTCTGAATATTAACACCATGCTTGTCGTTCTGTCCCATCAAGGTCTTTCATATGTAAATAAACATGCGAATAAATTAAAGAATGTCGATGACATCATGTTTCCTGCTGGGATATTTTAAGCATACATTAGATCCCTCCAGTGATTTTTGAAGTGCATTCTGTGGTGTGATCGCAAGAGGTATGGGATGACCTGGGGAGCTGCTTTATTTAACTGAAAGCACAAGTGCTAATTGTTCCTCGCAGGCAGAGCATTGTGCTGCTCTTCATCACAGGCTGCTCATGCAAAGGGAAGCTGTTATATAAGAGAGACGTGCACAACCAGAGGCCTGTGACACAAGTGCCTGACTCTGAGAGAGCAGATATAGAGTTTCAAGGGTTCAGATTCTATATAAAAATTTAAAAAAACATGCATGCATGCAAACTCTCAAACGAAATCCACCTAGGAAAATGGGCATCATTTTATTTATTTATCTTTTTTTAATCTTCAGTTGTAAAAAGGAAGTGAGAAGCTATCAGCGATGAGCCAGGGAAGGAGTTGGGAGTAATTAGAAATTAAGAATTGCTAATCCCTCTGCTCTCCCAACACATATCACCTGATGAAAGCGAAGCAGACAGTGTCATTTAGAACCTACTTTGAATTATTTTGTAGTGCAGTGCAGGCTAAAGTCCTGGTTAACATGCTCAGAAATCCCACTGCAATTTTTACGATGAACATCACTTATTATTTTTATTATTATTATTATTTATTTTTTTATTTTTTTTATTTCTCAGCAGATGCCCTTATCCAGGGCGACTTACAATTGTTACAAGATATCACATTATTTTTACATACAATTACATTATTTCTTACACATTATTTTACATACAATTACCCATTTATACAGTTGGGTTTTTACTGGAGCAATCTAGGTAAAGTATCTTGCTCAAGTGTACAGCAGCAGTGTCCCCTACCTGGGACTGAACCCACAACCCTACAGTCAAGAGTCCAGAGCCCTAACCACTACTCCACACTATTATTATTATTATTATTATTATTATTATTATTATTATTATTATTATTATTATTATTATTTTTATTAGGAATTCAAACTAAAAATTGCTCAGATTTGATATCCGTGCAAGCTTTTACTCTTAAAATAAAAACCAGGACAATCCCAGGAAAATATTGCATTATATATCTTCAAAAAACGAAGGAAAGAAACAGTTAAACAGTTTGTAATGTTATAATTTTTTTTTCAGCCCAGCGTTTCCAGCTCGAATTAACTCTAAAAGCCTGGCCAAACCCAGGGGATGGATATTCTAGATGGCTGAGCAGTTTTGCTTGTTTTGTTTTTCTGCAGCCATGAAAGCCCTTTGGTCTCGCTCCTTATGACAACACAGTGTCACTCCACACAGCACACACAGAGAAAAGTCTTTTCAAAATACAGGAGGTCAGTACCTGAGGGTACACAAGAGAACAGCATGGTTGCAGTGGGGTTCCTGAGAATCCCTACAAACTGTGGATCACATCATCAATCACAGAGCGCATCACTGTATCCATGAAAAAAAAAAAAAAAATTATTTAAATACTTTACCAGGTGGATAAAAAAATAAACATCTGTGGCCAATAAGAATAATTACATTGAAGAAAAAACTAGATTTGGGTCGCTACCATCTTTAACTGCAGCTTTGAAAAAATGTGCGAGTCAAAGAAGTAAGCACAAAACACCAGCTGATATTAATTTGATCAGTTTTAGCAATATACAATTGCTCTATATCAATTATGGAAGTGTTCTTCCCCTCTCCCCTCAGGCCTGGGTCAAAGGGTCAAGAGGTGCATGATGTGGTTACAAGTCTTACTGTGGCGCTGTTAAGATCACTAAAACAGACTTGTTGCTTTTCTTCTCTTGGGGATGTAAACCAAAGGTGTCACCGCTCTAGTCACTCCCCAATCAGAATCTCCTCTCTGTCTCTCTCTCCCTCCTTCCTAGCTCTGCTTGTGACCCAGTTTCTTGTCTCCAATCCCTTCCTCAGCCGAGCAGCAGAGATGTCCCTGGCATAACAATGAGGTACTGCAGCAGCAGCTCACTCACTCACTCACTCAGGGACCCCACACCACCCAAAACCAGGAGGGGGGCAAAAGCGAGACAAACCTCAACCTGAGAATGCTCAGATCTACAATCAGCCACAGTCTGGGTGTTTGAGACCTGCCTCCAGACTGCAGGCAGACAGCACAGATGCAAACACAGCCCAGTGTTCACATGGTCTTCTCTCAATGGGATGCAGGTTCACTGCGACCTTGTCTGTAAATAAACATATTCATGTGATCTGATCAGACACATTGTTTTGCTGCTGTACGTCCCCATATTTCTTACCATGTCTTCTATATACACACAGATATCATATTTTTGTTGGTGACACATTGATCACAAAGCAGAATGCAGAGACAGAACATTATAATAGCTCACATCCCTCTCAGAGGCTGTCATTCGGACACCAATGCTGGGTCCAATGCTTCACTTTTACAGTGTGAGTCACCGTGCCTTCCTGGAGACTCTGGGCTTGCTGAACTTATAAATCTACTGCTTGGTGGAACTCCAAGGGAAAAAGCTAATTACAAGCCGTAAATCGCCTCAAACTAATCATGAGCGCACAATATTTACAGGAACTAATTAGGATGTGATTCTTGTAATGCTGTGCAGAGAGATGTTCAGAGGCCAACGCTCAGATAATCCAACCAGGATGAGCAGGAATGGGTCTCCTCGGCCAAGCTGTAGAGGAACGAGGTCCAGTTTTACCTAAACTGAGCGTCTTGTTGTTTTCCTGTCGGCTCCATTCTATTAATAAAAACACGTACCCATGAGTACCCAAGGTTATGCCTGTCTGATCTGTGCAGGGCCTGAGGTAATGCACACTATCCCGCACGCAATCCAGGCACAATGAAACTATTTAGTAGGTTATGAAATTCTGTCTCTGAATACAGATTGTGTCGTACTGCCTGAGAAACACAAACGCATGACTGGTCTCAATTAAGTTACAAAGCATTACGGATATGGGTATCGTCCAAGCGAGTGGGCAACACATGCCAGATATAGTGCTTAATTTCCTTATGCCAAAGTGGTGCCTGCCACAAATCAGACGATGACATCAGAGCCACGGCAACAATGATGGTATTCCCGGCATTCCAAACGCAGCCTGGGAATTGAAATGACTCTGAATGTAACATGAAGAAACGTCTGCATCTGTGTAACTTGCAGTTACAAGCACGCTGCATTCAAACAGCTGTACCGACGAAGGGTGTCTCGTTGCATTGCTGCAGCCAAGACAAAGTGAGGGTGAATATGAATGGCAGTGCTCTCTGCTTTTGATAAACACGCCACACAACGGGCTCTGTCTACAGCATCCTCAGCCTCAAACAGCTGCCGCCCTCTAGTGTGCAGCCTTTGTAGTGCTTCCACTTGCACTGGACTTCATTAACAAAATTTCTCCAGGTCCTAGTATTTAATGTGCCTGGAGAGAAGGTTGAATCACAGAAGGGTTTTTATTTATTTTTCTTTTATTTTAACATTTTATTTTTACTGTGGGATACATGCCAGGTGCCCAGAGAGCTGAAATGCCCTTGGGGCCGCTCTGTGCATGGGAGAGGAGAGGCTTTTTATATTAGAGCTGGACACACAGAGCTGCTGCCAAGCTGATCCGTGGGAAAGTCTCTTCTCCTGGTGGGAAAAGCTTGCCCTTTCCAGCATGGGAAAGCTTCTTTTTCAAGTATAGCTTCCCATTTTAATCTCTGTATCAGGGCAACCTATTAATACACAAAGAAAAATATTTGTCTTTTGCTACTATTAGTTTTTGCTCTACCACAAAGTTTTATTTGTATTCTTTTTTTCTAGTAACCGTGAATTATTGAGGTAAAGGCATTCTCATTCCCCCTCCTCCCTCTTTCTTCTCCCAGTAAGGGAGAAAAAAGAAAATAAAGAGAAAGGTAAGAGACCAGAGGAAAGTGCACAGCTTTCAGAATGATTGAATCTGCTTTCTGGGTGAAGGGCACTCGCATACTGGATGAATGTTAATTCATATATTATTGATAGCAATTGACAAAGGGGCCCATATCTATCAGCGTATCCAATACAGATTAGGGAAATGCACATTCTGGATAGAAAATGAAATCGCGGATGTTGTCTCTGGATGTCCATTAGTTAAACTGCTAGGTTATAAATGTGAGTGTCAGCTCATCTGTCTCAGCGGAGCACTTTCGCATCGTGTGACGTTTCTAAGCGATCCCCACACAGCTTGTTTTTCTATTTGCTGGTGAATAACTACCTGCAAACAACTTCTCTCTTTATCTGTCTTGCTTTCCAAACCGTTCCGAGATGTGTAAAATGAATCCTCTGTACTGATCATGCCGTCTCTACCAGCGATCCAGTCTCCCGACTCAAGATGAACCCTGTCCTTCAGACTGCCCTGTAAATTCATTGAGTTTCAATTAAAACATTAATGAAGTCCTGCAGTGGGTGCATGGCCTTGTGAGCCTGTAAGACTGTGCACTGTTCAAATTCAATATTTCCACCTTGTCTGTCTCTACTCCCCTCCCTGCACACACATTCACAAGCTTGTCTCAGCATTTCACAGCACCAGCTCCCTGAAAGCTGACCATTAAAAATGCATCGCTCAGCCACTTTATCATACCTGAATTATTCATTCTAAAAATTCTGGAGAACCTTCAAGAACTACTCTTTTAAAGAAGACAAATACCCCCCATCACAGAAAAGCACCGTCCATAAATCACTGTGCTGAAGATGAGGAACGGGGAAGTGAGGAGAGGGAGGAGAGAGGGAGAGGGAGAAGGAGGGGGAACATACAGGAAAATCCACACAGAATCTCCATCTGTCAGCTTGCAGTAGGCAGACGGTCTCCATACATGTGTCACGGCACAGCAGTGGTTTTATACAGTAAAGCTTCCTTTTCTACTCAACAGGCCTCTGTCTTGTGGCAGCAAAATCGTCTGTCCCCGACGAACTGATTTCACAAGTCATTCCAAACACCTTCCCTGCGAAACCTGCTCCAGTTAGAAGCAGCTAATTAGCACGCAGCGTGTGAAGTTTTTCAAAGCAGATCAGGAATAGCTCCAACAGCCACACATCTTCTTGAGATAGCGAGAAGCTCTCAGCTGTTTTAATCACATTTTTTTGCCTAACCTCTCGAAGCGACAGCACCTCCAGTGCACTCATTCCTTTCTTCATGTCCAATTTCAATATTACGCGCTAGGTCTAGTTACGGTACAGCGGTATGTTATTATCTAGAACAGAACACAAACAATTTCACAATGTGACTCTTCAGACCAAGGGCGCAAATCAATTCAGCTTTCATTTCTGGGGGAAAAAGCAATTTAATCAACAGGCCAATTATTAATGATAGAAACGAACAACCAATACAACTCTGATGTTTTCCCTTACACACCTCTTCCCCAGAAAAATAACTAATTAATTCATAAAACTCCAGCCGCCCTCTTATAGCAATGAATATAGAAATCTAGAAGCTATCCGATTGAGCCCAGATTACTGACTACAAGGTAAAGAGCTTTTCAATATACTGAATACTGAATTATGTGCGACTTGTGCAGAGCTGCATGTCCATAAGGTGGCAGCCTAGAGCGGGTAACAGTTCACAGAGCAAGAATGGAACATCTGGCTGCCTCTGCTCAGCAGTCAATACTGTATCACAGTTCAGACTTTAGCGATGGCTCCAAATTCTTAAAGGGGTTTTAAAAGAAATAATAATTTTCTGTGTGCTGGTGGTGCAAATGGAGCTCTGCTTCAAACTTAGGTGTTACTGGACCCGCTGCTCACATTGCAAGATGGGGAACTGGGGAATTACAATTTGTTCAGCTTTTACTCTGGAATGTTCGCCAGGAGAAAGGAGAGAAGAGATTTCATCTTCCAAACATCGCAGTGCATCCATAGTCCTTGCTGCAGCAATGCTGGTGCTCTGTCTGAAATGAGGGGCGTGTTGTGGGAACAGAAAACCAGCAATGCTCTACTCCGGGAGGTTAAACACAAATTTAAAAAGGGTGAAAAATGTCTTTCACTTTTGTTGGAAATGTGTCTGTCACATTTAACTGGCTCTCACTGGGCAGTCAGACAGCTCTTCTGCAGACACCTCCTCCTCTCGTCCTCCTGCCTGCCTGCTAGCGCACCTCATTATGCATGCACAGTTAAGATCTGGGAGCCCATAGGTCCAGCGATGGCACGCCATCAGATCTGGAGATGATATTTTTAGACGCTGTGCCCACAGTGCACCTCGGCGCGGATCGGCTCCTATAACCCACGCCCGTATCGAATGTCCTTCTTCTCTTTCTGTCCTTTATTTTTAACTGAAAGGCTGTAAATTGATAGCTTTTGTTCCGCTTTTGCTCATTGATTTCCCTTCCCCTCTCTTTCTGTCCCTATTGATGGATCAGTCCTCTGCTTCTCTCTCTCTCTCTCTCGCTGCAGTTATCGACAGGTCTTGGGCATTGGTTTCTGAGATAATGCATTAAGGATTTCAGTACCGGCCAGTATTTTGATCTGTCTACACATAAGAGCAAATAGCTTCAGAAGATTTTTTTTTTTTCTCACCCTTTTCAAAACTGTTTTCCCGTTTTCAATTCTGTTGCTCTAATGTGGATTTCCTCTTTATCAGAAAACAAAAACCTCTCTTTTATTCTTTATATGGAAGACTCAAATGCATGATAGCCTCATGTGCGAATGCGAGTTTATCACCATAAAAAGCAATGGAAAAAAATTGAAAAAATGTTCAATGACAAATATATTCATTATGTGTCCAAAACTCCTTTTTTCAGCCATTTTAATATTTCGTGCATGAAAGGGTTAATTATTAAATTGCACCAATTAAACCTGCCCCAGCTCCTGAAGCACTACATTATTTATTTATCTTAAACCTAGAACGGAATGAAATAGAGTTTCAAGCCCCTATATTACACTATACTACAGGGCTGGAAATAAGACTCCTATTGCATAGCAGTCTGATCCATTCCTGGTTTTACTAGGAGTCTAATAAAACACACCTGACCTTGTTACCTATACACTTTGGCTAGTCAAGCTTCTATTAAAACCTGGAATAAAGGAAACTGCTATACATTAAGAATCTTTTTTTTTCCCATGCCTGCACTATACAATGCAATACTAGTATAAACTAAAAAATATCAGCTGAAGCATATAACCTTGGGTAATGTACAAATTTCAAAATAAAGAAATCCAACAAAAAATCTTCTCGTGCAAAGACAGAATTTGCAGTTCCGGTATCAGTTAAACAAAGCTGGTAATGTTTAACGCTGGCAGTTATATGCATGCTGTAACTGCAGTCACACTTCCTGTTCAACAGCTCATGGTGCACATTACTATAAATAATAATCAAAAAACCACGAAGCACATTTGTGGGGAGTTGTCAGTGCAGCCGAGTGTGCTGTGAGGAGCCACGCAGACTCCAGCCAGTGCCGGGCGCAGCGCTCCACTGCTGCAACGCTGTAGAGCGGCAAATCATTTTTCACCTGGCTGCTCCAATTTGCCTTTTCATTAGCCAGCTATTGGGAGTCTGTGGAGCAGAGCACCTGGGACAGCTGCAATCTCACAGAGTCGTTTTTAAAGAGATTAGGAGAGGGATGAAAGGGCCACTACAGCGATACGAGAGGCGCGTGCCTGCCAGCAAACAAACGCGCTGCCCAGCTCCGAGCCAGATCGCCTTAAAGGCACACAGACCCTTTCAGCAGTTTTATTTGTGTTGTTTTTATATTAATGGAAGCTGCATAGCTTGCAGGTGCCTGTCTCTTCTTTATCCACCAGTAACAGTGTCCCTCAAGGGGAATACAACACAGCCCTTCACCACAGCTCTAAGTGGAACTGCGTTTCTGAGGCTACTCTTACATTTTAGCTGAGGAGTTTCCACTGAAAACGTGTAAAAATTGACCTGGGCCGAGGCAGGTTCACGAAGCGTACAAGCCCTCCTCACAGGGGTGCTTCTGTGCAGCTCTCAGAGGTCTGTATGGTGGGCTGACTCCTACAATTACTGCAAGAATCAGACATGTCTCTCTTACCTGGGCAGCTCCTGCTAGATCCAGCACCGTCAGAGGGACGCAAGTTGCTGATTGGGTCGAACTTCCATCAGTCAAGTCGTGTGCCTCTGTCCTCCCACTCCCATTGGCTGCGGCTTTCCTCCCTAGCTGCCCATAGTCGGCTCTTCCCCAAGTGAAGACGTCCCCGCTCTCTGAAATACAAGAGGAATTGCCCTCCTTTCATTTGGAACGGTACGTGTTTTCACACTTAGCCACTCCACCTCCAAACCCTTCAGCTCTGATGACTATGAAGCACATTCTCCCTGGCTCTTCAGTTCCACTAATAAAGGCATACTGACTCCCGGCCCCTCAGCTCTAATGACTAAGCCCCACTGCCTCCCAGTCCATGCTATTTTTTATATTAGCCAAAGGCTTGAGTCACAGTGGTAACTAACGTCTGCATCCTAATGACAAGGAGTCATTTAAATCCAGAGGCTGCTACCTGGACGCTTCCAGCAGCCCACAGGCCCATTCTATTTATGAGCCAGGAGTAAGGGCCCTAAAGGGAATACACTAGGAGCCCTTGTTATCCTGGAAATCGCAGTCATTAAAACATTGCAAATCTCTTAATTATTTTTTAGACAGCTCCTGTTCCCATCTTGTTCTCAGGGATGATGGCAGTTTCACACATCCTGAAATAAAGCTGTGTGTTTACGCAGGTGTGAAAGCGTCACCCGTCATGTGAGGAATAGATGGAAATTGCGACTGTGCTAACTAACTGCAGCCGCGCTTCCACACACTTGCAGGCAAAGGAGGTTAAGAGGAGCTGGGTGCCAGCGGCAGTGTCAAGGACATCAAGACTAGCTCTCCTCTTACACAGACACATTGCAAGAACAACCACTGCTTTTCCAGGTTTAAATGAGGTCTGCCCAAGCTAGGCTTGGCCCCAAAACAGGGTACAAAGATGGCTACTGGTTAATGTATCTCTTCTGGAACGAGAGAGAGAGAGAGAGAGAGAGAGAGAGAGAGAGAGAGAGAGAGAGAGAGAGAGAGAGAGAGAGAGAGGTACAAACTTGAACCAGCTGCCTGTTCTCTTCCTAACAAACAGAAAATAAGACAATAAATCCCAGCTGGAATTAGTTCAAGCGAGCAAATAGTTTTAATTTCTGCTAAAAACTTATTCAGATCCTGTAGCTACCCAGGTGGCACTTCACCTGTCCTGTCCTGTTCTCTTCTGTCCTGTACTGTTCTCTTCTGTCCTAGCCCTACAAACTCTGTGTAAAGCTCGGCTCTCCTAGCTGTGAAATGCCCCAGATCAGGACACCGCATACCAGCTCGCCGCTCAGCACTGCTGCTGCGGCCGCTGGAGACAAAACCATTGACTGCAGAGATGGAGTAGAGAGAAGAAGAGGTACAAAAAAAAAAGAAAGAAACATTATCCTTACGGGGGTGAAGTTGGAGCCAGTTTTCTGAATTGATCGAAGTCCCACCACTGCCCTGGCTTTGCGAATGCCTTTTTTCATACAGCGCAGGAGCTGAGCAGCAGGTAAAGTCAGACCCTGTTTGCAGTACAAAACAAATATACTGCGTGCTACACCTTTTAAGAGGCTTACTTGCTGATGGTGGACTTTATTTCTGCCTGCATGCTCCATTTTTACCATGAATAAGACATGAAAGGTGACTTTGGGCTGTGGGTTTGTCCATGCATGCACACACACGCACACACACACACACACGATGTGGGGAAGGAAAAGGCTGGCTCAGCACAAACTGGCGTGCAGAGGGGAGCAGGCTCGCTGTCTCTAGGCAGTGTGATCCTGTGATGCTCCCTGCTCTGTTCACTGTCAGAGAGATAAGCTGCCAGCATGCTGCGGGTCATCTTTCAAATGCCCTTCACTGATACCGCCATCAGCACTGCGCAGGGCACAGCAGCTAAAAAAAAACACGTGCAACTGCTTCTCTTTCTTTTTCCTTTTTCACCTTGTCACCTTTTTATTAACAATGCATGACCTAGTGCACAGCTACTGTACCTGGCTCCAAAATCAGATAAGGTAACAATGGTTTGATGAATTTGGTTCAGATATTAGCATGTTAAGGGTGCTAAAAGGTCTCACATTCATGTCTTTATAGCTGGGGAGTGGGCCGGAACATGAGGGGAGTCTCATACATAATAATATGTATTATTATTACAGAAAAATAAGAATAATAAAAAGATAACCTCTGCATTGGACAGATTTATATACATCTTGTTTATAAGCATATCTCCAGAAAGATGCAGCCAGTTCCAGAATTTATCCTTCTTAATAATAATAATAATAATAATAATAATAATAATAATAATAATAATAATAATAGACTAAGTGAAAGCATTGTCCTCATGCATATAAAGCTACACAGATAAATACCTTGAGTCATATTGACCACAGACATATTTGTACACAAGATCAGTTCTAAAACAAATAAACGTCTCAAAGTGGGGAGTGTGTCTTTACTGTAATGGCACATTTCGATTTCCAACATATAGATGCTTCTGAGTGTAATGTGTACAGTATATACTGCAGCTGCAGTATTTCAGGAACTCAGGGGTTTGAAGGGAAACATAAATATTTAATTAAAACACAGAAGGAGCAAAATACAAAAAAGCCTGAAATCAGCAACTCTCGTTCCTGGAAACAACAGGCACTCTGTCCATAACAAGGACCCACCCTGAGTCTGGGGAGTCAGGCTTTAAAACGCTCAGTAAAACCATATGAAAGTCAACTAGACGGGCGTTTCTAAATGTTTTTTAAACATTTCTAAACGCTTTCAATACAGCAATCGTTAACCAAAACATGTCTATGCCGGAACATTTGCAGATGGCTTTCCATCGCTGGTTGTTATCATTTGTGCGTCTCCGAGGTGTAACTTCTACACTACAGACATGTTTATGATACACATCACAGTATGCAGGCTGTGATCACACCTTGCTGTGTGCATCACCATACATATGTGATGGTCCTCATGGGCTGCTGTGTGTTATGTGGAGCAAGACAAAACAATCATTAGTGACCGACTACTTTGTTAAAATGACCATCATTCAAAAACATGCGGTAGATTGCAAGTAGCCATGCACTGCTTTCTCTGCACACAATACACACCTCTGTTTCTAAACGGCAGAGGGGCACAATTCTGGTCTTCAAGTTCCAGAGCCTTTCTGGTCCTTATTTCACCTGTACCCTAAATTAATGAATTGGACCAATTTTAACTCCTACCAGGTCTTAATCAGTTCATTATTTATTGATACCTATAAAACCTGGAGGATTGCAGACCTCAAGGACCTGATTCTTGCACCCCTGATATAGATCATGTAAAGAAAGTATTAGGAATCACCAATACACACTGAACTGCTCCAGCCCCCCGACTCCTTACCTGTCCTGCAGACCACGTGCGTCCACCCACTCCAGACTGCGCTGACCGCCGCCCCTTTGAAGAGCCACGGGTGGATGCGGAGAGCCTGGCTCAGGAAAGGCTCGGAGCTGGTCAGCTGGCCGTGCTTGTTACTGCCCCACATGAACACCACTCCTTCCTCTGCAAGTCAGGGGTAGAATGCATCAGTAAAACATCGGGGCACCCCAAAGCATCACAGTTCAGACCAGTCAAAAACTGATTTGATACTGGGACAGATCTGCAGTAAAGTCCCTTTCGATTGGAGTTGGGGAAAGCATTGGGGATGCATTACCTGTGATAAAGACTGTAAAAGGTTTACTATGTAAAAAACAATACCTATTTAGAAACATATATATATTTATATATATATATATTTATTTTATTTATTTTTTTAAGCATGACCTTCACAAAAGTCAGCAAATGAAATGCGTTACTCCCAGTTACAGGCAGATGGCAGCAGAGACAAAGGAAAGTCACTCACTAAGATTTTTCCTCCAAGAGGAAGCTACACAAGAGCAAAAGCATTTGAAAATGGAGCTGTGTGTCTCTAAACCCACTCACCCGTGAGGCAGACAGAATGGCAAGCACCTGCAGCCACCTTCCTGACCTTCACATTCTCCATCCCTGCAAAGCAAACAAAAGCATGCGGGACAATGGAAATAAAACATGTTATTACATTATCACAGTGCGGTAACAAAGAACAAGACCAGTCGTTTGCAAGGAAATCCGAGCTCAGAAGTTAAGTGCCTTTACTGCCACTCTTATCATGGAAACGGGCACCTGGACTTACACTGTTAAAAGCTGTTTTCTGTCAAAATGCAGCTTAAAAAAAAACAAGAAAACGTTCATGTGACTTATTGTCTACCTGGAACAACTAGTCATCTGATCTTGAAAACACTGAGCACCTCTGTAACTTTAAAAAAGCCCTTTTAAATTATTTTTAACCGTGCTTGCAATTGCTTTGATCGGGTGCCAGTGTAACAAAGCTCATCTCCATGACCTACCTACTGCACATTCCTAGCATGTGGAAGAACTTCCAACCACAACCAGGAATCAGAAGGATGGTCAATAATCACCCTGCCCATTGCTTACCTGGAACTTGACAGGGCTGCTTTGCCACAAGGAATGCTGGGACAGGTCGGGGCTGCAAGCTCCGTTTAGCCTGAGCAGCCATGCCAGTGCCCCATTGATACACCCGGCCAGCTTCTGCAGCAAAAAAGAGACAAGATTAAATGTAATCTTAGCCAATGCCATGTAGAGCCTCGTGGAAACCACCAGAGGGGGCCAGAGAGGCAGACAGACAGAACCCACCTGTAACAGCCAGGGCGTGCCTGAGTCCAGCGGCTACCTCCACTACCTTCTCAGTCAGAGACTGGTGGAAACAAAAGCATGCTATAAGTAAAGCTGATATTAAAACCATCCTTTCACACCTACACACCATGGCCCCTTAGCCCTGCGATGCCCAAGCATTTCTGAAATGAGAACAGCAATCTCATTTATGTAACTAGATTCTGTTTCTTGTCCGGCAACACCCATAATGTTCTGCACAAGAAAAATTCTGGCTTGTGATGCTGGATTAAAAAAAAAAAACTAATAATATAGAGGGGAGGCTAATACATTGCATCACATGTGATCGAGAAATGGGCATAACAGGGTTAAATCAGGCTGTCTCACACCTTGATGGGCAGGGGGACCGAGCTGCCAGCTGGGTGATGAGGAACTCCAAGCTGCCCGAATGCATTGGAGCCACACGCTAAGACCCGGCCATCTCCTGGGGAGGGAAAAGATACAGGTTCTGATCACCTGGTTTCATAACTGTGAGGATTCTCATTGGTACCCCAGTCACATCAGTCACAGGGGCGGTTCATTGGCCAAGGGGAGGAAATGAAGGTTCTAACTCAGTCAGGGCACTGGGGTGAGCCGCATGGACATGTGCAGCTTGGCAGTGCCAGATGTCCACGATTGAAAACCAGCATCTCATATCTACAGCAGCAATTCAAAACAGGGCTTTTGCCAGCTGCTTCACAATGCTGGCCAGGCACCACAAAGGCTTCTGTAATGCATGATGTAATGGTCTGCCCGACAACAGTGCCGAGATCTCACAGCTCTAAAATTAGACAGAACATTACAGAAGCTGGCGTGCTTATTTACTGTACTCGAACACTCTGGAATGGGATCGATTCTCAGCCCCAGCACTTTAGGTTAATCCTTTAATCTGATCACGAAGTGTTAGTAATTCCCAGCCTTCCCTCAGTCACAGGCTGTTCCCACAGCTCGACGCTCTTGTGTTTACTGCCAGTTTTCCTAATCAACGTGTACACTAGGGTTGGGCTGTTTAATCTCCTTTACATTTAAACATGTTTAAACCTTTATGGCTGGTTTTACAGACCACCCTGCTCCCCACGACTACCTTACCTATGGTAACATTAAGCAGTCCAAGATTAGTGCTAATCAATGTCTGTGAAACCAACCCTTAAAGTTTAACACACTGGGAATGCTTGTAACCAACCAAAAAAAAGCCACCTTCCAAAGCTCTTCCATCGCCGTTTCATAAATTAATGCAACAATATAGGCTACTGATGCATAAGACAGCAAGTGTACAGAATTGAATTGCATATGGAAGACTGTGAAACTGCCCTGCACTCTACACCTCTTATGTAAGCTATGTTTGCATACTCATATACGCTTGGGCTCTATTGTAGTTTGACAAATAAAGAGCTTATCCAAAGCAAGGGCTCAGTGATCATTCGCTGGGACTCTGGCTTGTTTCCAAGGTCTCTTTAGAGCGTCCCTCCAGACACAGCAACAGACCCCCGGGACAGGCTCCACAGCCAGGTGGATTCTTCAAGGTAAGACTCAAACAACTCTGAATGTTTAACCCTGCGCTTGTTTAAATTCTAAATGCATTGCATAAATCTCCTTCAGAGCCAGTACACTTTCTGAAACTCAGAAAAGCACACATCACAATCCAGACCTTCTGTGTTTGTAATACGAGTTCACAGATCCTTGCTTTTACTGTTGAGTAGGTGCTGTACATGCTGCATCTCAGATACTGTGATACCAGACGCAGGGAGTACCTGTGAGGATGAGTGTGAAGTCCCAGCCACCAGCCACCTGAACCACGTTGTATCCACGGAGCGCAGCGCAGGGAGTGAAGAGCAGGGCGTCCACAGTGTGACCCAAACCCAGCTGCCCTTTGTTATTCTGTCCACACAGCAGCACCTGCCCAGCACCTTCACACAGAATCAAGCACAGCTGTTTACAAGGCAAGGCTACAGAAAACCAGCCATTTTTAAAATGCTTTACCACTGGTAACGATTAGGATTAAAAAGTGACGGGTTTTTTTGTTTTGTTTTTATAACTAGGGAGTACTGTAGTACACCAAAAAGGTGACGTGTTTGTGATTAGATTATAGCTTGAGATGCAGAGCGATCACAATCGCGGTAAGAGGACCACCCACCTGTGACCACTGCAGAGTGCCCGCCACCCCCAGCCAGACTCCTGACACCCCCCTCCAGGCACTGCCCCAGCTGCGCTCCCTCAGGCTGCAGAACGTCCTCTTTGTGACCCAGACCCAGCTGGCCGTAGCTGTTGGCCCCCTAGAAGTACATAGAAGCATGGGGACTGTGTTTGAAACTAACACGTGCCAAATTAAAGCTTTGCAACCCGTTTTATTACGTCCTGTAGCTTTACTACCGTTTGTACATGCACTGCTCGTACCGCACCCATATAATAATACTGTGTTTCACTTTATAATTCCCTCTCTATAACGTGAGCTCGTTTTGTACTTACCCAAGTGAAGAGGCAGAAAAGTTCCGAACCCGGGCTCCTGCCTGCCATGGATGTAAACAAAACACAGGTGGCGCGTACCCAGCCACACTTCCGCATCTCACGGAAGTAGATTTACGCACGCCCTGTATGCGCAGTCTTCCCGTGTGGTCGAGATTGTCCTCCATATTGAATGTGGCAAGGTCGCACAGTCCGTAAAGTATTAGGTGAAGTACTGTATTGTATAATTAACTTTTCCTTTTGCCAAAAAGACGTGAAAGGTCAGGTTCTTACAAGAAGGGAACACTGCAAGAGTTGAAAAGTAGATCAAGAATATAATTGTATTTAGAATTTTCACAGTGGAAGAATATAGCAACATGTTTTGTACAAAATTGAAATTGACTGTGGGACGATGCAGCTTTAAATTACTGGCTGTTATAAAGAAAATGCTGCAGCCCTGGACCTGTCTGTTGAGTTTGCATTGGGTGATGACGAGTAATGTGTTGCTTTTCAAACTGGTGCAAACACAAAACAAGAAATAATGTCATTGTGTTTCCCACCTGTAGGGGGCAGTGGTTATCAAAGCACGATGGTTCCTGGATGGTGATAATGGGGTTGGGAACCTTAATAAACTGGGTTGATTTAGGCGGATCAAGCAGGTTTCCTTTATTAGAGATTGGTACATACATTTTCACAGACTCTTCCCTTTGCTTTTCTCAGACTATGCTTTACCACCCTTAACCCTGTATTTTACAATGTATCCACTGTGCCTTACTACACTTTGCTATGCTTTTACCAAGCACTACTGCATAGCAATTTCACCAATTCCAGGTTTTAATACAAGCTTGATTAGCCACAGTCTATGTGTATGTGTGTATATATGTGTTTGTGTATGTGCATGTGTCCGTGTATCTATGTTTGTGGATGTGTGTGTGTTTGTGTGTCTGCATGATCATGTTGATTACGCTTGTCTCTGCCTTTTCCATGTCAAAGTAAACAAGACTAAAGCTTAAGGTTAAGCTCAAGGCCATTTATAAATCCCTTTCTTATAAGATTTAATTGTGAGACAAAGCTCCCTAAACATGTCCTCAGACAAACTGGCTTAGCAGCACCTTGCAATGTGCAGTCTGAGCGTGAGGCTGTGTATCTGCCTGCTGTATCATGACAGAGGTGTGTACTATCTGCCTGCTGTATCATGACAGAGGTGTGTACTATCTGCCCGCTGTATCATGACAGAGGTGTGTACTATCTGCCCGCTGTATCATGACAGAGGTGTGTACTATCTGCCCGCTGTATCATGACAGAGGTGTGTACTATCTGCCCGCTGTATCATGACAGAGGTGTGTACTATCTGCCTTCTGTATCTTGACAGAGGTGTGTACTATCTGCCTGCTGTATCATGACAGAGGTGTGTACTATCTGCCTTCTGTATCATGACAGAGGTGTGTACTATCTGCCCGCTGTATCATGACAGTGGTGTGTACTATCTGCCTTCTGTATCATGACAGAGGTGTGTACTATCTGCCCGCTGTATCATGACAGAGGTGTGTACTATCTGCCCGCTGTATCATGACAGAGGTGTGTACTATCTGCCTTCTGTATCATGACAGAGGTGTGTACTATCTGCCCGCTGTATCATGACAGAGGTGTGTACTATCTGCCTTCTGTATCATGACAGAGGTGTGTACTATCTGCCCGCTGAATCATGACAGAGGTGTGTACTATCTGCCTTCTGTATCATGACAGAGGTGTGTACTATCTGCCTTCTGTATCATGACAGAGGTGTATACTATCTGCCCGCTGTATCATGACAGAGGTGTGTACTATCTGCCCGCTGTATCATGACAGAGGTGTGTACTATCTGCCCGCTGTATCATGACAGAGGTGTGTACTATCTGTCCGCTGAATCATGACAGAGGTGTGTACTATCTGCCTTCTGTATCATGACAGAGGTGTGTACTATCTGCCTTCTGTATCATGACAGAGGTGTGTACTATCTGCCCGCTGTATCATGACAGAGGTGTGTACTATCTGCCTTCTGTATCATGACAGAGGTGTGTACTATCTGCCTTCTGTATCATGACAGAGGTGTGTACATGGTACTCGACTAAGCACCGAGCAGCTACTTTTAATAAAAAGGTTATTTAATAGTGAAAGACTGATTGAGTGTTGATTGCAATGCGTGTTGCCCCTATGTCAGTCTATCGTGAATGATCCTTTTGTTTTTTCACACTTATTACAAAGTGCAGCCCCTCAGGACCTAGTCTACTTTCTACATGGATGTATTATATGTGTTATAAATTCATATTATCATTTTTATTGGATTTCACAGCACGTTGAGCATAGCAAAACAAAAAAGAAAAATAACTGCGACCAAAGAAAAGCAGTTTCCAGCATTTTTTTTTAATTTTTGTGTTTATTTCAGAGTCATCATGAAAGAGCAGAAAAAGCAGAACATTGTCAACCTATACTTCCTGAGGCTCTTATTTACATAGAAAAATACAATACATTACTCAGGATAAACTGAAACGAACCACTACTGTCATATCACTTGTATGTAGAAGAAGGCCCCTATCTTTACCCATGTGGAAAGAAAAATACTCTTTCAATATATGTTTCAAAATATACTGAAAATATATTTAAATAAAGTTTTTTCATATACTGTATTTAAAATATAGGTTCACCATATGTATTGCAAAACTACATATACTTCATGTATAAAATAATATATTGAAAATGACTTTCCATATGGGATATGATACACTGCCACTTCTAGAAGGAGCTGTGGTCACAGTTTGCTTAAAGCAAGTTCCTGAGAAGCCTGCAATGAGCACAGCGCTATCGTATCTGACAATTGTTTGATTTTGTGTCACAAGACAGGCATGCTGCCTTGGACCCAGGATCCGTGAGCGTGCAAGGAGTCTGCCTTTCACCATAAAGAGCTGCCTTTCACCATGCATGTCACCATGCTGTCACTGTGCTTCTACTAAGCCTTCTTTACTTTTTTACTACGGTGTAAGGGACGAGCCTTGATGGGCCGCATGGCCCTTTCTCGTTCCCAAACTTTTCTTCTTATGTTTTACCATGCCGCAGTAAGCTTTTGAAAGGGTTATGGAGAAGGGGAGGCTGAAAGGGAGCGAAGGGAAACTGGAAGAGGGGCAGGGATGTTACAGGAATAGAGGGAGGGCTAAGGCAGAAGGAGGGGGACGGGAGGGTCAGACGCCCAGCTGCTTGTTCATCCTGCTGAGGGCATCGCTGACGATGTCCAGCTCGTGCCGCAGGTCCTTGACCACGGTGGTGATGCTCTTGGTGTCCTTCAGGATGTCCACGCTCTGCGTGTAGGGGTTATAGCGCACACTGAACGGCCGCTTGATGGTCTTCGCAAACTCTCTGCGCACACAGAACAAAACACGTTAGGCACGGTTGAGTTTCATGAATGATTATGTGTTTTTTTTAGTCCTTATTTACTGTGTTTTATATTGTTTAGTGTGGAGTTGTGAGCTTCTTGCCAGGTCGTCATTGTAAACGGGAATTTGTTCTCAATTGACTCATCTGGATAAATTAAGGTATGAATTGATTTACACTGACATTGGGCAAGAGGTGGACTTGGGGAGGACAGCATATACAAGAAGAGATGTGGATGTAGGTACACAAAATAGATCCATGCAAAGACCATGTATGATTAACAGATGAATGAATGAACTGAGAGATGGATAAATAGATTTCTGTATACAAAACTAATCAGTTGATTTACTATACTTGTTATAAATATATACAATCATGTCATTTGTAGCATGTATGTGGGTAGGAGCTTATGCAGAAGGAGTTCCCCTAGATGCCTATTCTGTGTGGTGGGGATGGGGAGTAGAGGTGCAAATGAGGTGCAAAGCCGCCCTCACCTCATTTTCTCCTTGGCTTCCTCAAAGCTTTCTGACACAAAGTAGACATCCTGGAAGGTGGTGATGATGCACTCTTGTTTGCAGGTGACCTTGGGGTCAAACAGCTTCACTTTGGACTTCCCGGAGAGAGCATGCTGCACAGAAACAAGGGCAAAGGAATATTAATGACACCTCAGTGTGTGGGCTCAATGGACTCCCTAGTGAAGCATGTGAAAGGGCAGGAATGCCTTGAATAACATTGTTATAAACTGATGAAGGTGTTTGCAACGCTGCTGTACTCACTTTGAGTTCACTGATTGAGGACAGCAACCCGGCCCCGTAGGCTCTGAGCTGCCCCTCCTGCTTGCACAGGCCGAACTCCACTGTGAAGAAATAGCACTGAAAACAAGAAACATACACAGAGGTGAAGAGATATACAGAGATATACAGATAGCATCACTATCAGTCTCAAAAGAACACCTGTGACTCAACCACAATAAACAAGCATTCATGGGATGCTTTTTTGTTTTGTTTTGTTCATAGAAGTAATTTCTTGCCTGGTTCCAAAAAAAACTTCAGAGGCCAGGTAATACATTTGTCCTCATATAATTTTTTATATATAATTGTTCTTATTACAGGACAATGAAGTAATAATAATAATAATAATAATAATAATAATAATAATAATAATAATAATAATAATAACAACAACAACAACAAGGGAAGCAGTGTGTTTGCAGTGTTTTGAAAGCCAATCCCGTGGGTCTCTAACTCACCGTTGCCAGTTTCTGCACAGCCTCGTCCGAGGCCCCCAGAGAAGCCAGTCCGAGCTCCTGGGAGAACTGGGCAAAGCTTGGTTCAGCCAGCAGGGGAACGTGACCCAGCAGCTCGTGACAGGTGTCTCTGAAACAGCAAGATAACACTTCAGCACAGGCGCCCAAACAGGGACTTATCTAAACACTGACTGACCTGAATACCACTGCTGTTTATATCACAGTGTAACAAGGACATAAGTATCCGATAGGAGCCAACAGTGATTGCCCTGTACTTAGTAGATGGTTGATCTCAAAACTTTGTCAAGTAAGGTTTTAAAAGATCCCTATGATTCAACCTCAACAACATGGCTAGGTAACCCATGTCATACCAGAGGGCAGTAGCCTCCGCTTCTCTGCCTCTACTTGTTTTATGATGCATTGCTATTGCTTTGCTATGTCTGCAGTAGTGAGGAATGGACATATAATACAAGTCTGAGATCAACAACTTGCTGGATTATAATCGCCTCTCTTTTAATCCTAAAAAAGAAAGAATGCAACTCTCTTAAAGCTGTGTAGCAATGCAGGAAGAAGCACTCACGGCTCGGGTGTGTAGAGGGGGTCGGAGCTGTGCCGCACGTACTGAGTGCAGTGGAAAACTCGGAACGCCAACCCTGCCAGAAAATCTCGAGGAGACAGGTACCCCGCCACGGGCCGGATAGTAAAGCCAGTGTGCTCTGCAACACACAAAGCAATTACCCTTACACACTGCATCTGAACTCATATTAATGGTGTCGTGTTCATTAATTACTACATTACTATAGTTAAATATTAAACAGGAGAAACCAAGGAGCTAATTTAGAGATATCAATTAACATTCCAATCCAATTAACATGGATAGGGAACAAAGACTCCATGAAAAAACAAACAGGAAGCTCCACTCCCACTCTGTCGTCATAGGGAATCGGGGTGGTGTTGTGCTCTCCACATTCAAACGACAAAGAAACAGAGAAGTAGATATCATACTGACAGACAGAGAAGGAAAACGGGCAGTTGGAAACATGGAGATTGAGGAAGCGTGAGATGTCCTCTCAACAGCTCCTTACCCTTGAGGAAGCGCGAGACGTCCTCGAGCTGCGGGATGTTGTCCTCACGGAAGTCGCAGTGCTTGGTGAGCAGCGGCAGGTTCTTCAGGTACTCCCTGCAGGCGTGGTTGGGGTACAGCTTGTTGAGCTCCCGAAACACCGTGCTCCACGTCTGCACCTCCTCCTCTGTGAACTCAATCCGAGGAATGGGATCGCCACTGGGCAAGCAGGTAGAGAGAGGAGAGATTAAACCACTGCGACCAATCTCTCTACTCAACATGGACTGCACAATATTCACTGATTCAGTGTTAGCTTTCTGTATATCAGACTTCTCTGCATTGCAATAGCTTCTTTCAAGATTTTAGATGTTTCTGAGTTTGAAACATTTTTCTGTGTGTATATATCAAATACACATACAAATACACACATATATACATACATTATATATATATATATATATATATATATATATATATATATATACAGTATATATATATATATATATATATATATATATATATATATATATATATATATATATATATATATATATATATATATATATATATATATATATATATATATATATATATATATATATATATATATATATATATATATATATATATATATATATATATATATATATATATATATATACACATAAATGTTTTGGTTTTTTTAAATTACCATTTGTAGCTCATTGCCAGGTCTGCAAAATACTTTCTCCTCTTCCGGTAGACATTATCTTTAAAACCCTAAATATGAAAAGCAATTATTAGAACAGCTGTCATTCACATTTACATTTAACCCTTCATTTAATCATTAACCAGTTGAATAGGGAAAGGCTCTGGGCTGCCCAATTCAGTAATCAAAGGGACTGGACTGTAACGTAGTGAAGGAGCCACAAGTGAGTTCCTCTGCAGGAAGTACAGTGCTTCATAGAGCCAGAGGAAGAAGATATACTTACAGGGTGATCTGCATCCAGATCAGAGCCGTACATCAGCACTCGATTTGCACATTTATCTAAATCAGAGATCCTCTTGGGAAACCACGGCACGCTCTCCATATCTATACAAACACATAAATGAACACCATCATCTCTCAAAGCTTTAAAAACCTGCAGAATTGAAGGCATTCAGCTTCATTGTGACGCTCATCAGTGTGAGTTGAAAGTTCAGCCTCTTTAAGATTCGGGATGCATGAAGTAGCAGATAAGGGGTCTCTTACCATCGTCAGGGAGGCAGGAGTTGTCCGGCGGGTTCATGGACACAACGTTGACGTGAGAGCACAGGAGCTGGATGATCTCGTTCAGCTGCTCCCGGTTGCTGTCGCAGTCCACGAAGATCTCAAACTCTGAGCTCCGCCTTTTGGACTTACGGGACTCGATGTGCACCAGGTTTACGTGTTTCTCCTGAAGAAAAACAAAAAACAGCAAACATCTCAGAATAGGACTGGGAGGGATGGCCTAAAACCTAATCCAGAGACTAGATTTGTTGACCCATGCTCACAATTTTATCTCACAGGTTATAATAACTAAATAAAACCCTTGCTAAGGCTCTGTAGCTGTGAGGCACAGATGAGGAAATAAAGAAAAGAAAAGGAAAGAGCAGAAGAAAAGCTGCTTGAGTTTTGTTTTTGGATGAAAATGGAATCAGCTGATTGGCAATTGTTACATACAGAAGTTAACCTCAGGGTCACTGCTCTACATTCAGGTTAGGTCTGTAGAGGCTAAATATCTGCAACTAATGATAGAAGAGGGTGGGGACTTAGCCTTTGATTTGGTGGACTGAAAAAAAAACTCTGATACAGGGGATGATATGGATGAGAAGGTTGGAATGTAAACCTCTATAAGTGTCAACAATCCATGCACGCCCTATGTGACCAGTTGACCTGTGTGATACAGCTGTTCTATCCACTAGTGAATGTAGCTCTTTTGGAGAGCTCTGCAGAGCACCCGGCTACTATGTGTTTGTGTTCCAGTCACGGCCACCAAATAAAGGTGTTAAAATATCATGATCACTACTCCTCTATCCAACAAGAAAGAGGATAGTGGATACAGGCAGAGGACAGCTTGGGTGTAGGTGTGAGGTGGGAGGGGAAGAGGGGGCAGCCTGACATTTTGTAAACGCGGATGACCTTGGAATACCTAATGCCTTTTGAACACTGGTTACCTGAAAGAGCTTTAAAGCCTTCACCAGTCCGCCAACCTCATTCTTCAGCGAGAAAACCACCGAAGCCCTCCCCCGGTCCAAGGAGGTGGTCTTATTCTCTTTATTCTCCTCAATCTTGCAGAAGTTGGACTTGTTCATCTGCACCAAAGGGGCACAAACAGAAACAAGACAATGAGTGTCTTGCAGTCAGAGCAGCTCGGTGAGCCATGTGCGCTCCAGCAGGTGAAACGAGAAGCAGAGATGTTCTCTTTCAAACAACCTTCAGATCCAGCACAATACTCTTTTTAAACCAGATCCTGCTTGCTTTCAATTGAACTACTGAAGGCCCTGGCCTGAATTAAACCACAGTTTAAGATGCTGCCATATCTTTACTTTATAATGGCTATGGCTTCATTGCCCTAATTTTTGCCCTAACTAGGTGCTGTACCGAAATGAACTGGAATGGTCAGAATAAGTCTTTAGTGGAGGTGTGTGTGGGTAGGGGGAGGGTGTATTGCTATTAAAAAATAAAGAGATCAAATAGTCATCATATAGTATTGTGTTATATATTTCAAGTCTAAATAAAAGGCAACAAACTGGAATAGCCACAATAAGTCTTTAGTGGGTTTATGTTTGTGGGGTGGGAAGGATTGGCATTTATACAGAACAGGGATCAAAGAATCAGGGTTAGGCGCTTGGTTATATGTTTCAAGGGAAAAGAATTAAGAAACAGAGTTAGCTGGAAGAGGAATGACAATGGGACAGTGCCAGATTGAGCTGGGAGAGAAAGTGATTCCACCACGCCCTGATCAATAACCCAATCAGTTGTAATCAGATCAATGCTCCTACGATTGAATAGGATGATGGGCTTGCATTCCAACATGGTGCTCATAGCATTGTTCACTCCACATGCGGTACTGCAGCATGTTCACTTTATGGCTGCAGGGCAGTTTTAAGACTCAGATGGCCATACTCACAAAGCATTTAAGTTTTAACTATTAGTTAGTAATATAAAAAAAAAAATATTTGAAGCTTTCAACATCAGCATTGTGTTTTCATTTTTTTAAGTGGTGGTAACATGGTAATATATGTTTTGTGAACATGCCAGAGAACCAAGGAATGCACATTCTAACCTGTATTGGATACAAGATATACTTATTTATAACATTTTCGTTCAATTCTATCTACTATGGGTGCGTTCAAATGGGCAGGAGCAATACACCGCTAAATTAAATTTTAAAAAGCACCTACTATAGTTGTTTTGCTTAAACAAACACAGACAGTTATCGGGGCAATAGGCTGATGTTTGTAGCTTGACAGTAGAAGTTGGCTTGGCTGTGTAAATTACGATTGCTCTGTTTGCATGCACCGTGGTATGCTGTCTGTTTAATTACGAGATACAGCGCGTTAATAAAGTGCACATGGTTCGTGTTAGCCTTTCCACGTTTCTCCGAAGGGACTGCATCACTGTGTTACACAATACTGTTTATATAGCCTGTCAACGCCTTGGCACCAGACGATCGGAAATGAGTTCGAGGGATTTCAATAGGCTCTAGAACCTGACGCTTGTTTGGACATGAACTTTAATAAACCATGAAGCGTAAAACTCCAACTTCCGAGTGAAAAGTAATCAAATGGATTATTTGTTTAAAATGCCACTTACTGGGTTGATAAAAATCAATAACCAAAGAAAGCAAAAAGAACGCAAAGATAAAGAGCATTTACATTCATTCTAGGTTTGTCCCATTGCTTTAGTAAAGAAACCCACTGCTCATGTAAAAAGAAAGCTCCTGATTTGTGTACCTGTGTCCACGTTTTGTCTTCTTTTACAACAGTAGTTGATGTCAACTCAACAATAGAAATTGTGAATAGGGCACCAGGACTTTAAAGTATAAAGCAACATGTTTATAGATAACCTATGTAATAGGAACATAGAAGCGATAGCAGGGTTTGAGTTCAATGTTGGATTAGCGTACAGGTAAACCAGCTATTTTACTGACTGTTGTTAATGATAATGAGTGGTGTGAGAAATCTGCTGTAGTCCAGGGCTGATTGATACACATGAATTAATTGATTGTAAATAATTATTAATGGAAATGTATTATGATGATGATGATGATAATGGTGTTCATTAATTTATTCATTCAGTTTTAGTCTATGGCTAGAATTGCGGTTATATTCGAGGGATACCGCAGCTATATTGATGTTTTCATTAATCGGTATTAAATTTTACTAAACAAGGTGGAATTTTATCAGAGAATGTGATGACGCACCCGATTGGCACAATGACCTGCGCGCTCCATCTCGAACGGTTTAATCTTAATGGAACTTCCAGGTGGATCCTGGGTAAAAACACCAATCCAAATCTTCGTCGAAGAATCCAATCGGATTATTGAGACGCGTGTCAGATTTTCACCTTGATGGGCTTCACTTAAACACAAGATTCTGCAGGAGTTCATTCTTAAATTAAACGAAGTAAATAGAGGCATGGTTTGTGCCGCAACAAATAAGCATTGTTGAGAGCTGGCTTCATAGACCCTGGTTTCCTCACTAGAGTACCTTTTTTTAAAATATTTTTCTGGGCTGCGTGTGTATGGGACAAGTTGCCACCAAAAACCGTAAAAGTATTTTTGAATACGTTATGTTTTGAATAAGGCCTTAATTGTGGTTCTGGTTGAGACTTCAGTCTCTTATGTGTCGATAATTAGTTTAAATACATGAAATCGCAGCTTCCACAAAACATGTAGTCTAAGATGTCAATTATTATTATTATTATTATTATTATTATTATTATTATTATTATTATTATTATTATTATTATTATTATTATTATACATGCATTTATAAAACTCAGCAGAATCCCTAATATATGGCTTCAGGAGAGTCATGGATCTATCTGTCTGACCTTCTTAGTGCCGTGGCTTTGCGGTTTTGTCATGGGATTGAGAGCACAAATCCACTTTACTGAGAAACCTGACAAACTTAATCAGACTCATAACAACCGCCAGGCAAATCCGCGAGTCTCTTCAAATTCAAAGCATTGCCTTTTATCATTGTTGTTGTTGTTATTGAAAGGTTTTTTAAAGTCTAAAAATAGTTATGTATTAAGAGGGTGGATGAAATGAAACGCGGCTAATGTATTAAAAAGGTACTGAAATGGTTACTGCGTTTCCACATAGTGAGTAAAAACCACACTTGATCATGCAGATAGAGCCAGATAAATTGACTATTGCAAAGCGTTTTAATAATTGCAAGATGTGTTCAATACGACTATTTAAATTAAATAATAATAATAATAATAATAATAATAATAATAATAATAATAATAATAATAATAATAATAATAAGCCCATCATACGCATTGTTTCCAGTGTTGGTTAATACCAATTGCACAGCTATAAGCGCTGCCACATTTTGAAGGAACAAATAATTTTGTTAGATTTTGGGTTTTTTTAAAATTATAAACGCGATGGTGACCACAGAATAATAAAGAACACATGGGATTAAAGTTGAAGCAGGAAGCGCTATTTACCTCATTGTTGAGCTGCTTTTCATCAAAGGCTGTGTTCATGGAGTCGAAAGATCTTCCTCTCCTTGGTCCATCAATCCTGCTGGAGTACATACCGATGAGTTTTTGTAAGAGTTTGTGGTTTCGATGATTCGTGTGTGAACGCAATGGTGTTAAGTTTAGCCGCTTCTCTCTGTGGTTTGTACTCTGCGCGCACTGCGTTTCGGTATTTATGGAGAGGGACGCTTAGCAGAGCTACAATCCCCCACCCCCACCCTCACCCCAAAGCAAATGGAAACGATGCAACACACGTCATTACCAATGTCCCTTAATTTCAATTATTGCACCACATCAAAACAAATATAACAGAAGAAGAAGACGTAACAGCACGATGACGAAATTCCGTTTCTCAAAGAAATATAAATTGTTGATTGTTGAATCGTGAATCTTTTAATAGACCCCTTTTTCCTCCTTAATATAAACGATTGAAGTTATGGGTTGCAGTGAAAAAGGAAAGACGCATTCGTGTGCGTTACGTAAGCTTCTGTTCAATGATTTCTTTTTAATTGTTCTATTTAAATAAATAGTCCATATTTGAGCGGTATAAATAAATGATAATAAAATAAATGGCCTATGCGTTTCATGTATCAGGAATCCGTTCGTTTGTTCTAATGATTAGGTATTGTTATACTGTTCTGGAGTTTAATGCTATCCATGCATTGCGTGTCTTTCATTGTTAATTGCACATTGGACAATTTAAAATGTACCTCGTTCAATCCCAGACCAGTGAGTAAATATGTGTATCGATTAATAATGGACATGTTTTACTCACCAACATATAGGCCACTATATAGAGTACGTCTACTTTTCATATTTAAGTAAGTATTTCCTATGAATATGGAGATATGGCTACATTGCTTAAAGCGATTTGCTGACCACTTTTAATACGGAACCTTTTAATTCCCCGTAGTAATGAACATGGTTGTCTACCGCAATCCTGCCCAACTCTTCGCTGATAAAGACCCCTGTCAATACAATGACTGAGCAATGAATTATCTATGGGAATTCAGCATTGCCATATAAAGGTGGTAGTAGAACCGCCCGATGTGTCAAAATGGAGAAGCCTCTATTTTAGGAAAATGTGGGTCAATTTTTCTTGGAGCGAGCCTTAGGGCCCTATTCAGAAATCATTTAACTTTGTTTGAAATCTGTTTGGATCGACCGAAACGTGTTTGATGTATCAGTTTGCTGTCAAACATGTGAACATTTGAATACACGTGAACAAAGGACAAGGAAATGTATGGGACACATTTTCCACCAAAAACCGTAAAAGTATTTTTGAATACGTTATGTTTTGAATAAGGCCTTAATTGTGGTTCTGGTTGAGACTTCAGTCTCTTATGTGTCGATAATTAGTTTAAATACATGCAATTGCAACTTCCACAAAACATGTAGTCTAAGCTGTCAATTATTATTATTATTATTATTATTATTATTATTATTATTATTATTATTATTATTATTATTATTATTATTGCAGAATACATACAATACCTATCTCCGGATATTACTACAGTATTAGTAGTTATTTATAGTACTTTTCATGTATTTTGTAATGATAATGTATGTTTTAGATTCTATTTCAATCAAACAGCTGGAGCTGAGGTGCTCACTGGAGCTCAATTAACTGCAGAGAATCAAGCATTTTTTGTTTGTTTGTTTGAAACGGGAAGATTCTCCACGCCTGTATTGCAACTTTAATTCGATATTAAAAGAACCAAGCCGAAACTCAATGCAGCCCACGGATCAGCCCTCGTTCAGACTGCAAGTGATCTACACAAGTAAACCAAATGCACAGCGTGCAAACACAGTCTATGAGAGTATGAACAGTGCATTGATTATAGCGAGGTTTGATTGTAATACATTTATATAAAACCTGCAGCTTTGAACTCCGGTGATATTTGTCCAGAAAGGGTTATCTACACCAGTGTGTATGGTAAGCTTGGGTCCCCTTTTAAAATGAAATATCTATGTTTGATCGCATATATATATATATATATATATATATATATATATATATATATATATATATATATATATATATATATATATATATATATATATATATATATATATATATATATATATATATATTAATCGTGACCAAAGCAAAGGAGATAAGAACAAATGTAAACTCAAAAAACAAGTATTGAAAATGTAACAGTGCAACAAATACCTAATTCAATTCCAAAAGAAATCTGTTTATATTGTTAGCACTAGTGTTTATTATTATTATTATTATTATTATTATTATTATTATTATTATTATTATTATTATTATTATTATTATCAGTAGTAGTAGTAGTAGTAGTAGTAATAATAATCCATCTATACAAATAATAATAATAATAATAATAATAATAATAATAATAATAATAATAATAATAATAATAATAATAATAATAATAATAATAAGCCCTTTTATCCGTCTCAAGGAGGAAGTGGATTTTCCTCAGGTTCCCCTTTTTTAAGAGCGTTGTGAAAGAGTGAGGCAAAGGAAATGAATATTTGAATGCACTTCTCCGGTCTGTTGCTCATGACGAAATGTTTCTGTTTGCGGTAACTCTTAATTAAATATATAGCGGCTTCCTTCATTTTGACACGGTGTTATCAGTTCCACTAAGACGTGTATCAGTCCGGTTTTGTTTACTCCTTTAACTGCTATTCATTGCTACTTCCTAACAGATATTCTGGAGGAAGTGCGTTTGCTGTTATTTCAGCATCCCTGCCAATGGATACCGTTTGTCGATGGTGTTAACTTCGTGTTTATAAGAACTGGCGCCGTCATGTTTCATCTTTTCATTATTAATATGAGTAACACTATTAGAGCTGTGGAAAAAAAAACACATGGAAGCTGAGGGAATGGGGGGTGGGGCATTAAAACATTTCAATGTTTCCATTAACCTGTAATAAACACAGATGATTTGTCCAAGGGAATCAGTGCCAATGGATACATTACTTTTTAATGAACATTTTGATCCAGATTCCAGATCTTAATTACACAAAGCAGGGTGTAAAATGACCACTTCGTCGATTCGTCCTCTCTTCAACAAATACATAGCTATGTAAAAAAAAAAGAGAAATTCTGCATATTGAGGAAATTACCTTAACTCTCCCTATATTTTTACCGTGTTTAAGTTAGTTAAAACACAGACACCCCCCCTCTCTCTCTCTCTCTCTCTCTCTCTCTCTCTCTCTCTCTCTCTCTCTCTCTCTCTCTCTCAACACGTTTATTCATCGTGAATGGAACATTGACATTAGTCATTTCAATTCATTCTTCCAAACGGAAAAATGAGATACAAAGATGACAAAAAAGGTGTAGAAAGCTACAGCTCGGTTTTGAAGTCGTTTTGTGTACATTCTTAAATGTCAAGGCCAGTTCACAATGGGCTTGCCATTATACACTTGAGTTTTCCAGGAACCGGGCGCTGTCCAGTACAGTGGTGCTGAACCCTCTGTTTTTAAACGCGTTCTGAAAACAGCGCATCCAAAATGTAAATTGCGATTTTTTTTTTCTTACCATGAGACAAACATAATGTTAATGACTGTTTAGAGTAAATAGCTTTTAGTAAATCTATCAGAGTCTTTGCCTTCTCTTAGAAAGTATAAAACGTATTTGTTTATAAATATTCACTAACTTCTCCCTCTCCAGCGGTGGCCATTCTGTGGAATATTACAAATGTTATATAAAAAGAATGTTGTGGATTTGTGCGCTCAATCCCGTGACAAAACCGCAAAGCCACGGCACTAAGAAGATCAGATAGATAGATTCATGACTCTCCTGAAGCCGGGTTTCCCGGCCATATATTAGGGATTGTGTTGAGTTACAAAAAATAACATCCATGTATACAAATAATAATAATAATAATAATAATAATAATAATAATAATAATAATAATAATAATAATAATAATAATAATAATAATAATAATAATAATAATAATAATAATAATATCCGTTTTTATCCCATTGTTAATGCTTTATGGAAAATCACTGCGAACACGCTTTATAAGGGATAACCCGAGACAGGGGTGAATCGTTTAATGAGAGAGGGCGACTCTTTACGTGTGGTCTGTAGGAGACTGTTTGCAGATATTCCCCCGTCGCCAATAAAATACATTCTTAGTTATTCTGTGGTTTTCCTCTCAGTCTGCATCACACAGTAAAAATGCACGTGAAAGCATTCCACATTGATACCAAAGCAGAGAGGAAGCCCTTTTAACGGTGCATTCGACAGAGACACGGTTATTAATTCAATATGCACCTTGTTGGCGTATCTCACTGCAGCTTGCTATGGTTTTATTAGTAATAAAAATAACAACACAGTAGTTTAATTTAACGTCCCCAGAGCATACTTGCCTACTATATATATATATATATATAAGAAGGAATGCATTGTGTAATGCATTTTCACAAACACAGACAGGATTTCAATCATGTTTCAAACATCCAATAATGTTTGATAGTTTATGTCTGTCTGAATGAAATGTGATGAGATAAGATTTAGCATTAAAGTCGTACATAAAAAAGTTAATATTACCTAACTACCATGATTACCTACAGAGAGCAGGAGGTTAAGTCACTTAACCTCCTTGTGCTCTGTCTTTTGAGTGATACGTAGTTGTAAGTGACTCTGCAGCTGATGCATAGTTCACACACCCTAGTCTCTGTAAGTTGCCTTGGATAAAGGCGTCTGCTAAATAATAATAATAATAATAAGAGCAGGAAACAGCTTCTTTATTTTTACATTGCACTTAAAAATACATTTGCAAAACTCCCCTAATGTAAGACCGCACTTGAAGATTGGTGGGTTTATTTTAATGCTGTATTTTAATAGTTCCTACTGTATTTATTGGTGTTTTCACACTGGAGGTGCCCGGTATGGGCTTACCAGTCATCTGTCTGCTCCAGACATTTCAAACCACATTTTCCTGATGTGGTCAAGCAGTCTGCTGCAATAAAGACTGGGAGGGATGCAATTTCCTCAGTGAATAAGCAAGACAGGAACTCACCCATAGGTAAAACAATAAGAACCTGATGCTGAAGAATTGGCTGAAACATCTGGCAACTTGACTTAGCTTCTTATACCCAAATGTTGGCTCAGTGAAGTGTTGTTTTATTTTGACTGCTCGTGTAGCTACTCTCTGTCAATTCAGCTGGAGAGACTCAGGTTATCCCCAGGCAGGGCTTGGGTGTAAGTGCCATCAAGCAAGTAGAAATAGTTTGTCTCTTCTCAGACTAGGGTGGGCGATTCCTGGGCAACAGTCAGGAACCCTGTCAAGAGAGCATGGATAACAAAAGCAATCATTTGCCAGAAGCAAATCATCACACATCCATGAATCTGAAAGCATTCGGAGAGAATACTGGCAGGGAATAGTATAGTCACATTCTCCAATCTGCCAAAGAACAAAAGCCTGTAGCAACCCTATCTTGGACTGTGATTCAAATAGATTGGAAGCTTAGCAGAATAGGTTCATGGACACCACATTACTGGGGAACCTCAAATGTACTATGTCACCTGGTCCCCAGGACCTCCATCCATGAAAAGGAGATGAAGAGTATAGTGCGATTTCCTCATTGATTCTTGTTAAATTAAATTAGAAATTGAGAAACATTTTTTTTGTGATTGTATATCTAAGGCACAGCACACACCCTGAGGAGCACCCTGTGTGCCCACCAGGCAGCTTGGGTGCAGCTCAATGCCAAATCTCTAAAGCCTGCCAGTCGAATCTTCTCTGTTGAAAGACAGATTGGGATCTAAACATATCTCAAGAGACGTGGCGGCGGTCCAGTTCTCAATGGGGGGTTGTTCTTGCTGATGAGGTGAGTGGCTGCCTCCTGCAGACCTCACCTCAATCCAATCCAATCCAGACTCAGACTAGCGCATTAGTTATTGTGTCATTTACCTATTGATGTGTGTCCTTATAGTGTACCATGCGTATGACAACAACACTTAAGGCTCTTACACGGATTCAGTGAGCAGTGCAGGCTTTCTTCATGCACTTTCTCAATTCATTGGTCCTGTTTGCTAACCTTTATAATAATAGGAAATGTTTTTTTTTCATCTACTTAAGGGACTAACCTGGCATCTTAAAAAGCCTTGTTGCGTACTTCCCCATATGTATTCCTATCCAGTATGTAGTCAAATGCACAGAAGACAATCATATAATGCAAAACAAAATCTAGGAGAGGGATTTATTTTTGATTTATTATTTTTTTCAACTGAGTGGTGACAATAAAATTCTTACAAAACGACAGCTTGAAAGCTTCACAACATGCATGCTGAAGGTTCTGTAATAAGATGTGCAGGGATGAAACTTGCCAAACCAAAGTGCTCTTGAGAAAACAGCCTGATGCCATAAGAGAAATGGAAACACACTGGAAAGACCAATGCGCGAGGGAAAGGCAGTATTATCTTGTATCTTTTAATGATGCAGATAAACAGGTGCATGATGATCAGTATTCAGCTGGGATTCAGTGTACAGTAGATGGCCTCCACACATTTAAGCCACTGAAATCTTAAAATAAAATAATTGCTTTTGTTTTGTTATAACATTTCATCAGCTGCTGTGGCTCAGCTGAATCAGCTTGCCACCATGAATGCAGATCCCATTCCTATGTTCCCTTCTCTTTGGTATTACCAGTGAACTCCCAGCTCCGCTGTACAAGTGTCTAAAGCTTAAAGATATTACAGTAAAAGGAATAACCATCTTAATCCCTATACAGACAGGATTATCACAGCCTAATGCTGCCCTTGCTGAAGGCTCGTTCATTAAGTCTGATGGATGCAAAGTCCTCACCAATGATTTGCTATCCAAGTGCAAGGGTATGGCACAAAGACTCTCACTGAAATCCATAGCTGGACTTCATGCTGTCATGTCTCACTACCCACCTCTCTACATTTGATTTAATTGCACTGACTCAGACATTTAATAAGCAGGGAAAGTGACCAAATAATTCAGAAGCTATTTACAGAAGTTGTTTTGTGCATGATAATCGCATGTTCGCTGCATGTATTAAATCAGTCTTAAAAAAGTTCAGGGTACATTGTCAAAGCATTTACTATCATCTTTAATTAACCCCCAAACCGTACCTTTTAATGTTACAAAACTGCTCAACAAATGTGAGAGTGCTAGTAATACTAGTTACATTCATTAGTAATATTAGTAATATTTAAGTCAGTGTATTCTGCAAACAGGTCTTTTCTGTATTTGTATGACTTGATACTGTTAATCCAATAAGAGTATGCCGATATAATTACCTGTAAATTGTGTTTTCATGACTTGAAAATGAACCGGAAAACTATTACAATGTACCGTGCATGTAACCAGACTGCAACCACACTGGCTCGTATATCGCCTTTTTGATGATTGTTTGACCAACAAGAATGTTAAACTTGAAAATTATTTGGGATCCTTTAATGAAGTCGTTTTTGTGCTGAAAAAGTTTGTACACTCTCTGAGGCCTTACTCAGATTTTTTTTCCTGCTCATGAGTAGCCTTATAACACAAATCATAAGTGAATCAAAAGCCTGTTTGCTCAGATTTCTTCTGTTTCCCTTTTTTCAGCAGGCTATTCAACAGGGATGTCGTTCCACTTGCGAGGACGGAAGAGCAGGATTTTCCAGAGCATGGTGTTTTGGTGAATCAGAAGACCTCATCTGTAAGACCTGATGAGGTTTGACAAGTAAACACACCATCTGAGGCAGGGTTTATCCAAGTCATTGCTGCACTACTGTCAGTACAACACAGAACAGCAGAGCAGAGAGACTCACCGAATGAATCAGAATGTATAACGGTGTTATGTGAATAACAGCAGGTCAATCAGGGGGTTTCCAGTAGTTTGACACATGCTTAGGCTGCAATTATTAACCCAACTCCAACCCAAGCCTAAACTCTAACTAACTGTAACCCTGGATCTAGCCCTAGACTTAAACCTAGCTCTAATTCTAATCCTAAACCTGTCTACCTAAACTCTCAACCTAACCATAACCCTAGCTCTAATTCTGACCCTAACCCTGTCATAACTTGTCCCAGTCTCACCTCACCCCATGGTTGTTTGGTAAGGTAATACATTAAAGATCCACACTCAGGTGAGACATATTACTGGTAAGATAAGTTTTATCAGCTCGAAATGCATTCAGGGTCTGATTCCTCAGATTGCCGGCCCCTGATCAAATCAAGTTGGTTTGTCCGGTCAGCTTTGAACATGAACAGAAGGTCACTTATTCATATCTGTTTACCATTATCTTCTGGTAAGCTTTTTTTTCATGTAACACAAAACGTTGCAAGCACTAAAGCTACTTTATGCATTGAGGTTCACTTTGCACCATCGGTGCTTCTTCTGATCGTCTGCCATCAAGCCTAAATTAGGTGTCCATACAAAATCCAGTTCCTCTTTGTAATCTCAGGCATCTGTTTGCAGAATACATCCCAGGCCTGGAGTGTTTGCTCTAGCTCTGTTTGACGAAGTTATATTACCTCTTTTATGCCGGTGTACACAGTTATGTTTTTTACGAAGGTCAATTGCAATCTCCTGTTGATGAGAGATCTGTGTCACATGAAAGCCAATATGAAGCAACTTGTGCGTTTAATCTGTCCCTGTAAAGCAGTGCACTGGGCAGCTGGTCTCTGCTTAGCCTCCCAGCTGGGCAGGAGAGCTGAAAAACAGTTGCATCACAAGTCTAAGCAGTTCAAAACCAAAACACTTGCTGCCATCTATGATGTTTCAAACTCTTCTGAGCGTGGATTTTGATCTGCACTGTCCTCCCCCATGCAAATGCAATTACTGAAAGATATCTAATGTTATTGCATGTTATTACTGAAAGATATCTGATGTTATTGCATGTTATTACTGAAAGATATCTGATGTTGTTGCATGTTATTACTGAAAGATATCTGATGTTGTTGCATGTTTTTATAGGAGTGTTACAAAATCTCTCAGGAAATTATATGTAAGAAGGAAATTAACTTCATGCCCTACAAAGTTGACACAACGATTTAAAATAATAAAGCATAACATATAATAATAATAATAATAATAATAATAATAATAATAATAATAATAATAATAATAATAATAATAATAATAAATAAATAAATAAATAAATAAACATTTAAGCAGTAATTATCAGCAGGAATTGCAAAAAAAAAAGATAGGCACTTATTTTTTAAATGGATGACAGCATACGATGTACAAAGAACTTCTGATGAACGCAAATACATGTATTTTAAGCTCTTCTGAATATTCAGTTAAGAATAGGATTAATAGCAAGCGTAAATCTGCATGGGTTAAAGAAGAGGACCCTGTGTGTTCAGAACAGCCTGAAGAGCTCTCAGCTGTGTGCCTAAGAGCAGCTCCCGGCTCTCATTGCTCAATTAGCAGCCTTGCTTACCCATATCATTACAGCACAAAAGCACGGCCTCTTTTATGTTCCTTATTGGAAAAACAAATACACTGCGGCTGCACCTACTCCTATATTTACTCATACAATTAATTGTCCACTGCCCACCAACACAAACCATTTTTAAATCATGGATTCTGGACTTCAAAAAATCTTTCATTCGATCTAAACAACACTGACTAATGCAAATCCAGTTCTATTGTAAAACACAATCATAGAGTCTCTGGTCTTCATTGTCTGCTTCTTGGTTTGTGGTGTGTACTATTATCCACTAATGGCTGAAAAAGTTAGCTGGGTTTGAACCTAGGGCTCCAGGGGTAATAGGTTATTGTGCCTACCCCAGTGTCACCAAGACCTCAGTATTTAACAGCATCGCACAAAGTCACTGAACACAATGCTGCTCATTACCTGACCAAGAATCTGTCTGCTTTTATGTAAACTTCAAAAACAGAATGTGTCAAAACGGGAAAATTAATTAAGCATATGGGTTTGTTCACCTAAAAAAATGAAAGAAAAACAAGGCTGCCTTATTGAATCCTCCCCCGCTTCAGCACTGCCTTTGTTTGGGTTGCTAAGGTAGAAGGCAGCCCTGTTTTTAACTAGCTGGGTGACGGCTCAATGGACCGTGTCCGTTTTCTCTATAGACCTTTGTTAGACAAACTGACACAAAAGTGGCTGTTTTCCTAGATCAGGAAGAAAGGTCAACAGTCACTGTACATCCTTAATATCAACTGCCCGAGTCGCTGCTCCACCAAGCTGAACAGGGAACAAAGGCGACACTGGAAGAACGCAGTCACAAACATTAACAGGGCCTTTTATTTGTCTGCTTGTACCGCACAAGCATCATCATAGACGTCACCCTTCTTTTTGACATCCCTCTAAAGTTTATCATTTTGATTCTGCCTTTTTCAACAATTCAATGTGTTTTTTTTTTAAATGCCTTGGTTATAACCCCTATTCAAACTGCAGCTGTGATGTAGTTGCAGGTACTGATTAAACACGCGCTCATTGGAGCCGCACTGTATATCAGTGGTTTGTCCTGGAACAAACAAAGCAGATCTTTACTTGGAAGCGCTTCATTAAATTAGAATGGCGCATGCATAATGCAGCCCAGAATAAACCAACATTTAAAATAATAAAAAAGCCGATGACGCACACTAAAGGGACTTGAGTTCTCCACAGAAACCCTCGCTGGCATTAAGGGAGCCTGCCAGGTAGGGCTGGACTCTGAGTGCAGTGCGTAGTGCACACTCTTAACAGCTGTCAGTTGTGATTGACAGATACAGATCTAGTTGCACTTGCAGAATGGATACCTGTGTCCTGTGTGTGTGTGTGATTGGGTTTCAGTGACACTAGCGTCCTGAATCCTCATATTTGCACAAGGCCTGTCATTTCCATGATTAGCTCTGTCCATCGGTTGTCCATGCGCTTGGCAGGAGGCTCTATCAAGGATTTTGCGGGAAGATCATGATTTTAATAGTAAATAGTAAAGGACCATTTCAAAATAGTGTATTACCAATCTCTCTCTGTCTCTCTCTCTCTCTCTCTCTGCCAGTGCCTGAAAACTAAATGTTTTGTCAGCCCGCTCCCCCTTACGCATCATTTTACTATGGAATTTGACAAGTTTTCCCCACACGCCACCTCATATTAACCTGGGGGTACGTTTCCGGTTTTTGAACCCCACAGAGGAAGATGTTGTTGTTGCTGGAGGCTGGAGGTTTGAGACTGCTGGTTATTGAGGTCTAAGGGCACCTGGATTCTGGGTCGCTCTTATTGCTTGCCACTGACATCTAAACAAAAGGTCCCTTTTCCTGTTGTTCAGTGGAGCCTTTCAGCTGCTCTGTGTTTGGGCACATGTCAGGAGAGGACAGGGCGCTAGCTAACCACCCCTCCGTCAAGCCTGAGTAAACCCTGAACTGAGAGAGTTGGAGCTGACTGGATTGTTTTGAGAAGGGTGTAGGGTGTTTTACAGAAGCTTGGAGATCTACACTGAATCACACTGACCGTAGAAGGTCTGGAACACTCGATTCATGCAAAAGAATCCAGAACTGCGGATTTGTACAAGAAACCCCAGTTTTGGAATCCACAGCAGTCCATTGCTCTTTTTCTCAGATCCGATCTGATTTAATATACGGCAAAGCAAATAAGATCACCCCCAAGTTTGTAATACAGACAGTTCTGCCGCTATTGGATAACAGTATCAGATAGCTTAAGGGGTTCATTATGTAGACATGTTGCTCAGCAAGGCTGGGCTTGGTTAGTACTTGGATGGGAGACCACCTAGGAACACCAAGTGCTGTAGGCATTATGATTTTAAAATTACATTTTACCATTTGAAAGTGTAAAAAATGACAGATATGTTACACAAAATGGGCACCATTACACTGTAAAACAGACACCTTTTTCTAAATGTACCAGATCCGCATGCTAACAATTACTATAACAAGCCATATACTAGCGAAGTAAAATAATGAGACTTTGCAAACAAGCAGCTGTTGCTATTAAAAGTTCTGGCATCACTGGGGTATTTGTGAATTACTTATCATGAAATGAAAGGTGTCATATTAAAAATAAAACTGCGGGCATTTTTTTTCTGTAAACTGCAATATCTTCCTATTGACATAAGATAGAGGCGCTCCAGCTCAGGAAATGACCTACAGGATTTGATTATGACAAGCTAAACAATAGTGCTTCCTACCTGAGCCCAGGGTGGTTGGGGGGGGCAGCAGATGGTTTTCTGCGCCGGAAACAGAGCAGGGCAACATGTGTGTGTGTGTGTGTGCCTGTGTGTGTGCGTGCATGCGTGCGTGCGTGTGCGTGCGTGTGTGTGTGCGTGCCTGTGCGTGCGTGCGTTTGGGGGTCATCTTTGATCCTGATCTACCATTTGAGACTCACATTAGGGAAGTTACTAAAGTATCTTTTTACCATTTGAGAAAGTGAACATATTACCCGTTTTAGCTCCTTACACTGGCTCCCTGTGCACTATAGAATTGATTTGTTGCTGTTAACTTACAAGGCCCTGCTATGCACTGTACAGTGCTTTGCGATACTTTTGTTTAAAAAGCGCTATCTAAATGCAATAAATACAATATTTTCAGTCATACTGTTTAATCACCTCCATTTTTTTTATTTTTAAATAAGAAAATTCTGTTTACAAAATGAAAACCAAGGGGGTCCTCAGTAGCTCTGCCAGTTAAATCACCACTGCATGGATGGGACGTATTTAAATAAAAAGTTAAACCACGACACCTCTTTTTTTTTTTTGCTTCTTGATATCCGCTGGCTTCAAACACTCCTGCACATGCATGTGCTGATCCTGTTCCTTCTGCGGGTTCCCTGTTCATTTGGCAGCACTAACTCCAGCAGAGCAAGAGGATTCGAATAATATGGCCTGTCAGGTCCTGTTAGCCCTCGCTCACTTTGCATTACCAGCCTGTGGGGCAGCAAGGAGCTCTCAAGACCCTGATTGACATGTGACACAGTCATTTTTTCTCTTCGCAGTGCAATCTGTTGGTACAGCCAGCCTCCTCTCCCGTTTAGAGTGGATTTACTTGAGCAGTCGCCCCGTCCCTCCAGGGTTGATGTGTACACAGCCACCACTTCCACTTCCAATGAAGCGCTAAGCGGCCGCCACTCGAGCGAGTTTGACAGCTGATCCCCAAGAGCTCATTCGCTCAGTGCTAAAGGAGATGGACTTCAGCCCGCCTCCTCTACCCCCGGCAAAGAGGAAGGCAAGTGGAGCCTTACAAAGGGAAGAATGAACTGCAGATTCAAAGTTCAACTCCATTGAGTTGACATCTCTTGTAATTTTCAAAGCTTTCCTTTCTATTTGTTTTAAGCAAAAAACGTTTTCACTTCCCCTTTGCGCCGGGGTCATGGGGTGCACAGCTACGGTCCTCAAGGTCTGGAGGCCTCCTGATGTGTATTCCACCTGAAGCCTAAACTACTGGAGCCCGATTCGCACAGGACTAAAAATCACCCGTAAACATGAGGCCTCCGAATGTTTACCTAGATCTGTGACTTTAGTCCTGTACTTATCGTCCATTTCTTTTTATCTTGGGTAATTATTTTCTCAGGAGGTCCTCCCAATTTATTTATTTTTTTCTGTAAGATTTCAAACTCTGCTATTCAACTCTTTGGACACCTGGTTTTTAGTCCTGTGCGAATCATGCTTTAATTTTCGAAATCAGCTAATAATTTTAAGATACCTATAAAACCTGGAGGACCACGAGGAATGGATTTGCACATCCCTGCCTTACACATTAGACTTTTTCTTTTCACATTGGGTAGGTTTTAAAAAGCAGCAATGAAAAGCTAAACATCTTATTAGTTCTGCCTACTACATAAAAACCAGCCTGCAGAGGAACTGTTAACATTTCTGTTAATTCGTTTTAAAATCGAAATACACATTTGTCTCAAGGTTTCCCTCGTGAGTGAGTGATATGACTGAATCCACAGTAACGATAAGGTAAGAGAAATCATTACATATAAAACGCTTTAAATTCCAGTTCATGTATTTAAAAGGGCAGGTGTGGAGGCAATCTAGATTTCTACCTTCTTTCCAATCTTTTCAATCAGCATTTCACCCCGCCTCCACCCTGCATTTTCTATTCAGCAGTGCAGATTTCCATTACAAAGAGCAGAGTGCATATCAATGCAATCTTTAATTAATCAACCTCTTCATTTTCCAGGCTTTGAACAGCTCCCGGTATCATTTGAAAACATCCTAACCTTTTAAAAAGACTCTCCTTGTTATACAGTAAGCGGGTTCACGACCAGAGAAGCAGGCAATAGCTTTTCAAAGAGCATTTAAAAGATAGCTCCTCTTTAAAATCTCTAAACAATGTCTGATATCACAAAGGAGCCATCCCTCATGCATCAATAGCAAACGCTGGCAGAAAGAGAAAGAAATAACAACAGAGATGGTTCTCTCCTTTTCATCTTTTTGGGTAGAAAAAAAACCATTTAGGCTGCAAATCATGCCATCTTGTTGGACTGCAGTAGTTTTTCATTAATTTTATTCACGGTTACAGATCTGCAGAATAACATTATCTAATATATAGATAGAATGTAAAAGAGGAAAAACAAAAGCATACCCAACTTATTTGTTTGATTTTTAAAAATGAAAAACAGGTACTTTTACTCGTTTCATACAAAACATGTAGATATCCCATTTATCTACTGGCGATGCTAAATGATCTGAATCTGGAGGTCTTCATTGAAATGAATGGAGTGCCGCTAAATTTAAGAGATTTTTCTTCACCTTCCTAGCTTTCCTGGCATGGTGTCGGTCTGGACAGTAACATTTCATTTCGTCCTTCGTTGTTCCAAACAACAAAACAAGAAGTCTGGTTCCTGTGTCACAAAAGGTTATGCCAACAGGACTTATAAAATACTAATAAAACCCCTGCAATATAGAAGTAGGATACCAGTGATTCTGACAGTTTACAGTTAGCTAGCAAAGGGGCAGGATCCTCTCTGTCTGTCTGTCTGCCAGCCATCTCTCTTCAGTGCAGGCTTGCTGTCTTGGGATCAGGCAGGCAGAGTTCCGTCTGGATCCCACCCTGGACCCAGGCCCCCTCCGCCTCCCCCCCTTTCAGGGTCTCAGGCTGGGAAAGTCCTTCAGCAGACCCTCTACCAGCTTCTCATCCACCTCCGACAGCACGGCCAGGAAGTGTCTCGTCTGGGGGGGGGGTAAACAGAGACCCCGATCAGAAACCAGCCTGCTGCTGAGATTCGGAAAACATTTATTCACACACAGACACACAGACACACACACACTTTCCAGAAATGCCTTAGTTTCACCAATCAGAGATGTTGAGTTACCGGTGGGTTCGTAAACTACACCTATTGTTAAGAAATATGCTGAAGACTCCCATTGCATAGCAGTTTGATCCATTCCTGTTTTTTTCCCCCCTGTGAGCTTAATAAGCTACAGTGTAAAGGTAACAAACACATATTTGCAGCTCAACAGACAAACAGTAAGATTCATGGCATTACTTAGATTATCGCGTGTGTGTGTGTGTGTGTGTGTGTGTGAGAGATGAGGTTTTAGGCTTGTAAGACTACAGATACAGACAGGCAGGCAGACAGACAGATAGGCAGGCAGGCAGAAAGACAGACAGGCAGGCAGGCAGACAGACAGGCAGACAGTTCTGTGCATAACTCACAGCAGTGCTGTAGAGGGACAGCAGGCTCTGGACAGCGGTGGAGCAGGTCTCCTCACTCAGATAGCCTCTCTGGACCAGCTCAGACACAGTGTCCTGGGGGCAGAATCACAGGAAAGATAAACACAAGACACCCACAGAGCGTGCGATGTAGAACGAGCATCCTCTAAAACACAAACTCTGTGATCTCTGAGAGGCAAGCGATCTTGCTTTGTGATGCGAGCGAGCCTTGGGAAGCAGTTTGGGAAGAGACTGCTGCTGTGCGTATACATGCTCAAGGCATTACCAAAATGTCACAAAACCATTTCAAATCAGACCCAGACAGATGTTCTGCTTGAACCCCGCTGTGCTGAAAGTTTGTAAAAATGGGAAGCGGTATCTCTTGGCTCCTATACAGCAGACAGACCCAGGGGAATGAGCCATTACTGCTGCCCTGCCCAGTCTGTACCTTGGGCAGCTCGGTCAGGATGTTACTGCCTCCCTGTACCTTGGGCAGCTCGGTCAGGATGTTGGCGAGGAACTCGCAGCAGGTGTCCTTCAGGATCTTCAGGTGGTTATCACCCGCCTCCTCCTCGCTGCCGGGCTCGCGTCTCTCTGTCTCCCTCTGTTGGCACTCCCCCAGGTACTGCAGCACCCGGATCAGGCTCCCAAT
The DNA here is from genome assembly GCA_030684275.1 of Acipenser oxyrinchus oxyrinchus. Classification (NCBI taxonomy): domain Eukaryota; kingdom Metazoa; phylum Chordata; class Actinopteri; order Acipenseriformes; family Acipenseridae; genus Acipenser; species Acipenser oxyrinchus. The sequence goes on from CM060267.1 coordinate 4,725,007, forward strand.
CAGAGGCAGGTCTGGGGCACAGAACAGAGCGATGGGAAAAACAAAATTAGCTTTTTTTATTTTTTATTTTAAGTACTGGTTTGTACACTGCACTGTGAAAAGTGCTAACCCCTGGGTTAAGAGGTGCAGTGCTCCCTCAGTAGAAGGATGTAGGGTTGTGGCTCCCATTTGCCCCTGAATGCCATTACTCCAGCACTTGTATTCTCGTTATAGGGCGGAGCACACATTGCACCCTCTTTTACCCACAGCTTCCAAACACAGCATTATAAAGGGGACGCACTGTAGTAAACTTTTCCACAATCTTGTTGGCATAATATCGTTCTTGCAATTCCCTAATCCTTTCACTGAAGATCGCTCAGTACTCAAGACTGGGGTGAAGTCTATTTAAACTTCCACCACACTGTTGATTCACTCCCTCTGCAACAGGTATTAGGTCCCCATTTGATACTTTAAACTCCCTTCTGCAGCAAATGAGACATTAGATGGATGATCACGGCTGCCACACAGCGCACACGACCCGAAGGCTCAGTTTCTGCAGCTCCAATAAGCCTCTGGAGATGGAAGAATCCCGTACTTTTGTCCATCTTGCTGTAGTCGTGCTGGGCCTGGCACACGAACATGGCAGACAGCACGGCCAGGATCGGCGCCAGCAGGGTCTTCTGCTCGTGGATGACGATGGGAGGGTCGTCGGGCTGGCACAGGTCACTGCACACGACGTCACAGAGCAGGCTCCAGGCCTCCTCGCCAACCTCCACAGACAGCACTGCGGAGCACAGGGGGGAGGGGCTAATCAATTCATCTCAAGTACTGCTGAACCGCTAAACAAATGATGTTTTTTTTAACTTTAAAGTTATATGTCCAACATAAGGGAGGACATCTTTACACAAGATAAGTTGACAGAATGATTGCATGCACGGTGAAGGGCCCCTGCGGTTATGAAAAGCAAACACCCAACACTGCACGGTGGCTCTTTCTGTCAAAATACAGAGAGAGAAACAAACCCTCAAGGAATGAATAGAATGGAAAGGATGGCAGCATGGAGCTGTGCTTGTGCACATCCCCCAGGGGAATGAATAGAGCACAGAAACAGGAGGGGAGCTCCCATTGCAAAGCGATTTCATAATGAACACCGCCTTACCACAAAACCAAACCTATCAGGAGCACAACTTTCTGGTAAACATGTTCTAACCAGGAGCTCATTTATTTTTTCCTACCTATAGCCTGTATGCCTTCGTCCACAGTGGTGAGAAGCTGCAGGATGTGCATATACACCTCCAGGCCGTCCGGGCTGTCGGATCTGCATAAAGAAATTAAAAACAGCTTTTTAATAGCCCTTAACTTCAGCCCTTTAAAAACCATTAACCAGCATAGTCTATCAGGGTCTTGTGAACCTTATAAAGAAAACAGTTGCCCCTTCTTTGGAAAGTAGCTATCGATTCCAAAGTAAAAAAAAAAAGTCTCTCTTAATCAGGTGCCACATGGCGACTCACCGCAGCTGCTTGGCAGCCTCCAGCACGCAGGGGGCGATCTCTAGGGCTGGTGTGTCGTTGGCAGGCTCCTCGTCTGCGGTGGGGTGTCCAGGGGAGGGTGCTGCGGACCCCTGGCCCCCTTATCCAGCTCCTCATCAGCTCCTCGTCCAGGTCAAAGAGCTTGTCCACAACCTCCCCTACCTTCACCAGCAAGTCCACTGTGAAGGAGAAACGCACAGATTCACACACACACACACATTAACTAGAACTCCCTTATCACCATGAAACACTGCTTGCATAACGAATGCATATTTTTCTAAACAATTCCATTTACTAAAGATATCATGGCCTAGATTGCTAGAATAAGCGCTGTTACTGCAGTAGCTGCTGTAAAGGGGGCTGAGGGGGACCTTACCATTGGTGGAACTGGACATAACAAAGCACAGGTTCTCACAGACAGACTTCTGCTGTCGGATTCGCTCCACCCAGCAGGGGGCGACGCTGGGCTGAGACAAGCAGGTGAGAAGCAGCCTGAAGAACAGAGATGACAGGATGAGGATCCAGACAGAAACACACCATCACACACCCTGCCACTCTGTCTCTCACACACACTCCTGCACAAACATGGACCTAGCCTTACTTTATTAAAACTGGATTAGTGAAAGGCCCTTATACATTAAAAACAATACATTAAAAATAATAAAAGATTTTCAAATTTTAGTGTATCTGTCATCCCGTCTACATAAGGAATGACGTCAATACACAAAACAAAGTGATCCGGGAATAATCAAGGGCCCATGGTTCTGAAACTCAAGTATTCATGAATTATCAAATTACGAAATACAGAGGGAGCACAGTACTGGATAGAATTATTTAAAGGTGAGTCAGCTGGCAGGCCAGTTCCCTTGGAGCAAAAATAACGAGAAAACATGCAGTGCGATGAAAATAAATCTTACCTGCTTGTTTCCAGCAGGGTGGGAGGGTCCGAGTCTCCCAGGAGTAACAACAGCACCTCCCTGTGGAAAGCAAGCATCATTGCAGGTCAGCAGTGAAACACAACCAGTGTATGAGAGGCACACAGAGCAGAAAACACAGACGATTAAGAAGGCTTCGTACTGTATTAGTGCATGTGTCATGTTTCTACATACATTAATGAATCACTACTTAGACAGGGTTGAAATAAGACTCCTGTTGCATAGCAGTTTCACCCATTCCAGGTTTTACTATGTGCTTGAACAGCCCCAGTGAATAGGTAACAGGCTCAGGTGTGTCTTATGAAAACTCATAGTGAAACCAGGAATGGATCAAACTGCTGTGCAATGGGAGTCTTATTTCCATTCCTGCTAGATCTTAGTACTTTAAAATCCCGGTTTTAATTATTGCAGGAGGCAAGTCTCTCCGATATGGGAAAAACAAGACAATCCCAAGACAGAGCACGAAAACTTTTTTTCCCTGGTAAGGTCAAGGTTTTCACAACTGAAAAAAGAAAGCATGTCTCCGAAGTATGACAGCTGTGTAGTTATGCAGAAAGCCCTTACCCCAGGTCTTCATTTCCACTGATGGACTGACAGGTCTCTGGGAAACAGGCGATATTCCCCAGGACTCCCACACAGATTTCCTGTCAGGGGACAAGCAAGGAGGCTGGGGTGAAATAGCGAGCACAGACTGAGAAACCCTGTCCTGCTGGGTTCCCTTTTCTCCTGTTGAAGATCCTGTGGTCTTTATACTTCAGTTTGGGGTGTGCAAATACTTCAAAGACAACGCTACAGATAAAATGCTGCTGCTGCTGCTGCTGCTGCTTCCTGGTATCCAATCACTTCCTGTGTTGCAGTTCAAACTGTCCAATGATAAGGCTGCAGTCAGATCATGTGACCCACAGCACAGGTACCAGGATGCAGCATTTCTCTCTACAGCCTTGTATTTGAAACACTTGCATACCGTGTATTAACGTATAATAATACAAGCGATGGGCCAAATGAATCACAATCAAAGTGCAATAAAAGAGGGGAATCAGAAATAATGATTTTTTTTTTTTTTTTTAAACAGTTTTACATTCACTTCACAAAATACAGAATTTTAAAAGGACACAAAGCGATCCACGTCCTCAAGGCTGACCAGGTTAATGCCAGCAACTGTTTCCGAGCCGGGCACAAACACCCTCCTATCTCACCCCACCTGCTGATGTCCCTGGCTGTCGGTACAGAAAAGGTCACCTCAGATTTGGAGACCTGCGGAGGGAGGGAGGGAGGGAGGGGTGGAGGACAGAGGGAGGGGTGACTCACTGTCAGCCGCGGAGATTTGGATTTGCCGATGACCCCCAGCAGGATGTCCGCAGCTTTGAACTCCTGAAGGAAACGTGCGACGTCCTAAAAACAAACCAACGAGAAGCAACAGCTTGTCTGCATGTGAACAGAGCACTTTACAATATACAACAGAACTGGATCCAGCAATCTGTATACTGCATACTGTAGCAAGACAACAAAGGGCAGGAACAGTAAATGCACAAGGATTGTTTTTTTGTTATTTATTAAAGATGTGAAGTGAGTGAGTTCTTGTAACCTGTAATATTTCTCTTTGAGCAAAGCACCCCAAGTGAATGAGTGAATTGAGTTCCCAAGTGTTCTGTAGAGCTCAGCAAGCCCTTTGATCATTTATTAATCAAACCTGAACCGGAACGCCCCTCCACTTTGCAAACCTGAACGACAGTGTAATTAGAACTTCTGGCGCTGTCCTTCTCCTCACCTGGTCCATGGACATGTCCCACACTTTGCAGATCTCGCTCTCCACCTCCTCGTCCAGGTCCAGCTGTGCCTCCGAGTCTCCGGCCCCCGACCCGCCCTCCTGATCCGACACCACCTGAATCAGGGAGCAAAACCCATCTGAGCTCACAGGACGCTGGAAACGGGCCTGACTTTGTATAGTCCACGATACAAAAGTCACAAGATCAGCACTAAAAAACAATGCTGCTTTCTAAGCCTTGGCTAGGGTCTTCATCCAGAAGGCACTAGCTAAAACGTTCAGTTACTTGATTTGATTTCTTATAAGTTTTGCCTTATATTTTTTAATTTTGAGTGTCAAATTGTTCGGTTTTGTGTTTATTCTGCTATGCATGACCTATGCTTTCAGTGATGGCCAGTAGTGATAACAGTGACTGAAATAAGACTCCCATTGCATAGCAGTTTGATCCACTCCTGGTTTCCCTATGAGTTTAATAGAACACATCTGAGCATGTTACCTATACTCTGTTGCTAATCAAGCACATATTAAAACCTGGAATGGGTGAAACTGCTATGCAATAGGAGTCTTATTTCCACACTTGTGATAATGAATTATAATCGTGTGTTTAGCTGTACAAGCTGAAGCATTGTAAAGGAAGGTATACTTTTGCGGGAGTGCTGGACGTGCAGTACCTGGATGAGCCTGGTGAGGGTGCTGAAGAGCCAGTGTTTGCTGTAGACTGTGTTTCCAATGGCGTCTCCCTCGGCGCTCTCCTCTCCCTCGCTGGGAGGGGGCGAGGGGTTCCTGTGCATCCCTGGAGATCCAGGGAGTCCATCCAGACTGGGAGAGCTGCTCCCAGAATCACCCGGATCCACACCACTCCGCTCTGGGGAAACAGGGACAGAACTCATTGACGGGTACGCACTACTGCACACTACTACATTAAATAATAATAATAATAATAATAATAATAATAATAATAATAATACAAAAATGCATATGTCAAGCAGAACAAAACTAAATGGTACATGTTTTAACCCAGAACATAACTTGGAAACTTAACAGCGTAGAACAAACATGTGGCTTTACTTTCACCACAGATTAGGGAATGAACAGAAACAGGCAGAGGCAGCAGGACAGACACATCTATATTGATATGTGTAATATTTTTAACCTCAGTGACTCAGGATACACCGCATTCCTTGACTAAAGACACCAGACAATGGGCAGTGCAACCTTGACCCTCCAGTCCAGGTCTGTGTTCAATAACGTCCTTAATTATTAACTTCTTTACTACACTTATATAGCGCTTTTCATACAAAAGCATCACAAAGCATTTACATTTCCACAACACAATACCTTTGTATAAAGGTCTCCATGCATGTCACACACACACTCTGCTACATGTTAAATAGCAGATTTAAAAAACAAAACATGACAAAAAGCAGAAATTCAAAAGTTACGTTAAAACCCACTAAGATAAGAAAGCCGTTTTATAGAAGTATGTTTTCAGTCTTAATTTAAAATCTGTAACAGTCCCAGCTTCCCTGTGAAAGAAGGGAGGGCATTCCATCATTTAGGGGCTCTGCATGAAAAAGCCCTTCCGTGTTAATTTTGTTGACCCTAGTAATAAGCAGTAGCCCGCATCCTGTGATTTAAGAGTGTGATTTGGATGATACAGGGTCAGTAACTCCTGCAAATAACTAGGTGCTAACCCATTTAGGGCTTTATAGGTTAACAGCAAAATCTTAAAATCTATTCTATACTGCACAGGGAGCCAGTGTAAGGAGGCTAAAACAGGGGTAATATGTTCACTTTTCCTGGTTTTAGTCAGAATTCTAGCGGCTGTATTCTGAACGAGCTGTAAGCGAGATAGCACACCTTTTGGGATGCCAGTGGTCTACAGTATGAAAGGCAGCACTTAGATCAAGGAGAATTAAAACTGAATGCTAGGTTGGAGATTGGCCTATAGTTATTGAGGACTTTAGGGTCCAAATTGTGTTTCTTAAGCACAGGCTTTACCACAGCTACCTTAAGTGCTGAAGGAACTGTACCGGAGGAAAGTGAACCATTTATAATTTTTAAAATGTGGGTATTAATAACACCAAGAACATCTATTAATAGTTTTGTAGGAATAGGATCAAGAGAGCATGTGGTAGCTCTCATATGCTGAACTAGCGCTGTCAGTTCTTGTAAATCAATCAAAGAAAAAGTCTCCATAGTGGCCTTAACATTTCAAATTGTTAATATTTAGTTGAGCCTATTAGCAGAACCTCTGACTCGGGTTCTACAGCACTTCATTGTTACATTATAATGAACACAGCTGTCCACTCGTGCTTGACAGAGCTCACCCCTGCACTGCAAGTCTTATTTACAATCCTGTTCGGAATTGCTTCATTGACCCAGTTGAGAACTACAGTTTGACACGTCATAGATGATGCCCACCCACCACTCTGCTATAGTGAGGGGACATACACTTGCAGCAGTGACTTCAGAGGGACAGGCAGGAAAATCTCCCTGTGGGTCTAAACCTCCTGGCTTCAAACACCACTGTGCTTTTAAATGAACACGAGTACAATGTCCCTGGATGCCGCGAACGAAGCTTAAAAAACCAATGCAAATTGTGCAATGATGTTTTTGTGATTTCGGGAACTTGAGAGTATTACAACTTTGTCTACAATTCAGAATTAAACTGGAGTAAATAAGACTTTGCACATTACGGGGAGGTCTTTTGTGTGTGTTTTTCTCTTGTGATGTCACACGACCTGCACCAGTACGGCTAGTAAATAAACCATGTGATTTTGTAACGATCTGCCTCTTATATGTATATTTAAAATAGAACGCTGCTTACATTTTAACCAAGAGTAACTCTAATTTGGTTCAAAACTGACATGCAGCTTGCTAGTTTTATTAGCATTACACAGTTATGCATTTGCTGTGTAGAACTAGAAACGTGCTTTCTTTTGTTTTTTAACCACATTTAACGCACATGTATGTTTACAAAATTTACTACAAACCAAACTTCTCTATTAAATGTTTTCCAAATACAACATTGTATCTCAGTGTGGCTGCTGACGACCGATGCATGCATTCATACTGAAAATATTCAAAATATAACCGATATGTTCTTAATAACATGTTCTGCTGTAAGTCAATTGAAAAGCAAACTATTCTTACCCATCTCCTTTACACAAGTGGTTAAACTGATCTTCAGTGCGTGGATAGGTGTGACCTTTTTTTATTATGTTGTTTATTAATTATTATTATTATTTTGTTTGTTTTTTATCTATGTGGATTATGCTTTTATTTTGAAAATCCCTCCTTGATGAATCGCACGCAATCTTGTTTCCCGGGTACACTTTTCAGGGTTGCAACCCTACGGGTCCCAATAAGTGCCAAAACAGTCTGCACAATCAATAGACCGCATTGCCAGCGAGCAGGTTAGATTGTACAGAAGGGTAGCGAAGTAGCGCCGCCTGGTGGAATATATGTTTATGTTCCCTGTAATACTGAAGTCAATCACATGTGCCAGTGTAATTGCTTATTCAGTTGAGATTTAGCAGGTCATGCCAAACAGTTTTTATATTGCACAGCAGTTAAAGCAGATCGTTTCCTGTTCGATGTAAGCCAGATGCTATATCTCAATAAATAAATATTTATAAAGAAATGTTCTTCTGTTCTGGGAATAAATGTACGCAGTGTTCCTGTAAGCATGCAGATATGGCCAAACATTTTGCATCAGCCTAGAATTAACTCATAGTTTTCCATATACTGAACGAAAAAACTGACACATTGAAAAATGTGACATTTTGAAATCTAACATGAAATACGGTACTACTATTACGGCTTATGGTAGACTTTTGCAATACAATTTTTTATTTATTTATTTGATTACATTGTTACATAAAATACCTACATTCATATATATACAGTGCCTGTAGAAAGTCTACACCCCCTTGAACTTTCTTCACATTTTGTTGTGTCAGTGCCTCAGAGTTTCATGCATTTAAATAAGGATTATTTTCCACTTATCTACACACCATACTCTGCACTGTTAAGGGGAAAAAAGCTTTTATTGAGAAAAAAATTCTAAATTAAAAATACTGAAAGATCATAATTGGATAAGTCTCCACCCCCCTGAGTTAATACTTGGTGGAAGCACCTTTGGCAGCAATTACAGCTGTGAGTCTGTTGGGATAGGTCTCTACCAACTTTGCACACCTAGATTTGGCAATATTTGACCATTCTTCTTTACAAAACTGTTCAAGCTCTAAGTTCCTTGGGGAGCGTTGATGGACAGCAATCTTCAAGTCATGCCACAAATTTTTGATTGGATTTAGGTCGAGGCTCTGACTGGGCCACTCAAGGACATTTACCTTTTTGTTCCTTAGCCACTCCAGTGTAGCTTTGGCTGTGTGCTTTGGGTCGTTGTCATGCTGAAAGGTGAACTTCCATCCCAGTTTCAGCTTTCTTGCAGAGGGCAGCAGGTTTTCCTCAAGGACTTCTCTGTACTTTGCTCCATTCATTTTCCCTTTTATCCTGACAAGTGCCCCAGTCCCTGCCAATGAGAAACATCCCCATAACATGATGCTGCCACCACCATGCTTCACAGTAGGGATGGTGTTCTTTGGGTGATGTGCTGTGTTGGGTTTGCGCCAAACATAATGCTTTGCATTTAGGCCAAAAAGTTCCATTTTAGTTTTGTCAGACCACAAAACTTTTTGCCACATGGTTACAGAATCTCCTGAGTGTTTTTTGCATACTTCAAACGGGATTCAAGGTGGGCTTTCTTGAGTAATGGCTTCCTTCTTGCCACCCTACCATACAGGCCAGATTTGTGGAGTGCTTGGGGTATTGTTGTCACATGCACACTTTGACCAGTCTTGGCCATAAAAGCCAGTAGCTCTGGCAAAGTTGCCATTGGCCTCTTGGTAGCCTCTCTGATCAGTCTCCTTCTTGCTCAGTCATCCAGTTTGGAGGGACGGCCTGATCTAGGCAGGGTCTTGGTGGTGCCATACACCTTCCACTTCTTAATAATCGTCTTGACCGTGCTCCAAGGGATATTCAAGGCCTTTGATATTTTTTTATACCCATCCCGTGATCTGTGCCTTTCAACAACTTTGTCCCGGAGTTGTTTTGAAAGTGCCTTGGTGCTCATGGTTGAGTCTTTGCTTTGAAATGCACTACCCAGCAAAGGGAACCTACAGGAACTGCTGAATTTATCCTGAAATCATGTGAATCACTACAATTTAACACAGGTGGAGGCCACTTAACTTGGTGTGTGATTTTGAAGGTGATTGGTTACACCTGAGCTAATTTAGGATTGCTATTACAACCAAGCTATTTCAGTTTTTATTTTTAATTCATTTTCTACAAATTTATAGAATATTTTTTTCACTTGGGGTAGGATGTGAAGATAAATGAAAAAAAAAACTATTTTAATGCATTTTAATTCCAGGCTATAAGACAACAAAAGGTGAACATTTTGAAAGGGGGTGTAGACTTTCTATAGGCACTGTATATATAGAGGGGCTGTGAATTGAAACCCCCATTGGAACCATCCCAGGGTTGTAGATTGTTGGCACTCCTGCAAAAAGGATGACAAAAACAGAAATAATGAGAACCAATTAAAAAGAGTTTTCAAGATACCAGTGCAGTGACAAATCCATTTGTTTACTTTCAGCTGCTGGAAAAAGGAAATATCTGATTTTGTGATAAACTTCTATACCTGCTTAAGCAGGGCCAAGCCAATTAAAAACCTTTTCTTTCTGTTTTAAGAAATGCTGTTGTGTGAATGCCAAGTAAAACAGCACAAATCAAGTCCTGTTTGGCCTTGAACATCCTGCTCACCCTTTCTCTTGTTGTGTGTTCAATCCCAGCTCGCTTGCTGCTCTCAATTGAACATGTACCCCTGCTCTAAGATGCAATTCATTGACATTTTCCATAGAAACTGTATAAGTGTGTGTGTTTTTAAAAGGCTTGCAGAGGCGAAACAACAGCCTTTCTTCTTCGCTTATTGGTTTACCACAATCCTCCATCCTTCTGTCATGAAGTTCTGTCCCCCACTCACGTCTACTTTGGGGGGTCGATGGGTCCCATCACCCAGCCTTGGTCTCACCTCATAGGAGAACGGCTCCTTCCAGGCCAAAGAGTGAGATCCTGAACAGCACCTATCCTATCATTCCCCACGAATAAATAACGCTTAATCATGCTGTTGACTTGCTTATTGAATAGTTAAAGGACACATTGGTATGGGTAGGAAACATCCCATGTGCTCTAAGGGTCTGGGCATGGTAACTAGGGGAAGATTGTTTCAGAGGGACCGGCTAATTGTTACTTTCTGGAATACCTGATTCACTAAGAGTTTGACCTGTCTGTATTGAGGTCTGTATTGAGGTGCTATAGCCTTTTATTGCTTTCATTTGTGACGGAGTGCATACGTTACGGATAAGCAGAAAGTTCATCCGAAACTCGTCTCCACGTGTATCCTCTGGATAAAAGAAACATGTGTTCATTTTAGTTCAGTGGTGCTCTTGATAAGGGGCTACCCAGAGCTATAAAAGAAAACAATTTGTCTAAGGACAAGACAATCTAAATGAGAGATCACACCTCCACTTTCCAGAAGTGTTTCTATAAACCACAATCCTTACCTTAAATCACAATTTTCAAAACCTTTAAACAGGTATGTCCAATCACGGTCCTGGAGGGCCCTCCACTCCAGGTTTAACAGGTAAAATGACACAATGAACTACTTCAGGGTCTGGATGGAGGTTTAATTGGGTTCAATTGAACAACTTAGAACAGGGCTGGAACAAAGACCAGGAGTGGAAGGGCCAACTTTGGCCACCCCTGCTAGTTTAACCTAATCCAGACCCTAAAGTCAGTCACTGAATTGCAATAATCCATTGTAATTCAGTCCCTCAGTTAAATGACTCAAATAATGTTATCCATACAAAAAATCAAAGGGTGCATTCTCACATCACTTTGTAGAGCTAGATGAATTAACAACCTGTATTGTTTCAAGAGGTATTGACACCCCTGAGTAAACTACGTCAATGGCTTTAGTCTTTTGTAAAACACAGACATGATGACGGACATATCAGGCCATTTCTTTTATTTACATCATTACAATAACCAGGATCCAGTTCCTGGGCCATCCGGAATATCGATTAAAAGAATGTTCCACCCAGCAACTCCAAACAAGCGATCAACAACAGCCCTCTTGGATGCTAGGTCCTGATGGTGTGTGTTTTAGGATAAATTAATTAAGCAGATATGATTAATTAAGCAGGATATGATTCACTTGAGTCACTAGTGATGTTAGCCACCCACAGCTTGTCATCTATTGTTCTAAGGGCTGGACGAAATGTAAATGTACCCAGCATACCGGTACACCATTACATTAAATCAACATTACATTCTAAAGTAAATTTGCACTGTAATTGCTTTCCCCAGGTTATATCTATCTATCTATCTATCTATCTATCTATCTATCTATCTATCTATCTATCTATATATAGTGCTTTACCTCATTTGAGCTTTTTAAAGATGATTTACAAATCACAAATTTAAAGTCGCAAATTGAAAACGTTTGCTGCACTCGGTTCATCTCCTAGTTGCTTTTCCTGCACAATGAAACACTAGTCAGTAGTGCAATGGCATGGGTCCCTCCAGGATGGGATTCATGCATTGGAATGTGTGTAGTGTTAACAAACTGGCACGTATTGATTATTAGAGTTAACTGGCTCAGCTCAGCACTTAAGAGAACAGAACAGAGTCTTATAACCTCTAACAGAAAATCAAGTACACATGTGAAGCTTTTATTCTGGATATCTCTAGCACCAAACTAACTAAATGAAATAACTATACCAAAAACAAGATTGCAGTACAATAACACTTCATACATGTCTTGGTAACCCTGAATAGGTAACTGTCCCCTCTTCAAAACTAGATAAAAGGACAAGTGGAATATTTGTTCTTCATTTTACACGGTTTTTGATGAAACGCTCAATGCAGTTACTTATATCCCGTCTCTAATCTGTACATTTTTCTCTTAGATGAGTTTTTGAATGCAATTTGTTCTAAACTGATCTGCTAAATTACACTTTGAGCCGAAATTATGGAGACGCTGCTTTTAACTGTTGCCAGCTCATCTATCTTGCAGCTTAAGTAGAAAAATAGTAAAATGTTGACTTTTTCAAATACTTTTTTAATATCTACAGATAAAATATCTGGCTTTTACCAGCTAGGATTTTTCATCGCTCATTTCATTTGATCATTACATTTGTGCTTCTGTGCTGTAAAAAACAAACAATTCTGCACTGCACAGCCTGATATGAGTTTTCTTTAAATAACCCATCCTTGCTTCTATTTCCAACCGGATAGAGATTTACAAAACCTGACATTAGCCATCATATCTTTTTTTAGTATTATTATTAAAGGTTCTATAAAACTCTTTTTGACATTAATATTCAACAAAATGAAGTGGACACGCAATTGAGGTTCTGGATCAGGGGTATCGGGCTGAAGTGACGGGTCGGTTCTGTAGCCCTAATGAGTTTCCCCAGCTACTCCCAAGCCTATGACATCTTTTGCCCCAACAGAACCTTCCACTCCCCTTCTTCAAACAGTGTGCCTGTGTTTTAAGAATTCATGCGTCTATTTACTTTACCCTACAGCTCCACCTCCTCAGAGCTTCTCCAGACACCTGGGGCCCTCCCCAGACTTTTAGTATAAAAGGGAGCAGAACCCAGGTAGGAGCACCTTGCAGAGAGCACTTGTACTGTACCTGTGGAGATCCGAATAGAGAACTACAGGGCAAGATGGGCTTAAGAGGGGGAGTACCGCTGTGGGTGCTTCTATGGGTGGTATCTGCTGCTAATGTCTCAACTATGAGTGGTAGGAATTGATTTTATTTCTTTTTCTTAATATGTAAAGTTAGCATTGCATAGGAATTGCATGGAAACATCTATCTGTGGATCAATCAGTCTATTGTATGCACACATGCATTACAGACAGCTCTGCAGTTTATATATATATATATATGGCTTGTATATGCCTATTTGGACCAAAATATGTTTCTTTAATACAGAAAATACACCGAAGAAGGGTTAGTTTGATTGGTTAGCTAAAACTGCAAAGAAATAAGTACAATTCATTAACATTTATGTGAATACAGAGATCATTTTTTTTATTTTATCTCGACTGTCACATTCCAAGCTTGTCTACAGAAATGAACATTGTACAGCACAGCGTTAAGGTCATCGGGTTCAACCACAAAGCTTGTATGGACAGCATCACTGTGTACAATACACAAACATGTTTATTACCCTGTATATGTTGTAGGCTAATGTTTACAACTTGTTTTGTTTTCTTTCAAAATGGTTTGTGTCTTTTCGATTTGTTTTGCCATTTGAAATGATGAATGGTATTTTGAAACTCAGCAACATTGCTGTCAAAAAAGCATTGTCTATTCTGATTTGAAAAACACAAATCAATAAATAAACACAGACCACCAATAAGCAACTACCCATATGTGTCTCCCAACAGGGTCTCAACCAGAGGTGCAGCAAACGGGCGGAACAAAAGTTAACATCATCCCAGGAATGATGAAGTCCATTAGAACTGGTAAAATCAATAATCTGATTTCAGCACTTCATTCTATTTGTATTTGCCAACCACGTGTCAATAAATCAAGCTCTTGTATGTCTGCCAATAATTGCATCTATGATGTTAACCTCTTGTATGCTGGATATACATGAAAGCTGCATTCAGCAGTGGTTCAAGTGGCCAGCACTTTGGATAGCTATTCTAACAAGTATCACGTCCAAGATCAACATTAAAAAGGTTTCTGCTGTTCCTTTCTCAGGGGTGAACCCTGCTCACAACGGTCGAGTGTGCAGCACATGGGGTAATTTCCACTTCAAGATGTTTGATGGAGAAGTGTTTAATCTCCCCTCCACCTGCAACTACGTCCTCACCTCGCAGTGCAAGAGCAACTACGAGGACTTCAACATCCAGATGAGACGAGCGGTCGTCAACGACCTGCCCACCATCAGCACCATAACCATGAAGCTGGAAGGGACAGTTCTGGAATTCACCAAGAACGCCATCTCGGTCAACGAGAAGCAGTGAGTGCTTGTGATCAGCCTTGAACACAGTGTAGGGATTTACAGCAAACATAGACAGTGTGGTATCGCTTTACTTGAAGCGTCTCTAATTGCTGCGTGTTTACATAGCACTTACTTAGCAAATACACGTGTGTTTACACATAATGGCAATGTTATTATGCATAGTTATAATGTGCTTAACGTGTAAACCTTTTTACACAATATATATAAGCACACAATTGTATCAGAAAAGAGTTAGAGGTTTAGAGTTAGAGTTAAGGTGAGGGTTATATCATGCAAAAAGTTTTACACAGAACATACATTGTAACTATGCATAATAACATTGCAATTATGTGTAAGTACACATGTATTTACTAAGTAACTACTATGTAAATACACAGTAATTAGAGGCACTTAATGAAAAGTGCATCCTACAGTTTTATATTTTTACGTAATTATTGTCTACAGAAATATTACATTATAATGAATTAAACAGCTTCCAACAGCTTTAATAATGCTGCTGGCCCTAACCAGTGTTAATATCCTTTTCTTCCAGGGTTACCCTGCCTTTCAGCCAGTCTGGTGTCCTGGTTGAAAAGATCAATTCTTACATCAAGGTCACGGCTAAACTCGGGCTGGTTGCCATATGGAACGAGGATGATTCTCTCGTGGTAGGAACCTGCTCTACATACTACTAACAGCTCCTTTTGGGTGGTCAAGGTTTTCTCCAAAACCAGACGTAAAAGGAGCATGTTTGCTTTTTAACTCGTTTCCTTCAGTCCTAGTAATATGCATGCTGTACAGTATGTACGGCAACTTTCTTAATAAACAGCGTTGCAAAGATTGTGTCAGTTCCCTTGGCTAAGGCTCGCTGTCTCTCCCTGCAGCTGGAACTCGATGCCAAATACATGAACCAGACGTGTGGCCTCTGTGGGGACTTCAATGGAGTCCAGGTCTATGATGAGATCATTCAAAATGGTAAGCTTGTATAGTCTTTTCACAGCTCATCCTGCTGCTAATACACTAAAGTGCAATATAACAGGAGGGTGTCTGAATACCTTTAGAAGTATTGTCATAGCACACTGTTCATATTTTACACACGTATCTCTCATCGCAAGATACGTTACAATGTAATTGCCCACGTGGGTATATTGTACAGTCTATTTACATTGCAAATACATTGTTACAAAAGACATGAGCACAAGGCTAAGATTTTCATTTTGCAATTGAGCGTGCCGCAGCATTCTGACCGCAGAGCAGTGTGTGTTATTTACAAGCGTAAATACATGTCATTGAGTCTGGTAGGTTAAAGTGTGACCACATTGCATTTTTATCTAGTGTGTTAGTTTAAAATGTGATGACATTTAATTGTTTCTAGGTGTGAAAATATCTCATCTGGATTTTGCAAACTTCTGGAAGATGGATAGCCCAACAGAAACATGCATTGAACTCAGTCCTCCATCTGAGGACGAGTGCGCCGATCTGGTGAGGCCTGCTTTCCAACCGCCACAAACAGAACATCTGCAAACACACATCATATTCTGAGATAACACTTTAAGTTTACCACGGTAGATTTGGATGGTATTTTTGCATTTTTACCATGGTTATACTATGCATTTACCATAGTTTACCCACTGTGCTATACTAGACTTTGCTAGGCTTTTACTAGGGGGAACCTTTTATAAGGGGGTTCACTACAAGAGAGGATGCTCATATTATCACAGGTACTAGCGTTATAAAAGACAGACTAACAATGAATGTGCAGCAGGGTTTTATTTTCTTGTACTGCATATCATCATATCATCATGCAGATGAAAGATTATTAATCTTCTGCTGTTGTAATAACAATAATGAAACTAATTCTCAGTGATTTGCGTTTGAGCATCTTCATTCTCTATATCTGTTACAGAGACCATTGTGTGAGCAGATTCTGTCCAGCCCGACCTTCACCACCTGCAAGGACCTGGTACCTATAGATCCGCTTGTCGATGCCTGTGTTAAAGACATGTGCCAGTGTAACAACACCGCTGACCATTTCTGCCTGTGCAGTACCATCTCTGAATACTCGCGACAGTGTGTGCACGCTGGCGGCAAACCCCAGAACTGGAGAACAGATCAATTCTGCAGTAAGCTTACCGTACTCCATTTCTACATTTCATTTCTGTTTTATTAAAACGTATTAAAAGAAAAGCTATTTCAAGTTTTAGAAACCATATTAGAGGACGGCACGGTGGCGCGGTGGTTAGTGCTGCTGCCTCACAGCAGTTTGATTGGCTGCCGTGTGAGAGTGTTGCACGTGCTGGACCCACCGTGGTCGGTGTGGCTGCCAGCCTAGGAGACCCACTGTGGGATGAAGCAGCCAGTGCTCATGGCTGACAAACCGTGTCAGCTGGGGTTTTTCAACTCTATCGGGGCCTCAATTTGCATGGGCGTCACTGTTGTTTTCCAGGTAAGAAATGCCCAATGAACATGGAGTTCCAGGAGTGTGGAATCCCCTGCACTGACACCTGCTCCAACCCTGACCGAGGTCACCTCTGTGAGGACCACTGCACTGATGGCTGCTTCTGCCCAGCAGGTAAGGAATACAGCACTTTTTTTAATTCTGTAATTTACAGTCACATCATTGCTTGATTATCCACACCGTCATGATTAGTTTTCAATAGACGTATGTATTTTGGAATCATTTTACAGTAACTGTCCATTCTGTACCAAGGCCAAGCTAGGAGTTTTGTCTGAACTGTCAACTTATTTTTCACAGGAACTGTTTTTGATGACATTAACCAGAGTGGCTGTATCCCGCTACAAAGGTGCTCGTGCAGCTACAATGGAAAAACATACAGTCCTGGAGAGTCTTACTCCAGCAACTGCCATCACTGGTATGTCTTACTCGTTCTCTTACCATTGCTGTTGGCAGAATCCTGAACTTCAGAAAATGTGTGTGTTAACACAGGCAATGTCTGATTTAAAATGTACCATTGTCCCAATCTCATTTGAGAAAATAAAACAGCAATATTAGATTCTACAGTAAATGTCTATACTATGTATTTCTGGCAGAATTTTCGGAAAAAACAAAACAAAAACAAAAAAAAGTCTATTTTTTTACAGTGTATATAAATAGCCTGTGTATATAAATAGTAGATGTTTTTAGATTGTGAAATACAACCCCATTATCATGTTCCACTGTAAATCGTTATGCTCATATTTAACACAAATTTAAAAATGTACTTTGGCATACTCCTTGTAAAAGTTTACCATTGTATTTTAGCATGGTATTTTTGCATTCGCTTTTCCCATGGTTATACAATGTCATGTTTATTAATATGCTTTACCATACCTTGCTATTCTTTACAATGCTTACCTGTGCTTTACCATGCTTTCGCTATGCTTTATTAGACTATGGGACATTTATATAAGGCATTGTGGTAGAGAAGCATACCAAAGTGTAATACAGAATAGCTTTTAAGTTATAAAACAAAAACAAAAGTCACCTGTTTGTATAAATTGGCTGTTGCCTGAGCATTTGATTCTTCTCTGCAGCACCTGCAATGAAGGACAGTGGACCTGCAATGACCTGGACTGCCCTGGATACTGTTCTGTTAAGGGAGGGTCCCACGTCACCTCATACGATGGCCAAGACTTCACCTTCCACGGAGACTGTTCCTATGTCCTCTCAAAGGTGGGCACTAAAGAAAGCACCCCCCTCCCCCCTTTGAACCATTTATGAGACGTCGGTATGTCTCCCCAGACTGCTTATCAGACTTTTCTTTTGTCTTCCCTTTCTTTAGACTTGCCAAAGCAATGCATTTACAGTGCTCGGTGACATTGTCAAGTGCGGGCTGACAGACACAGAGACCTGCCTAAAGTCTATCACCCTTGCTCTTGCAGGAGGACAAAACGTAAGTCAACTTAAAACACAAAATATTCGATAATATATATACTATATAAAGTTGTTTTTTTTCCCAATGATTTGGTACCATCCAAACACTGTGTCTACTGTGCTATATTCTAGCAGTGTAACTTCTGACTCTTGATGTTCTATTATTAGGTCTTCAGCATCAATCCAAGTGGAAGTGTTTACATGAACGGCATGTTCACTCAGCTGCCATTGCATACAGGTAAACTTCTTCTCTTCCTCTTCACAAATGATTTTATGGACCATTTGAATTGTTGTTATAATTTCAATAATTATTCACATTAAGTTATTTTTCATGCACTTCTTCCCTTTCGGGATAGTCACTCAAACACCCCCAATGTTTCTCTTGCACGCTTCTACTGACCTTGCTTGTTCATGTCCTAGATTTTGATTGGTGACAACAGACCACATGGTATCATTAGAACCATAGCTTCGGTCACTGTTCTGAAGGGGACAGTCACTACATTCCTAAAGACCATCTCCATGACTCTAACGATGTCCTCTTGTATTTTGTAGCCAATGTAACCATCTTCAGACCATCCTCGTTCTACATCTTTGTTCAAACCTCCTTTGACCTGGTGCTGGAGATCCAGCTCACTCCCATTATGCAGGTCTACATCATTGCAGGTTCCTCTTACAAGGGTGAAACATGTGGTAGGTGTTTTCATGGTTTGACGAGACGTATCATCCTTCACGTATTTATTTTCTATTATAACTATACTAGAATTGTTGCCAACTGAAACAAAAGGAATATATATATATATATATATATATATATATATATATATATATATATATATATATATATATATATATATATATATATATATATACATATATGTTCATTGATTACTGAGTTTCTGTAAAGTCTCACAATTGCTCTTTTTATCCAGGGCTCTGCGGTAATTTTAACAACGTCCAGGCTGATGATTTCAAAGTCAGCAGCGGGGTGGTGGAGGGAACGGCCTCTGCCTTTGCCAACACCTGGAAGACCCAAGCGAGCTGCCCGGATGTCAAGGACACCTACGATAACCCTTGCAGTCTGAGTGTTGAGAATGGTACGTGCCCTATTGCTGTACAACATCAGCTGTTTAAAATTAAGTTTTAGGTTGATATCTTAAGGGTTAACGATGAATACATTCTCTCATATTGGCTTCTATCTGATTGAGAGCACCATGCATATCAATTATTTCGCCATCAGTGAAGTTCGCGGTATCCTTGTAAATAATGTTCTGCTGACTTTTCTTTCCGTTTCACAGAGAAATACGCCCAGCACTGGTGCTCCATGCTGCTAGACCCTCAGGGTTCTTTTGCTGCCTGCCATCCCGTGATCAATCCTGCCACCTACAAAACAGTATGTTTTTAAACTTTTCAACGATCTACTGCACCACCATTAAATACAAATCTACCTGGGACTTGTGACCTAGCGGCAATCAACCAGCTTACAAAGTTGTTACTTGGGATATTTTCTTTTGCCTCTCTAAATCTTTTAGAAATTAAGTATGCTTTGTTTTAGTTTTTTTGTTCAGAAAGTTTATACTAGCCCTCTTTTCAGCTGTCCCCCCTGTACGTTTTACTAATGCGTCTCTCGCTGTCCGCAGAGCTGCATGTACGACAGCTGTAACTGTGAGAAGAGCGAGGACTGCATGTGTGCAGCCATCTCCTCATACGTCCGAGCCTGCGCTGCTAAGGGGGTCCAGCTGGACGGCTGGAGAAGCAGCATCTGCAGTAAGTATCTTGAGAGTTTTAGTTACCCAAGCAAGCTAAACCACCTGATTTCTTACAGAGATACATTAAAGCACATCCGATTGCACATGAAGATTTAAAACTACACTCGGATCTCTTGCTTCAAAGACCTCAGTTGTAATGTACTTATCTAATTTCAATTCGGAGACTGAATGTTACCCTGGTTCTATTAAGGTAAGAGTTGACTTTGAAACGTGTCTTCTGAAAGCCTAGTCTAATCATTTATTCCCATTTATTTCTTCAGCTAAGTACTCGACCTCCTGCCCTAAGACGCTGACCTACAGCTACAGCATGACCGGCTGTGATCGCACCTGCCGCTCCCTCAGTGAGCCGGACTACACCTGCAAGTTGAAGTTTGTACCTGTGGACGGGTGTGGGTGTGCAGAGGGGACCTACATGGACGAGGAAGGCAAATGCGTCCCACCTGCTAGCTGCCCGTGTTACAACAAGGGGTCAGTTGTGCCAGCTGGAGAGGTCATCAACAGGGACGGAGCCATGTGGTAGGTTTTTTTCGTTCAGTTTCTTAAAGGAATTTTTGACACCCTCTGAATTTGCATAATATTTATTTTTTTATCTGTTTATTATTTCATTATATGTGTGTGCTTAACGATACTGTGTCAAGCCTGAGCAAGGTGGCATTTCTGTAATGAGGCCAGTATAGAAATGACCACTAGTGGTGTGTACAGGTAATTTCATCCCTGATACAGTCAGTTTGTGAAAAATTTGCTATGGAAAATCTCAGCCTTAGTGTTGATTGATGAAGTGAGGGCAAACATTTGAAAAGATCTACTACAGTAATTTAATCTAATCTAATCTAATCTAATCTAATCTAATCTAATCTAATCTAATCTAATCTAATCTAATCTGATCATCTCGTTTTCATTTCAGCACTTGCAAGCAAGGGAAACTGAACTGCATTGGAGAATCTGCACAACCAAGTAAGCAGTTTTAGTTACCTGATTACTTATTTAGTCATCTTTGTTTCAGTGAGTTACCCCAGAAGACTGCTGTACATCATATGGCATGTTTATATATTGATCTTTAAGTGAATACAGAAATGCTCACTATTACAGATATGCCTGTGACAGAAGAAATTCAGCTACGGTATTCGAAACTAACCACTGATTTCTCCTTTGCAGGCTGCGTAGCACCAATGGTCTACTTTGATTGTAGCAATGCTACAAAAGAGGCACGTGGGTCTGAGTGTCAGAAGAGCTGTCAGACTCTGGATATGGAGTGTGTAAGTGAATGGGAACATTTTTTATACATTCCAGGGAACCTTTAAAGAATTTCAAGAACATCATCAGAAGCTTAACCACACCAGGATACCACAGCCTGTTAGAATAACGTTTCGATTTCTCTTCTCTTAACAGTACAGCACAGAGTGTGCCTCTGGCTGTGTGTGCCCACAGGGTCTGCTTTCAGATGGGAAGGGAGGCTGTGTCTCTGAGAACCAGTGTCCTTGCATCCACAACGGAGCCTCCTACAAACCTGGAGAGACAATCAAAGCGGACTGCAACACCTGGTATGTCAAATCCACCATCCTTCACTGCAGAAACTGGGCCATCATCTCATTCCAGTTCATGAGGAATTCACCAAGGATCCTTTGGGTTTAGACTACCTGATGTGCATGTTTTTTCTAATATTTATATATATATATATATATATATATATAAATATATGTGTCTTTGATTTTTTAGTACTTGCAAGGATAGAAAATGGCAGTGTACAGATAAACAGTGCCAGGGTACCTGTGCCATCTACGGAGACGGGCATTACATCACTTTCGATGGGAAGAGGTTCAGCTTCAATGGAGACTGTGAATACACCCTCACTCAGGTATGTTTCCACAAAGTTGGCTGTACACTGAGCTGGGGTTATAAAAGCACCTTGTTCTTTCAAAGCCATTTCTGCTCTTTCCTATATTCATTAGCGCTAGCGATTCTTTTTACCAAGCTCCTTGTTTCTTCCATTGCAGGACTATTGCAGTGGCAATTCAGCCAATGGCACCTTCAGAGTGATCACTGAGAACATTCCCTGTGGCACCACAGGGACCACCTGCTCCAAGGCCATCAAGCTGTTCCTCGGGGTAACACACAGTTTAGCACATGGCATTGACCACCTGCTCCAAGGCCATCAAGCTGTTCCTCGCCGCAATATTTTCTTTTGAAGGGGATGGCGGGGGTGGGGGTGGACTAGGCTTTGTTATGCTTAATTAACATGCTTTATTTTTTTCATTTATTAGAACAATGAGCTGATACTGTCTGAAGGACACTACCAGGTAGTCCAGAGAGACTCAGGGAAGAGGTACCCTACAAGATCAGCACCATGGGAATTTACATGGTCATCGAAGCCAAGAACGGATTAATCCTCATGTGGGACAAGAAGACCAGCATGTTCATCAAACTCAGCCCCAATTTCCAGGTAAGGGATATCGGGCTGGATTTTTCACTTCTCTCATTCAGCTGTATTTCTTTCTTGTGATCGATGAGTGTCCTGTTGGATCCTGATTCTCCTTGGATAGAGAGCTGCATGCTGTTTTTGAATGTTCTGCACTATATCTATATCTATATCTATATCTATATCTATATCTATATCTATATATCTATATCTATATCTATATCTATATCTATAAAGAACTGTTATTATAAAGTTAATTGCTGATCTTAACGAATTAATAGAATAAAGTAATGTCTTATCATTACAGCATGGCGGAAATTGGGCCAGAAAGTAGAAGCCAATGCTGGATCAACCAGAGTTTGCTTTTTGTTTTCTATATGAAAAGAAAGCCAAGGTTTCACAGACTGTGGATTGTGTTTCACAGGGTCACGTCTGCGGCCTGTGCGGTAACTACGATGGGAATGGACAGAACGACTTCACTACCAGGAGCCAGGCGGTGGTTGTAAACGCCCAGGAGTTTGGAAACAGCTGGAAGGTCTCTCCCAGCTGCCCCGACGCGAAGGTCACAAGAGACCCCTGCGTCTCCAACCCCTACCGGCAGTCCTGGGCTCAAAAGCAATGCAGCCTCATCAAGAGCAAAGTGTTCACGGCCTGCCACTCTCAGGTAACAAGGATGATGAAAACCCATCAGACAATGAGATACTATACCTAACTGATGACATTATAACAAGCATTGATTTACACTGAAAAAACCGTAACATATACTTAGTGCTATTCTTGTGTTCGTAACTTTTTTTTAACCCTTTTCCGCTTCATATACGGATCTGGCAATAACGGATTTTCTCTACAGGTGAACCCCTCTCCATTACTACGATGCCTGCGTGAGAGACTCCTGTGCATGTGACTCTGGGGGAGACTGCGAGTGTTTCTGCACAGCTGTGGCCTCCTATGCTGAGGCCTGTAATGAGGCTGGCGTGTGCGTTGCGTGGAGAAGCCCTGAGATTTGCCGTAAATATTATTATTTATTTTTTAATAATCAAAAGTGAGCTCTCTGTTTGCAGGATGATAAGTAATTTCATCTTTGATTGTGATCTGAAATCTTCTTACTCCATAATTCTGGTACACAGGGCACAGGCGTCCTTTAGTGCCCTTGTCCTGTGCTGGTTATTTTGTTTTCAATTCTGATGAGACTTTTTTCTTCCAAGCTGTTTGTCAAAGCCCCTCCGTGTTCATCCATACTTTGTTCCAAATTGCTTGAGAATTTAGGTCGCCAGACCACTTTATTCGTTTTCAATTTTATCTTAGACATACTGTTTGATCAAACCAGGCTTGTTTTTATTATTATTATTATTATTATTATTATTATTATTATTATTATTATTATTATTATTATTATTATTATTATTATTATTAATAATTGGCAAGCAGCAGTTTACATGTGGAGAGATGGAACAGATAAGGAAGTGTCTTGGGTACTGGGATTTCAGTCTGCCCTCTCTTCCAGCGCTGTTCTGTGATTACTACAACCCCGCTGGCGAGTGTGAGTGGCACTACAGGCCCTGTGGA
The DNA here is from genome assembly GCA_030684275.1 of Acipenser oxyrinchus oxyrinchus. Classification (NCBI taxonomy): domain Eukaryota; kingdom Metazoa; phylum Chordata; class Actinopteri; order Acipenseriformes; family Acipenseridae; genus Acipenser; species Acipenser oxyrinchus. Next base: position 4,748,928 of record CM060267.1, read on the forward strand.
GCTCCCTGTATGAAGACCTGCCAGAACCCCAGTGGGACGTGCTCCAGGCAGATCCCAGGATTGGAAGGTAGGGATTGTGCAGAGCGGGCTGAAACTATTTCACACAGGCAGAATCATCGTTACTGAAACACATCACAATCCAGTCCAGTATAAACATAGGCATACAAACGATAAACCCAAACAAATCTGTACTTTTAATGCCCAACGCAAAACCCCAAACTGACAGAAGGACACTTCAGCCCATCGTCACAATTCAGTCCGTAACCTCTCTGCTGAAAAACACCAAATTGCCAAAACCCCATCAAATTCAGAGATCCTACTCTCTTGCATCCTCCGTTGAAGAAGTAAAAAGAGATGTTCCTGAAGTCCATGCAAGTTCCCAATACATTAACTTCACGTCACCAACCCCAACCCTAACCATCACTGCTTCTGTTTAATAACATACTAAACAAGGGGGGGTATTCAAATGTTCAAATGTTGTTTTTAAACAGGTTGCTATCCAAAATGCCCACCGAACCAGCCCTATTTTGATGAGGATTCGATGAAGTGTGTAAAACAGGAAGACTGCGGTTGCTATGACGATGAAGGAAATCACTATAAAAACAGAGAGGAGGTTCCCTCCACAGAGAACTGTCAATCATGGTATATTATAATTACAGTATACATCTATACATTTATCAACTGTATGGAGATAAGAGTTAACTGAACGGAAAGCATTCATTGACTTGCTACAGTGCATTCAAATCTATTAATAAAGACATTTGAACCACAGTGTACAAATGCCAACATGCTTATCTAAGATATGCACTCACCCTGCCACTCCAACAATACTTGTTGAAGTTGTGTGCATGCAGTATTGCAAAAAATAAATGGGAAAAATGGGGATATTTTTAGTCAACAAAAATAATGTTTAACTGAATGATGTATTCACTCTGCAATGGTGGTGGAACTCAAGATTACAGGGCAGTGAATAGCCCTGCAATGACATTGTAATAACTATGCAATTACATGTTACTAGCATTGCACAGGCCATCTCTGTATTTACACACAAAGATCCTGCTGTTCATGGTAACTACTGGTGGAATAGTAGATCCCACGAAAGCACATGAAATCATGTAACCCAGTTTTGAATGTGCTGCAAATTGGTTTTGTATGCCCTTTAATCTAAATGTTATTAATAATAATAATGATTATATCAAATGTCTCATGGCACTTTCCATTTCTATAAGGATGGCTATACTAAGCTGTAATTATAGCCCTCGGGTATATCAAATTCTGTGTTGTTGTTTTTTTGCAGCTCCTGTAAATCTGTGGAAGTGCATTGCAGCTATGATGTTCACAGTAAGCTGAATACCATTTGTTTTCATTTGCATTTAAATAAAGTAACTGTTAAAATGTAAGCAGAAATATTAATTTAAGTAACGTGTACAGTATAAGACATACAGGCCTAGCTATTTCTTTTAATTTTGCTTTTATGATTCCCTGGTTTCCTGATTTCTTTGTATTTACTGCTCTCTAAGATTGTATTTAAAATTTGTTTTACTGCCCGTTGCTTTTAATTTCCCTTATACTTATCATTATATTTCAGTGATGAGAGCTCAGACAAGCTTTATAGGACAACAGACCAGGCATTGTCCATTTTGCGTGTATCTGTAATCATATTATTTGTCTTGATCCCTTTACTAGAATGTTACTGTACCTACCACGGGAATATGTATCCAAATGGTGCAACAATCTACAACACCACTGATGGCTTAGGAAGCTGTATAACTGCTACCTGCGGAGAAAATGGCACCATTTACAGAAACATCTACAACTGCGAGACAACAAAAACACCGCACACCACATCGCCACCAGTACAATCAACTACTACCATAGGAACTACAAAGCATACCCCAACAGTGTTCAACTTCACCACCCCATATCCAACCACACCAATTGGTATGAAATATTGTTTCTGGATTTTTTTTTTTTTGTTGCCAGATATAAAGTTTTGCATATAATGTGAGATAGGTGCAGAGTTGTTTGCATTATGGTCAGCTCAGAATGCTCATATTTGTTATTATTATTATTATTATTATTATTATTATTATTATTATTATTATTATTATTATTATTATTATTATGTCTCTCGTTTGCATATTCTTTCTCAAATACCTAAGGTTTCTTTCTGAAATACCTGTTGATTGCAGTGAAAGACTGCTGTTGACATAATGTTTTTGTATATATATATATATATATATATATATATAAATGTTTTAAATGATTTGTCTTTTTATCTCATAGGCAAAACTACAACAGCTCCGCCCTCGTCACCTACAGCAACTTCACAATCAACAACAAGTGGTACTACTAGCTGCCTAGAGGAAATCTGCCAGTGGTCAGAGTGGTATGATGTAAGCTTCCCAACTGACAGTAACGAAGGGGACCATGAAACTTATGACAAGATCAAGGAGAAAGGTCACTCTCTGTGCGCACATCCACTGCAAGTGCAATGCAGAGCCCAGCAATACCCAAATACACCTCTAGCGAACTTAGGACAAGTAGTACAATGTAACAGTTTGTTTGGGCTCAAGTGCAACAACAAAGATAATCCAACCACATGCTTAAACTATGAGATCAGTGCATACTGCTGCAAACTTGTGAGTTGCGGTACGACGACAAGTGCACCACCTGTGACCAGCAGCAAATCAACCACTCGCCCAGTCACCCCATCTACATCCCCTGAAACCACACCGCTGACCACTCGACCAGTCACCCCATCTACATCCCCTGAAACCACACCACTGACCACTCGCCCAGTCACCCCATCTACATCCCCTGAAACCACACCGCTGACCACTCGCCCAGTCACCCCATCTACATCCCCTGAAACCACACCGCTGACCACTCATCCAGTCACCCCATCTACATCCCCTGAAACCACACCGCTGACCACTCGCCCAGTCACCCCATCTACATCCCCTGAAACCACACCGCTGACCACTCGCCCAGTCACCCCATCTACATCCCCTGAAACCACACCGACCACTCATCCAGTCACCCCATCTACATCCCCTGAAACCACACCGCTGACCACTCGCCCAGTCACCCCATCTACATCCCCTGAAACCACACCGACCACTCGCCCAGTCACCACATCTACATCCCCTGAAACCACACCACTGACCACTCGCCCAGTCACCCCATCTACATCCCCTGAAACCACACCACTGACCACTCGCCCAGTCACTACATCTACATCCCCTGAAACCACACCGACCACTCGCCCAGTCACCACATCTACATCCCCTGAAACCACACCGACCACTCGCCCAGTCACCCCATCTACATCCCCTGAAACCACACCGACCACTCACCCAGTCACCACATCTACATCCCCTGAAACCACACCGACCACTCGCCCAGTCACCCCATCTACATCCCCTGAAACCACACCGACCACTGGCCCAGTCACCCCATCTACATCCCCTGAAACCACACCACTGACCACTCACCCAGTCACCCCATCTACATCCCCTGAAACCACACCGCTGACCACTGGCCCAGTCACCCCATCTACATCCCCTGAAACCACACCACTGACCACTCACCCAGTCACCCCATCTACATCCCCTGAAACCACACCGCTGACCACTGGCCCAGTCACCCCATCTACATCCCCTGAAACCAGACCAACCACTCGCCCAGTCATCCCATCTACATCCCCTGAAAGACCTCTGACCATTTCAACCGAAGTCCCTTACACAACAAGCCCTGCAACCACCTGCAGGCGTCCCTGTAAATGGTCCCAGTGGTTTGATACCAATTTCCCAACTCTGGGTACAGGAGGTGGAGACTCAGAAACCTATGACAAGATCGTAGCAGCTGGGGGAAAGATATGCGAAAAGCCATTCGAAATGTCAAGCAGAATTGAGTGCAGGGCAGAGAACTATCTCGATAAAATAATTGAGGATGTTGATCAAGTTGTGACATGTGATATCGCTACGGGACTAAAATGTAGAAATAAAGATCAAAAAGGTATTTTTCCACTGTGCTACAACTATGAGATAAGGTTTCTCTGTTGTGATGCTTATCATTGTGAAACGACAACAGAGCCACCGACCAGTACATCTGAACCTACAACAAAAGTATCTTCAACCTTTACAACCCCAACGCCTCCCATGACAACAACTACCCCGACACCTGGCTCTACAACAACTCCAGGAGGAGCAACCACTTCCGAAAGCACCACTGAATCAACAACATCTGCAACTCCAGTGACAAGTACAACAGCTTCTACAACAAGTAGCACTGTTACAACCGAAAGCAGCGCCTACAAATCAACAACTACAGGAAAGTCAACCCCAACAACATCATCTCTACCACCCGCTACCCCAACACCTGGCTCTACAACAACTCCAAGAGGAACAACCACTTCCACTTCTGAAAGCACCACTGAATCAACAACATCTGCAACTCCAGTGACAACTACAACAGCTTCTACAACAAGTAGCACTGTTACAACTACACCCATTATAATCACCTTTACCACATCAACACCAGTAACTGGACCTATCGTAAACCCCACTGAATCAACAACATCTGCAACTCCAGTGACAAGTACAACAGCTTCTACAACAAGTAGCACTGTTACAACTAGACCCACTATTATCACCTTTACCACATCAACTCCAGTAACTGGACCTATCGTAAACCCCACTGAATCAACAACATCTGCAACTCCAGTGACAAGTACAACAGCTTCTACAACAAGTAGCACTGTTACAACTAGACCCACTATTATCACCTTTACCACATCAACTCCAGTAACTGGACCTATCGTAAACCCCACTGAATCAACAACATCTGCAACTCCAGTGACAAGTACAACAGCTTCTACAACAAGTAGCACTGTTACAACCGAAAGCAGCGCCTACAAATCAACAACTACAGGAAAGTCAACCCCAACAACATCATCTCTACCACCCGCTACCCCAACACCTGGCTCTACAACAACTCCAAGAGGAACAACCACTTCCACTTCTGAAAGCACCACTGAATCAACAACATCTGCAACTCCAGTGACAACTACAACAGCTTCTACAACAAGTAGCACTGGAAAGTCAACCCCAACAAAATCAACTCTACCACCCAAGACTTCAACATCTTCCTCAGTGCCCAAACCTCATACCACCACAGAAACTTCATCAACCACAGCAGTGACGCCAAGCAGCACTGAAAAGACAACCTCGTCCACCACTGAAAGCACCCCTCCAGCAACAGAAACTGCAATCACTGCATCAACTCTACCACCCGCTACCCCAACACCTGGCTCTGCACCAACTCCAGAAGAAACAACCACTTCCACTTCTGAAAGCACAACTGAATCAACAACATCTGCAACTCCAGTGACAAGTACAACAGCTTCTACAACAAGTAGCACTGCTACAACCGAAAGCAGCACCTACAAATCAACAACTACAGGAAAGCCAACCCCAACAAAATCAACTCTACCACCCAAGACTTCAACATCTTCCCCAGTGCCCAAACCTCATTCCACCACAGAAACTTCATCAACCACAGCAGTGACGCCAAGCAGCACTGAAAAGACAACCTCGTCCACCACTGAAAGCACCCCTCCAGCAACAGAAACTGCAATCACTGCATCAACTCTACCACCCACTACCCCAACACCTGGCTCTACACCAACTCCAGAAGAAACAACCACTTCCACTTCTGAAAGCACCACTGAATCAACAACATCTGCAACTCCAGTGACAAGTACAACAGCTTCTACAACAAGTAGCACTGTTACAACTAGACCCACTATTATCACCTTTACCACATCAACACCAGTAACTGGACCTATCGTAAACCCCACTGAATCAACAACATCTGCAACTCCAGTGACAAGTACAACAGCTTCTACAACAAGTAGCACTGTTACAACCGAAAGCAGCGCCTACAAATCAACAACTACAGGAAAGTCAACCCCAACAACATCATCTCTACCACCCGCTACCCCAACACCTGGCTCTACAACAACTCCAAGAGGAACAACCACTTCCACTTCTGAAAGCACCACTGAATCAACAACATCTGCAACTCCAGTGACAACTACAACAGCTTCTACAACAAGTAGCACTGTTACAACTGCACCCATTATAATCACCTTTACCACATCAACACCAGTAACTGGACCTATCGTAAACCCCACTGAATCAACAACATCTGCAACTCCAGTGACAAGTACAACAGCTTCTACAACAAGTAGCACTGTTACAACCGAAAGCAGCACCTACAAATCAACAACTACAGGAAAGCCAACATCAACAAGATCAACCACACCACCTAAGATCCCAACAGGACCATCTTCTACGACCCCAGAAACAACGCCTGGAACAACTCCTCTTTCTCCCACTACCACTGAGTCTACCTCCACTACAACCTCCAGTCCCACACCAACATCCACAGAACGACTTTCTACGAGCCCATCCGTATGCACCTGCGATGTCAATGGAAAGAGATATGCACCTGGTAAGGCATAACTCTTATGTTACCTTAATAATATGTGACAATAACCATAAAGCACCTTTCATGCAAACAATGATCTTCAATAGACCAGGTCAACGAAATGCATGTTTTCACACTTGCTTTGAATTGTGTAATTGAGTCAGAATCAAAAGATTACAGGAGGTGTATTTTTGGAAAGGCCTTTTTTAAAGCCTAAACATTCTTCATAAAAGCAATGCTGAAAGTTTTGTGCATACTGTGTTGTTCAGTGATTCCGAACTCACTTAAAACAGTCTTTAAAAGGCAATGTCGCCATGAACGCATCCAGCTTCGTCACTGAATAATGTTATTTTCTACATAAACTAATAGCTCTTTTTTTGCAATGATTAGGTGACAATATATACAACTACACGGATAATGCCGGATGGTGCTTCACAGCTACCTGTAGCGATAAATGTGAGATTGAGAAATATGCCAGTGAATGTCCTTCAACTACTGTGCCTTCAACAACCAGTGCCCCACCCACCACAAAGCCAACCACAAAGCCAGCCACCAGTAAGGAAACAACACCACATGTACCAGAAACCACTCATCAAGGCTGCGATCGCCTTAACCCTCCCAGAAAGGTAACATTAGGCAACGTGTATTTTCCTAAAAGGAATATTTTTTTAAATGCCAGAGATATTCCTTTTCACAAACCCTTATGATGACAAGGAAAAGAAAATCAGTGCATGTAGCCTGAAATTAACCCTTAGTAAGCAGCATGTACAGTGTATCCCCCCATATATTTAGAGTGAGCCCACACACCTGTGTAATTGGCCCCCTCCTTTTTTTTTTTTTACAAACACAGAAAGACAATTCATGTAAACCCATTTGTCTATTCTTGTTTAATGCCTGTAGTACCATGAGACTTGGAAGATTGATAAATGCACAATAGCAACATGCGAAGGAGGCTCCACAGTCAATATGGAGCCTGTGCCGTGCAAGGCTGTGGAACCCATTGAATGTGTAAATGACCTCCCACCAGTTAAGGTGTATGATGAATCTGGATGCTGCTACCAGTATGAATGTCAATGTAAGTATAGTCCATTTCGCTGACCTATTTTTCGCTACACAGTTCATAAGAACATAAGAACATAAGAAACTTTAGAAACAAGAGGAGGCCATTCAGCCCATCTTGCTCGTTTGGTTGTTAGTAGCTTATTGATCCCAGAATCTCATCAAGCAGCTTCTTGAATGATCCCAGGGTGTCAGTTCTTACATTTTCAGTATATTTTTTAAAGCAGCAGAGGTAATCGATTCTGTTTTCCTCCTAGGCACCTGTTATGGATGGGGAGATCCTCACTACATCACCTTTGACGGAACAATCTACGACTTCCAAGGAGACTGCACATACGTTCTTGTGAAGGAGATCGCACCCAAATACGGCAATTTCAGCGTAATTGTAGAAAACTACCTGTGTGACTCTGAAGACGGCCTCTCCTCCTGCCCGCGATCCCTCACTGTGTATTACAAGAAGCACGAGGTGTTCATGACAAAGCTGCTAGTCAATGGACAGAAGACGAGCATGGTAATGTCTGCTTGCATCTTGAAATGTGCTTGCATGTACATGTGAGGCGCACTGCGACTTGAATGCTTTTCTTTAATTAAATGTAATCTGCAGTAGAAAGCAGAGTAGAATTCTAGACAATAAAGTACATATTTTCAGTTTGGATATTATTATTATTATTATTATTATTATTATTATTATTATTATTATTAATGATTTCCTCCTTTTTCCCCACTGCAGATTATGTTCGATAACAAACCAATCATCCCAGGCTTTTCAAGAGATGGCATCCAGATCTCAAGCACAGGAATTGAAATGAATGTGTACATCCCTGAGATCAACGCTCATGTGTCCTTCAGAGGCCTGGTGTTCATCATCCAGCTGCCCTACTCACTCTTCGAGGGCAACACAGAAGGACAGTGCGGTAAGAAAGAACACACGCAAAGCTTCTCTATGGTGCCACGTTGCTGAGCTCTTACTCCCTGCTGGACTTGTGCAGCTCTCATACCTCTGCTTTATCTTCCAGCATCTTGGGCCTTGTAGATGAAAAATAAATGTGGTGAATTCAAGACACAGGGTTCTAGTTTAATGATCGGAACAGTGTGTGTGTGTGTGTGTGGGGGTCTAAATACATCTTCTTAGTTACAGGCTGTCATCTTTACAAAACATGCCAACGTACTGTTACTCTTCTTCTAGGAATCTGTGACAACAACAAGAAAAATGATTGCAGCGGACCCAGCCAGGTTGTTGAATCCTGCTCCGATTCAGCCCACAACTGGCGTATCAACAAAACGGGCTGCAGTAAACCAACTACTCCTCCACCAACTGTAAGACCCACGACACCAGGCAAGACACCATCGACGCCTCCATACCCATCCACTACACTACCCACTCAACCTCCGACAACTGCGTGCAAAGCATCTATTTGCGAGATTATCTACAGCAAGTAAGGCTTCATGTTTCGTTCTAACTGCTTGGGGAGAGAAAAGAAAAAGCAAGTTCATAAAATGCCATTGTGATGAAAGTGATGTCATTGTGATGAAAGTGATGTCATTGTGATGAAAGTGATGTCATTGTGATGAAAGTGATGTCATCGCGATGAAAGTGATGTCATCCTGATGAAAGTGATGTCATTGTGATGAAAGTGATTGGAGTAGCTACTGACCGAAGAAGGTCAGGCTGACTCTTTGCCATTACATGCACAGGAAATTGAATTTAGTGTTAATCAGGAAAATCATCGAACAGTCAGTACAGTAGGTTGCAATAAGTTCTGGTTCATTGGAATAAAGCGTGTAGAGTAATATGCTGTGATCACAGTGTTTTACTCAGCGGACACTTATAAATCTCTTCTAATTACAGTGTCTTTGAAGCATGCAATGAAATAATCCCAGCCCTGCCATTCTATGAGGCCTGTTATTATGATGTTTGCCACATGGCGGGCACCAGGATTGGCTGCTCCAGTTTGGAAGTGTACGCCTCCATGTGCAAGACTGCAGGAGTCTGTGTGGACTGGAGGAAATCTACTGATGGGAAATGCGGTAAGTGAAATACCAAACCACATAGACACATATGCCAACCGATAGAAAACAAGATCATAAGCATCCACTGTTTTTAAATAAATCAAAACCAGCACAAAACTTACTGGGCTCTATATAAAAGTGCTATAAAAGCAGGGTTGTTCTATCATTCAGGGGAATTTGGAGAACAGTGAAAGCACCAGCACTGTAATATTTAGCATGCACCTTTTAAAACATTTTTTTTAACCAGATGTTCTGTATGGATGTCTATGTTGACCTATGTGCTGCTGTTTGCTTTCCTGCAGATTACTCCTGCCCACCAACAAAGGAGTACCGTGCATGCGGACCAGATGTGCAGCCTACTTGCAACTCCAAGTGAGTAGAGAGGACTCTGGGAAACACAGAAACGTAATGGCAATGCCAGGCTGTTGTTTAAAGTCTGCATAGGAGTCATATTTAAAAAAAAAGACATTGACAATAAGGTAGCACTTTAGATTACAGAGTAAGCACATGTTGTGTGATGCACTGCCTTTACAAATTCTGCTGTCCGCTTGCCGGGGAGATGAGACGAGGTTAAAAGCTCTAAAACCACGCATGCAGCTTTCACCACCTGGTTGTAAATTACCCGTACTCTTCAGTGCTACGTTTTTAACGGTTTTCGATACCTCCTAATGCAGTCTTTTCTTTTGAACAGGTACGATGAAAAACACATTGCCCAAAATGAACCCATCAGCGGCTGGTTCACCGAAGGCTGCTTCTGTCCAAATGGGACCACCCTGTTCAACTCCTTCACCGATGTCTGTGTCTCCTCCTGTGGTGAGCAACGGCTTCACAGTGTATTAGTATCCAATACAAACGCAACCCCAATTTAGTTATTTATTTCTTTTTTCAGGTTACATAACTTTTAGATAACATTTGACATCAAGGAGGTCCAGGGAGGTTTGGTGAAGTGGCCATCGCATCACATCCCATAATGCATGCACTTGCACTAGCAAAGCTGCCACTAAAACAATTGCATCTAATTTTGAGTAGAATAGTTAAACTGACATTAATGACTTTCATTGTATGGTTTTTTGATTTTTTTTTTACTCCTGCAGCTTGCACTGGCGCTGATGGCATGCCCAAACAGGTACTGAAATACATAGTAAATAATAACATAACATGAATCCTATTCACCTGTCTGCTTGAAACCCTAGATGTTTTCTCTCTTGTCATGTGTCATGTAGAGAGCACACTATGTCTACATGAGTAGCTTTATACAGTGTTTCTAATAAGAGTTTCTGCAGTATAAATTAGCTACAGTATGTGTGTGCATGTTCTATATACTCAAATCTTTCATCTATCTAACAATTTCATTATTATTGCACACACTGTATGATTTTAAGTATTCCAATGAAATACAATAGAATGATCCCTTCACACCAGGCATCGCTCCTCTCTTTGTTCTCAGCCTGGTGAGACGTGGCACAGTAACTGCCAGGACTGTGTCTGTGACAGAGACTCGATGAGTGTCCAGTGCAAGCCCCACGTGTGCACAGAAGAGTCACCTGTGACTTGCTCCATGGAGGGACAGGAGCGAGTGACTGAGCCAGTCGGCCCATGCTGCAACAAGACCATCTGCAGTCAGTATTCCTTTAGAGAGTTCAACTAAAGCAGTGATTAGACTTTTAATTCGGGGGCTCGAATGAAGTATTAAGTTGTTTCTTTTTCATTTTAGATGTTTTATTCCGTTCAGAAAAAAATAGCTCTAATGACGATTTGGAGTAAATATCTTTGAGGATCTCTAGTCCATAATCTTTACCACTGCAAAACTGATGCAGCAGCTGAGAAACTCGATTCTACCACTCTGTGCTCTCAGTCTCAGCTTTGTGCATTTTTACATTTTTATTTAAATAAATGTTGAGAGAAAAATGATCACGTCCTCAGTCTTACCAGCAATATGCTTGCTGTACGTGCCTGTGACCCAAAAGCTGTTGAGGACCACTGTGAACGAAAGGCTTTTAATACATAAACGTTTACAAGCTGCATTTGTTGTTTTTCTCTGCACAGAATGCAATGTGGACCTCTGCCCAAAAACACAGCACAGCTGTGACCCAGGGTTCAAGCTAGTGATCAGCATGTCGGAGCATGGCTGCTGTCCAGAATATAAGTGCGGTGAGCATTGCTGTAGATTTTGTTTTATTATCCTGCCAGGGCATGGATACAACCAGATACATACGGTATGCAGTGTGAGATACCTGTACCACCAGGACCCCGGGTAATGCTGGCTTGTGTTTCCTGGATAAACTGCTTTTTCATCTCTGCATCAAAAAAACAATCCAGCATTTTAAATATGTGACTTGAATTAAAATAAACACCAAACTAGACATACAGACCATCAGCACTGTAGGGTGAATGTATGGGGAGTTCATGGTCCATGGTTAGATGTTAACAGATTCATTTGACTGGATCACCCAACTATTCATACTACAGTTAGCAATCCATCTGTTTTAACATGCTGTCTGTTTCTCTGTAGTGCCTAAGAAAGTCTGCGTGTTCAACAACACAGAATATCAGGTGAGGGCAGGCTTTGTATCATATGTACACCGGCCTTTATAAAAATTGACCATGGGATTTTTGCATTTTTTTGGGCAGTTTTCCCCCATGCTTTTCCCATAGTTTACCCTGGTTTTCTGTGTTTATTAATATGCTTTACCATGCTTTCACTGTGTTTTATTACACTTTGCTCTGCTTTTACTATGGGAAATGTTTATAAGGGCTGTGCTTGAAATTGACAGCCCCATTATTTCATTTAATTGCAAACATTAGTACTTTCTTATAGACCACTCTATATTATTATACCTAGAGCATTTTGTATAGACCACTGTATTAACTAAGTTGAATGAAACAGTTTCTAATTGCAATAAAACCCTGTTACTGTATAAGACACAGTATCGATAAAGGATTGCTCTATTTGTTCCCACTACTGTACACAAGGATAGGTGTTGATCCACAGTGTTATATTTTATTGTATTACAGCCTGGATCCAATGTTCCTACGGGCACATGTGAAACGTGTTGGTGCAGCTACGAAATGGACCCAGCCACCAAACAGCAAGTCATTGATTGCATGCCAATGCGTTGTGACACCGAATGCCAGATTGTACGTGCCACTTCATTACACAGTCTGACAATCCTGAAGCTACCGGCCCATTTGATTTTGAATGCATTTTGCATTGTCTTTCACTGAGCAGCTTCTGTACAGAAAGAAAGTAGAAACAATAGTGTTATAGCATATAAATATGTATGGGTTTGTTTATTTACCAGTCACATGACCTATCAAGAAATTAACTACTGTCTATCACAAACCAGGACCAGGGGGCACAATTGGAAATTAAGTGGAGACAGGCTTAGGGCAGAGCGGGTAGGAGACAGTTCTTCACTCAGTGGGGATGGAATGGGTTACCAAGGGTTACCTAGCCGTGCTGTTGATACTGAATCACCGGGATCCTTTAAGAACCAAAGTTTTGAGAACTATCAGCTGCAAGGAACTGGATGAGCACTGATGGGGTGAATGGCCTTCTCTCATTGAAAACTGTGATCTCAATGTGTGTGCTTGTTTGTTTGCGCGCAGGGCTTCAGGTATGAGGCAATCCCCGGTATGTGCTGTGGAGAGTGCGTCCAGAAGGAATGTGTCGTCATGCTGCCAGACAAAACAGCTCACGTGATCCAGGTGAGAATGACAGCAGAGCGGGCAGCCTCGGCACCTCCAGTACAGGCCCTCAATCATTAAACATCTGAGCAGGTCCTTCAACAGCCCTGTTAATCATGACGTGGTGAAATGGGGGGGCTCCCCGTGACTGGGCTCTTTTCTCTCTTTCAGTATCTTTCAGAATCTTGCCCCACAGTGTTCTAAAAGTCTTTGTGATCTCCTTTTCCGTCCCACACAGCCTGGACAAGTCTGGACAAGCCCCGATAACAACTGCACCAAATACAAGTGTGACAAGAATAAAGACCAGCTAGGACTAACTGAGGTCAACATCTTCTGTCCTGCATTCAACCCTGAAGACTGCATCCCGGTAAGTTTTCTACCAAAAAAACAAACAAAAACCTTACGGAAGTTGAAAAGGTTAAGCTGGTCTACATTGTGATACCTTTTAATACGATCAGCTGAACACACTCGCTTTGGAGTCCACAAAGGTCTCTTCTTCAGGCGAGGAGTGTTAAAGGTAAACTCCAGTTTGGCTTTAATTTTACAAGGCTAAGCTCACCTGTAACAGGAACTTTCTCTGCCTTCAGTTTCCAATTACAAGAAGCCTTTGTGGTCTGGAGCTTGCGGATTTACATTGTCAGCAGATCCCATTCAATAAACTTACCCAGAGCAATTGTTGGCTTTTCTTCCAGCTGGGCCTGTAAGACGGACACAAGCACAATCTAGAGGTGTAATGATAGAATGTGGTTATTTTTTTATTTGTTTTTGGCGTAGCTGTTTTTGCATGTACTGTAGTTTCTTTTCTAAAATGCCCTATTAATGTTTTTCTAATTATTATCATTTTATTTGTATGCATATTTCAGGGCACTGAGACACTTGGCTCAGATGGCTGCTGCCATCAATGTAAGTATTACTCAGATTCACTGCTTTTTACAGCATCATGCCTATAATATTACATTAATGCTGTTGGGTTAGTTCCTGGGGTCTTTATTCAGTTTAAGAGTGTCAGATCTAAGTACTGCCACCATTTAAATATAAAACTAATGACCAAAACTGACACTACTTATTTTTTAAGACAACAATACACTAAAGAGACTCACTCACATTGTTTGTTTGCCTCCTTAACTCAACGGCGCTCAAATTTAACCCAGCCGCCTTTTAAATCAAGCAATTAGACACCACGGCCTTTTGTTATTTGAACATTTCCAATCATTTTGAACCTGTGCAGGTAAAAAGCCGAATACGACCAACTGCAACATTCAGAAACACAAAACCAACATCGTTAGCAAAGGATGCCTGTCTAATTCTTCTGTGGAGCTGACATCATGCGGAGGGTCATGCGGAACATATTCCATGTAAGTCATTGATTATTATTATTATTATTATTATTATTATTATCAATATCAATGAAGGTCTGTAATGAATGCATTCCATCACTGATCTGCACACAACTTCGTGTGGTAGATGAATAAGAAGTCTGATGCAGGCTGACAGCACTGTCTTCTTGTTCCCGCGCTTGCTTAGTAATTCGATCACTTTTAGAGTTAGATCACAATACACTGTACACATATAAAACTGTGTGGAATTTGAGGTAAAGGTTTCGGACACACAGTTAAACAGCGGCTCTCTAACATGAGTGGCAATGGGTCCACTGACCCAGTCCTTTATATCAGGGTCTGACGCCTGTTTCTCTCTGTCCAAACACCAGGTTTTCACCGGAGACCCACTACATGATGCACTCCTGCACCTGCTGCAGGGAGACGAAGACCAGCGAGAAGAAGATCACTCTGTCGTGCCCTGACAACACCACCGTCGACTACTCCTACATCTACGTGGAGGAGTGTGGCTGCCAGAACACGGAATGCGTGGACAACAAGACCCCCAGCGCGCCACCCAGAGGGCAAGAGGTCACGGAAGCAGTAAAGGGCCTGAGAGCTCGCCGCAGGAGGAAGTAATCGTGCCTTGAGCATCCCGGCATTCCTGCATGACCATTCTGATTTAATCCAACCATTTTTATCTCTTTGCGCGGCATTTCAAATCATTTAAGTGATAGCTTGCAAATTTCAGCTGATGCGCACATTGCTTTCCTAAAGATGACTCATCTTTTTCTTTTCTTCCTTCCTACAGCAGCTCAGTAACAACACCTGCCATCTCTCTAGTGTAATAGTAAAGCTACTTCTATTTAGTAGGACTAGGCATGCAAATCAAACATCAAAGCAACTCTGACAATGCATTCATACACATTCAGTAGGGCTGCTGCCCCACAGCTCACCGGCACCTCACCACATTTATATCAAAGTATACAAAATCCCATAAAAAAAATAATGAAATGTTAACATACAAAAAATATTTGTGACTCCGGGCACTTAATTAAAGATGATGTGAAGAATGAATATATGGACCCTAAAACGTAATTTGTGGGGTTTTTTGTTTTGTATTTGTTGATGTGTGTAAAGCCTTTTACTGAATGTGTCTTGTTCAATTGTCTTCTTGTGAAATGTGTACCCTAATAAACTTCAGCACTTTGCATATTCCCAGTCTCCTTGTGTATTACTCTCCCCTATATGTAGGGTTACCATATGACTCCATGTTCACTGGGACATTTTTAACTCACAATTCCTAAGCATAATACCTATATTGGTGGGTCTGATGTACCAGTTTTAGAACCAGACAGAGTATACTTGTGGTATTTATATTTATTAACAGGGTTCACTGAATCAGGTCGTTTTATTCTAACTGAATATGGTCTTAGAGTTCTTCATGAAGAACCACATTAGTTTAGAATGGTTTCCATGGAAACTGGCACCCACATACCCACGTTGTGTAGCCCTCTCAAAATATTTTCTGTATTTTACATGTTTGTACTTCAGACAGACTAGCAATACACAGGACATTTTATTACTTAAATAGATCAACTACTGACAAATCCATGAATGCTGACACCCAGACAAGGATGAGACACAAAACATATTTTCAAAGCGTTTCTTTATTTAACTCCTATTTTTTTAAAGGAAAAAAAACATGTTAATGTTACAAAATGAAAAACAAACATGTTGAGAGTGCTGATGGTAAGTTGGATTATCTCACTTTGTTGTTTGGGTCTAGTTTTGTAAAATCAGGGATGGAAATAAGACTCCTATTGCTGCAGAGCAGTGTCACCCAGTCCAGGTTTTACTACCAGCTTGATCAGCCACAGTGTGTCTAGGTAACAAGCCCAGGTGTGTCTTGTTAAACTAGCAGAACCAGGAATGGATCAAACTGCTATGCAGTTTTACCTTGTTCAACAGATAGGAGTTGATTAAAGATTGGAGTAAACTCTTTGAGAATATGGCCCCTCATCCGTTATCGCATCCTCTTATCAAACTAAAGCAAGTCTTCTTATATATATATATATATATATCAATAAAAACCTTCCACACAAAACAGCCAGCATGCTTATTTGCTTTTAAAAGTACACCGAAGAGACAAAAGGTGTTCCTCTTTTCTAAAACTAGACTGTTGGCCTTTGAGTCGACAAAAGAAAGGAATGCTCAGAATCTGAAGACATCTCATCCGTCACTGACCTCCCAGTCCCAAAAGAAATAAAAACATAGTTATATAAAAAAAAAGTTCTCTGAAGACCCCAAACATGTTTGTCTGTTTATGTCAAATTTTATAATTTTTTTTTTTTTTTGTCCCTTACAGTATATAAATTGGCAAACAAGTTTGGTCTGGGGTGAGCTGGCCAAGCGGCCAATCACCATGGACGCAACGGAGGGAACCCCAACGACTACAGACCAGCCGACCTCCCTCCGAAATACTGAGCGGCTTCAACCTCAGCCACACAGAGAACCGACTCAGCCAGATCTGTTCAACGGCACTTGTGCAATTTGATACAGCGTTGTAGAAGTCTCAAATAAATTATTTTCTTTTATTTTTAACACGCTTGTTTTTCTGTTAAAATTCAGTATACATAGTTTCAGGAATGGAAATTAGATGCCCATTGCATAGCAGTTAGATTCACTCCGGGTTTTACTATGGGATTATTAAGACACACATGAGCTTGTTAACTATGCATGCCCTCTGCATCACAGACGTAACCGGTCACCTGGGAGACGGGCCATTTAAACAAAACCAGGTTCAGCACATCTGCATGACTGAAACTGGAAAGAGGCTCAAAGGTTTTTGTTTTTTTCTGGATGCAGTACAGCAGGCTGACAATACCCTCCGACAAAGCAAAGAATTCTTCATGTTGCTTAAATGTCTCATTCATTGATTCGACAGCAACTTACTCCTGTACATTACACAGTGTTTAAAAACAATTTATTTACCAATCTAGTGTCCAGCAATTGTGACGTATTCTGTCATCATACAGTAAACCAGGCAGGTAGGTTCAGCTGTGCACATACAATATGCCTCTGTCCTTTAAGCCTTCTTAAACTTTTCCTTGTCACTCTACAGCTTGTACAGTTAATACCAAGCTTAAATATCCACCTTAAATACTGTTTGTAAAACACATTGTAATACTATAAAAACGATAAGGGGCACTACAAGCAATACTGTAGTTAATAATCTATATAAAATCAAAGTCACTCCTGGTAAGGGAGCATGTGCTGTACAACAGCTGTCATTAACACTGCTTCCCCACCTTGCTGCAGTCATCACAGACTCCCCTTCAGGGAGACAGCTCCTCAGCAGCTGCAGTGAGGCTCCCGTTAGCTGCCAGAAGCCAATTTAGAGACTGTGGCTCAGTACGCGGGGTGAAAAGTCAGCATTTGCAAAAAACTAAGAAAGGAATCCGTAGACAAAGTTAAATTAACACACATTGCCTTAAAACACACAATACTCCAGAGAATACAGCTGGTGTATTTTATATAAGGAGAAAGTACGGACATCTTTCAGGTGCTATCAAACCATGAAGGCGAGAGTCACCGAATTCAAATGCCGAGGCGCGGAGGGAGCAGCGCCCGTCAGTCTGGGACAGTTCCGGCTCGGAAGTCGCTTTTTTCTCGCTATGCCTGCTGAGACCACAGGAAGCGATCACACTTCTCCAGCATCGCCTGGATCAGGGCCCTGAAACACAGACAAACAAAATCCAGACAGGACAGAAAAACATCAGGGTCCAGCCAAACTTCCTCCGCTGCTCACATGATTGTGTCAGGGCTCCATATTCGACAACTGTCTTTGATAAATTGTTTAAAAATCACATATTGATTTTAAATGAAATGGAACTGCTCTGGGCTCTAGTGCAGCATGAACCCATTATCCGATTATTAGGATGGAGCTCGCCACAGAAATCAGGTGCATGATGATCAGGTGTGAGGGTCACTGGTGTCGATCGGGCTAATTTACCATTCAGAGTGAACCCTTGACATATACATCTCATTTACAAGGGCGTCCTGGCAAGAGAAAGCAGCAAGAAATAACAAGAGGCTGAATCTCCCCTGAGAAAGCTCTCTCTGAACATGAATCACCTCTGCCGTTTCTCTGCAATCCTCAGGATCTCGCACACCAGCGCTGACCTCTCGGACAGCTCCACGCTCAGCCCACACTCCTGCAGCACAGCCAGCGCCCGGTCCGGCCCCACCGTCCTGGCCAATAGGAGCATCACGTTCTCCGGGCTGACGTGGCTGGACCAATCAGAGCCGCCGTTGGCCAGGCCGTTGCCGTGCGGAGAGCAGGGGGAGGCGGGCTCGTCAGCCTTGCTCTGCGTGGTCTGGAGGAGGTACTTCCACTCCTCCAGAGTCTCTGGCATCACACCTGCGGACCGGAGAGAGATATTCGGGCTTGAAACTCGCACTAGTCTTGCACCCAGGAGGGATGGAGATAAGTCCCATCGCATAGCAGTTTCACCCATTCCAAGGTTGATTAGCCACAGTGTATAAGTGGCAAAATCAGAGGTCTTCTATTAATCTCATATTAAAACCAGGTATGGATCAAACTGCTATGCAGTCTTCCATCCCTGCCCTATGCCTGGGTTTCAGAACTTCCCTTGTATAGGTTTATTGTTATTATTACTGAAACGACCAAGTGCCAGCAGTTTGAACAATCTGGCCCCTGGTTTGAACTGAATTAGAATTTATATATTGTATGACACCCAGGTTAACAACCCCAGTTTTCTTGGAAATAACTCAATGGGATTTTTAATCCCCCCCAAAGCAAACAGAACCACGGTCGCAATGTTAGCGTTTGTTTGCACTTTGTCTACCGATACAGTACAACTACAAATCAAAAAGTTCCCATGTTCTAGTCCTGTAATGTGCAGTCCAATAACCAACCTACTCCCCTCTTTTGCATGTAACAGGGATGGAAATAGGACTCCCATTGCACAGCTGTTAGATCCATTCCTGGTTTTCAGTAGAACACACCTGAGCTTGTTACCTAGGCACAAGCTCATAGTAAAACCTGGAACGGGTGAAACCACTATGCAATAGTAGTCATTTCCACCCCTGTGTAAAAAGTCTCACCATTGGGTCCCTCCAGTAGACCCATGTCATCCAGGCTAACGATAACCGAGAAGGCCTCTGTCCTTCTCTCTAGCTGCCAGCACAGGTAGAGGTAGCCAGTCCAGAACCTGCAGCACACACACGGTACCAGGTCATTGTCTTACACTTAGTCTCCTGGTGGACAAAACAGCCTCTTGTTCTGAGGTTACTGTAACGTATAATTTCTTCATTTTATTCTATGTTACCATCAAGGCATCATTATTCACGTTTCAGCTTTGGTGTTTATAGATTTTTGCAGAATAATTTGAGTACATTCTTTTGCTCTGCGGTCTGGCTCTCCCTGACTCACCCGTGGGATCTGCAGGTCTCTGCCATCTTCTCCTTGCACTGCAGGTCTCCCGGGAGTTTAAGGAGCAGAGAGATGAGCTGCCCATAGCCCCAGGAGAACAGGTGAGAGCGGGACCTGAGAGCAGGAGGAGGAAAAAGAAGGAAAAACTATTGAGCCACACGAAGTTCATTAACATGACTCTCTTCTTCTAAATCTACAAAACGAAACAAAAAAATAAAGAATACTGGCTTGAAAGTTGTTTAATGTTTCAGCTCTTCAGTGCTCAGTACCTCGGGTTTCCTTCAGGGCTGATGGTGTCCACTGGCTGTGGGGCATCATGGGATAGCGCTAGCTCGAGCCAATCCTGACGCAGGGATTCCGGTTGAAGGAGAGAACCAATCAGAGACACCCTGAAGAGGCACAAAAATAAATAAATTATAAAACTAATCTGACACTGGGTGAAATACACAAAGCTATTTCCTCCAGAACCTTACCTCTGCTCTGCAGGCTTCAGTGCACCATTACTCCGCAGAACCTTACTTCTGCTCTGCAGGCTTCAGTGCACCATTACTCCCCAGAACCCTACTTCTGCTCTGCAGGCTTCAGTGCACCATTACTCCCCAGAACCCTACCTCTGCTCTGCAAGCTTCAGTGCACCATTACTCCCCAGAACCTTACCTCTGCTCTGCAAGCTTCAGTGCACCATTACTCCCCAGAACCTTACCTCTGCTCTGCAAGCTTCAGTGCACCATTACTCCCCAGAACCTTACCTCTGCTCTGCAGGCTTCAGTGCACCATTACTCCCCAGAACCCTACCTCTGCTCTGCAAGCTTCAGCGCACCATTACTCCCCAGAACCTTACCTCTGCTCTGCAGGCTTCAGTGCACCATTACTCCCCAGAACCTTACCTCTGCTCTGCAGGCTTCAGTGCACCATTACTCCCCAGAACCCTACCTCTGCTCTGCAAGCTTCAGCGCACCATTACTCCCCAGAACCTTACCTCTGCTCTGCAGGCTTCAGTGCACCATTACTCCCCAGAACCCTACCTCTGCTCTGCAGGCTTCAGCGCACCATTACTCCCCAGAACCTTACCTCTGCTCTAAAGGCTTCAGCACACCATTACTCCCCAGAACCTTACCTCTGCTCTGCAGGCCTCCACTTCACAAGGTTGTCCAAGTAAGCCAGGAAGTGGGCGGGGCTTCTCCTGGACAGGGCCATGACATCAGCAGGGATGATGGTGGGATAGAACTGGCCAAAGGATCTCAAAGCCAGCTCTCCATGCCTCTCGTACAGCCTGCAAAGGGTCCATATACATTCAGTCTGTACAGCAGGTTTAGAAGTCTTTTCCATTTACTAAATTTCACTTAAAGCACACACTTTGAGTTTGTATACTGTATCTATTATTCAGCTTTAGCAGATAGTAACCCGCCCCCTCCTCACCTGCTCAGGTGTGCGAGGAGCAGGGCTGCGTCCCAGGGCTCTTGGGCTCTCAGGTAACGCAGGGATTTCAGTAGGTCCCCACCTTCCAGAACTACAGTACCAGGACTGGACCGGGTCAGCTCTGGGAAGGGAACACAGAACAATCCTTAATGCCACCTGGTGAAACTTTCTAAGTTAAATGACAAACTGAGTGTTGTATGCATTATGGGTGATAGCCAGGAAGAATATTCATATATTTTGGTTGATCTCAAAATGTTGTCAAGCCTGGTCTTAAAGGATCCCAAAATTTCAGCAATCCACGACTTGGCTGTGAAACACTGAAGAGTAGAAAGAAGGGGTTTGCACCATTCGGTGTAAAGGAAGGAGCCCTTACCCCTGAGCCCGGCAGTGTAAGCGCCCCACACAGCAGGACAGTCCCGGTATCGCATCAGGCAGCTCCGCCGGGCCCGCTCCAGATCGAGCAGGAAGAAGAATCTGTGCAGGAAGCGGATGGGCGTGGCCCCGTCTCCGTGGAAGCAGCCCAGCTCCAAGCAGAGCGTGGCCAGTTCAGTCAGGTCTCTGTGAAGCTCCAGGGGCAGCTCGCAGGGGGGAGTCACTCGCATTAGCATCAGGGGGGCTGGGGTACACCCTCTGGAGCCTTCCCCCTCCAGCCTGGTCTCTCTCGGGTCAGTGCCTGGATCTTCAGACACCCCGCTATGCTCCTGCGGGCTGGTTGGCAAGGCTGCAGGGTGATCCGTGGCACCCCCATGGTTAGGGCACCCTGCCTCTTCAATCTGGTCTCCAGGCTCCCTGCTGTCCTCTGGCTCCTCTGACAGCCCTGTAGCCCCCTCTGCCGCTGCAGCAGGGCTGTCCTCCCCCCCTTGCACAGCATGCTCCTGGGGGTCACACGCTGAGTCCCCCCAGTGTCGGACAGGACTCTGCACATCCCCTCCTCTCTCTGCTTGGTCCTCCGGCAGACCCCAGGCTCTCTCCAGCGCTGGAAGCCAAGTTCTCAGGACCTCCAGTAGGCTGTCTGTGTTCAGCAAGACTAGGGGGTCCTGGAGCTGGGCCCTGGGGAGGAGGATTACACGTGCAATGTGTTACTTTTCATTGCAGTACAAAAGATAAGCAAACCCAACAAAACAGTATTAATTCACTTAAACCTCCTTGCAAGTTAGCCTTCTTCGCAGAGTTGACTTGTTGATTTTTTTCCCCCAGCAGGGCTCACTAATCACTCACCACTGTAACTGTCTGCCTAAAGGATAATACCTTTTAAGGGTAATCTAACAGTTCTCCCCTCCAGACCGGGTCTGGTCCATAAATGCAGCTTTTCAATCCATCCACTCGCATGCTAACCACCTTCCAAACACTTGTTGATCATTCAATCTCATCATAGAAGTTATCCTGAAAAGAAGCTATGCTTTTAAGTGAAGGCACGTTTCGACAAAACTGTCCTTTGATTTTCAGAAGGCAGCTTTATTTCAGTATTACAGCTGATTAAGTTCCTGCGTTGCCTGAACAGAAAGAGCAGCTGTTTGAATCTTTAACAACACTCACATTGCCCGCGCTGTCGCCTCCTTCAGGCCCCGCAGCTCATCCTCCTCAGCAGGAGGCCTGTCTGTACAAACCCTGGGGAACAGATCAGAAAACACAGAAATACTAAAAGAACCCAAAACATTTAAAAAAAAAAAAAACAGCAACAACCCTAAATGTGCATTTCTAACCAAAATATAAGAAAGGTAATTAATAACAGGATGAAAGTGATCAGCTGTTTATATAGAGGTTCATGCACTCAGGGTCTCTAAGCCCTGTCTATGCAAACACTGCACAGCTGCCTCAAGTGGAGCCATCTCGGACAGTATTGCTACAGTCATTACTGGTGGAGTTTTCAAAACTCATTACACACAGGGGCTCCAGGTCAGAACTGAACCCAGGTCCCAGGTGAACTCTCTCTGCTAGCCAGGGGTAGTCACGGTTACTCACTCTTGCTCCTGCTCCTCTGGGTAGGTTACCACGGTTACCACGGCCTCACACGGCTGCCCTCCTCCCTCTTTCCCATCCGGTTTGGGCCACAGGTCGGAGGGCATCTGGAGGGTGTTGATCTTCTCTGTGGTCTTCCTCACGAAGCTCGACACGCTGGAGAGAAACGAGGACAGTGCTGAGCATCAGGAGCAGGACAGCATGGTCAATGAGGAGGGGGATTCACAAAGGCATTACAACGATCCTGTCATTTTAGCATAACAGCGTATATATATATATATATAACCAGTTAATAACCAGATCAGGAATATCATTTAAAAGGATCAACATAGGTATATTTAAGTTGCTTGTTTCAAGTTAACATTAGCAGGTGTTTTGTTTTTTCTTTCAAGTACTGTAAAAAGGCTTGTGAATTCCCCATCATTGCCACCTCAAGCTTTCAATACTAGACATTTTAAGTGAAAACACTGAGGAACATTTGTTTTACTTTCTAAAGTCACTTTCTTTTATTATTACTGAAGATATTACATACAGCAATATAATAATATTAATAATAATAATAATAATAATAATAATAATAATAATAATAATAATAATAATAATAAAACACATTTAGCATGCATCAGCGTGTTCTCCCTTTCATACAGCTCTCTGCCGGTTACACAACGGATCAGAAAACTTACAACACGTTCGGATCGGCCCTTTAGTACAACACAGCTGCTTCAACTGAGCCCGGTTTGTTGGCGCTCCTCATATCCCGGGACAGAAAGCTAAAGGAATCACTCTTACCTCACAGCAGCTCTGTCAAGCAAGTGTTAATCTCTATCCGTCAGAATGAAAAAAACAATCAAATGTCTTTTGGGCAGCTTTTATATGAAAAAATGTGCACGCGAGAAACGGGAAGTGAAAGAGGAGAGCAGTCTGTTTGTTTTAAACCACCTGAGCGAAACTCAGCAGTGGGTCATGAGATGAGATCAAGCTATATTTATAATCGGCACTTCCCCTCTTTTTTTATTGAGTTTGTATCACATCCCCCTATAGATTAGATAGCAGGCAATAAATAAGTGCCTATCTAAAAATCATTTCTGTCCCAAATAAAATCCCACTATATTGATACAAAAGTATTTTAAAACTTTATATCCGATTAGTGCCTGATCAATGCAGCGATGGATTTCATGGTATAAGGGATGGCTTACCAGCAGTGGTGTTGTACAGCATTAAAGAGAGTCCCCTTCCTGTCATGTATAGACTCTTGCATGAAGACGGTGGGATGGGGAAGGGGGCTGGCAATGTATCTGTTTTATTGATCGGTCAGTAACTAGATGTTTAAACATTAACTGTGTGACACAAACATGGATAGATTGGACTTCATGCAACGGAGAATTGATTTCAGATTCACCAATGCCTTTATACCCAATATACAACAAACTGTTTTTCTGTTGTTTAAATACCTAACAGACTACTTTTGCAGACTTCTTTAATGTCCTTCAATTAAACTTCTAAGCTGTTTGTTGTTGACTTTTTCTTACACTTTCACAAAAATGCACTACAAATTGAATTTTAGTGTAAAGAAGACCCTGACACACGAGGCTCAATGGTTTACCATGATCATTTTGCCGTTTTCCCTAACTTTTCCCCATAGCAATACAGGGATGGAAATAAGACTCCTATTGCATAGCAGTTTCACCCATTCCAGGTTTTACCACGTGCTTGATTATCCACTGTGTATAGATTACAAACTCAGGTGTGTCTCATTAAACTCATAGTAAAACCAGGAATGGATCAAACTTCCATCCTTGTGATGTGATGGTTGGTTGTGGTTTGAAACGGAGAGCCCCTTACCTGTCTTTGACAGCCTGCAGAGCGAAGCGCGGAGGAGTGGGGCGGAATGACAGGGGGATGTGGAACTGGAGGAGGGGTCGGTCCGATCAGCTTCCAGCTCGCTGGGGGGCAGGGTGTCTGAGAGTGGAGGAGTGGAGGGGAGGAGGGAGTGGGCACAGCATGGGAACACAGCTCGTGAATGAATAAAATCAAATAATTAAATAAAGACACAGAAACACAGGTGAATGCAATAATGATGACAATGGCTGGTAAGTAACTGCTATTACTGACAAAAAACAAAAGGGAAAAAACATAAGGAATGGAAATGCAATGTTATGGTTATTTTTTTTTTATTGTATTGTGGTTTTATTTTTACAAACATATTAAGATAAACAGCAGGCATTGTCACAATTTCAGTTGCTTTATTTAGCTGGAAAGCTTTTTTTTGTTTGTTTTGCTTGTTGTGTGGGAGCGAGCAATGGGGTGGTAAGCCAGACAGATTTAATATCAGGGTACAAAAGTTCAGCAGTACTAAATTTTGGGGACTGCCCCTTACTTCAGACAGCACGTTGCCATGGCCACCCCTTACCATGCTCTGCTGGTGGCTCCTCCTCCTGGTTGGAACTGAACTCCCTCAGCCTCTCGTCCTCGGATAGGGTCTGGCTGACGAGGGAGCTGGCGTCTTCATCCGACTGGCTGCTCCTCCTGCTGATCACCCGGTAAATCCCACAGTCCAGCACGTTGAAACTCTCCTGAAACGAGCAGCAAGAGAGAGAGAGAGGGAGAGATTGCAGGCGTGAAACCACAGTGCAGAAGAACTGTGCAATCAGCTCTCAACCCTGGAAGTACAGCAGCCAAGACTCAACTGGGACAGTCCCATACCACCCCCTCAACCCCCTCCTGCTGTTTGCCATTCCAGTCAGTGCCAGGGGGAGGAGCCAGACTCACATGGGAGGAAATGCTGCTTCTCCTGCTGCTGGAGGCGGAGTCAAAGGGCTCCAGCTTTGAGATCACTTCCTCCAGCTGACCAATCAGCTCATGCTGGGTGGAGCCATCCAGCTGACCTTTAAGGTGCTCGAGTCGGTCGATCGGGAGGGACTTACGAGCCTGAAGCAAGAAAACAGGGGAAACATTATACAGAAAGAAATGCATTCAAAAACATGCACATTTCACTTAAAAGGGCCGTAGATCAGAAACACCGAATTGGCGAACCGGCCTACGTTTCTTTTGCGATCTATTTCTAACCAACAAGAAAAGATCTGAAAGATGGAGGACTGGATTTAGCATAAAAAAATTGCAGGAAGTGTACAAAGTTTCAAACTTTCCCTTTATGGGAACATTCAAACAGTTAACGGGCAATGAAGCTCTCATGGGTTTCCGTCTTGACGTTTTATTCTGGTTTATGGTTTTGCTGTGATTTGCAGAGCTCTGGGAGCTGAACACACCCTGCTGGGGGAAACCGCGTGCTGGAACAGGCAGCAGACAGTGGCGGCCAGGCCCCAGGACTCCCTGCGAAGGAGACGCTCCACGCAGCGCTCCACGGGCAGCAGCGACAGGTGGGTGAGGCGCCCGTCACCGTGCAGACAGAACAGCTCATTCCGGTACACTGCGACGTCCTGCAAGTCTGGAGCAAGCACACACAGGGGGCACAAAATATTACACCCTTATAGAAGTGTACCTTAGTAAAAGCATAGCAAAGTGTAATAAAGCACAGCATGGTAAGCATTGTAAAGAATAGTGAGGCATGGTAAAGCATTGCAAACAAGGGTAAACTATGATAAATGCATAGTAAAATCACTAGGAAAAGCATGGAAAAACTGCAAAAACAGCGTGCAAAAAATACATTGGTGGTCTTTTATAAGGTTAGTCAAGACAAGATCTACACCTTCTCAAGTTTAATTCAGGTTCATACTTCAGTCTTGCAACAACTGGGAGAGGGACATGCCTAGTAGTGAGACTAGAAATCACCTTCAACGAGGGTCGCGTGATTGAAGTGTGAACCACAAACTGGCAATTCAAAGTCTGGCGTTAAACGTAACATTACTTGAGGATAAGGAAGAAAGAACGTGCTGCCGACCTTTGATTTCACTCCACAGCAGAACTTGAACACTCTGAGGCAAGAAAATATAGATTCCTCTCTCCGTCCAGGTCAGGACATACTGATCACTGCAAAGAAAACAACCTCCAATAAACCACAAGCATGGATCCTGCAGGGTGTTGCACTGCGCTGGGGATAATCAGTGTAATAATCACTACCTGAGAAAGAGCAGTCTGGGGAAGGAGATTGACTGAGGAGAGCAGGGCGAGGTTCCATACAGCGGCTCGGACCTGTTAAACACAGCAAGACGACTTAGAGGGATGGAAATCAGACTCCTATTGCACAGCAGTTTCACCCATTCCAGGTTTTACTACCAGCCTGATTAGCCACAGTGTACAGGTAACAAGCTCAGGTGTGGATCAAACTGCTATGCAATGGGAGTCTTATTGCCATCCCTGTATTAAGTTTCGATAGAACATGGATATTCCTTTGTGTGATGACGCTGCAGCGTGTCACAGACACTATCCTAGGCTGTCTGGGTTACCTCTGCGTGATGAGGGGCAGAGGCGGAGAGGCCAGTAGCTGTTTAAACTGGTGGGTGCTCAGAACCTCCCCCTCGAAGTTCACTTCCCACATCCTGGATCCGGGACGGGCGCAGTATATCAGTGCCTGCGGGCTCCCGGCGTTCCGGACCGCTGGGAAGAAGCAGGCGCCATACTCCCCATCTCGCTCCTTGTTCCCGATCCGCCAGAACTTCTCCCTGCAGCCGGAAGAGAAAACACTAAATTAAAGAAAGTCAGTTCAGTGTTAAGATTAGCAAATCATATATAAATCAGGGATGGAAATTAGACTCCCGTTGCATAGTAGTTTGATCCATTCCAGTATTACTGCGAGTTTAATAAGACACACCTGAGCTTGTTACCTATACACTGTGGTTAATCTAGCTTGTACTAAAACCTGGAATGGGTGAACCTGCTATGCAATAGGAGTTATTGCACAGTCATTCCTGCATGGTCACACAGGTAAACACCATGCCTGCTTACCGGTCAGTATCACAGAGGTAGCAGCGAGTCAGCGAGGACACCAGCAGTCTCCCCTCCAGGTAGCCGAGCTGAACCACTCGCGAGTCCACAGTGGTGACGGTCTGCACCGGGAACATGACAAACGATGATCCCTGAATCAGCAAGAGGCACGGAGGAAACAATCAATCAGAAAGCTGCAAGGGGGGCCGAGACGCTGATCAAAACTAGCACAAAAATTCAAATAAAAAGCAATACAGACAAAATGATCTGTATTTCAAGGATGGAAATAAGACTCCTATTGCACAGCAGTTTCATCCATTCCAGGTTTTACTACAAGCTTGATTAGCTACAGTCTATAGGTAACCAGCTCTTATTAAACTCATAGTAGAACCCTGAATGGATCAAACTGTCGTGCAATGGGGGTCTTATTCCCATTCCTGTATTTATGCCACGGAACGCACTGCACTGCGCGCGCACACACACACATACACACACAGTCCTGGATGAGCCATGGTACCTTCCCCTGCTTGGAGGAGCTGGCTCTGACGGAGGACACCCTGCCAACAGCATCCCCCACGAAGAGGCGGTGCTGGGTGGAGTCCCAGCACAGCGCGGTCACGGCTCTGTCTCTGTGCTCCGTGGACACGCACACACGTTCCGGCTTCCCACGACTGTCCAGGTGCAGATCCCACACCACCACCACGCCCTGGCTAGAACACAGACACAGACAGTCTGTCACTGCGCAGCCCAGAAAACATAACAAACACTACCATACCGTGGAACCCACTACAGAGATGCACAGACAGACAGACGCTGCAATACTTCTAATCAAAACTTTCTTCAAACCATTTTTTTTGCAACGTGCTTGTTTAATGAACTGCAAAACCAGCAATAATACGAATGCCTTTGACCTGAAGAGCACAAACAAAACCAGCGAACGCTGCACACAAACACACGGCTCTGCTTTGAGGATTCTCCTCCGCCTGCTCCGCTCACCTCGTGGCGACAGCGACAAAGTCCTCGTCGTGCGGGCAGCAGGCGACCCTGCAGACAGCGCCTTCCTGGGAAACAAGCAGAACACAGCTGCTGTTAGAAACTTCCCTCGTGAGAGAAGGCCTGCAGGGCACAGATAGGAACAGCTCCCCCGGGTTACTGCACCTTGTGTGTGAGGATAAGCCTCTGCTTCCAGCCCTCCTTCTGAATCAGGTGCAGCCCTCCTGCTGAACTGCCCAGAGCCAGCCACTTCCGAGACACCGCCACACAGGTGCACTGAAACAAAACACACACACACATCAGCCCATCTGCCACACTGCACATCCCAGCAATGCACAGCGGCGGAAGCTTGCTGCCTTTGTGTGGCCAAGCTGACATAATAAAACCTGGAATGGCTCAATCTGCTATGCAATCAATCTGTTTGATTTCCATCCCTGCATGCATTATCAATTTAATAAAACTAGCCCAGAAGGAAAGTACAGTATGCTTCAGTAAATACTGCCGTACAATAATTTTCCTCATGGGGCAAAATCTGATCCCGCCTCATTGGAAACAGTATGAGTTTTAGTTTTCCACTCTCCAGGCTGTAAACAAACATGTGTCTGCTTGCTCTAACTGGTATGAACACTGTATCACTGAAACAGTAGACAGCCTTTAGCAATATCCCCTTTTTTTTTTTTTTTTTACATGGCAGAGAATCGTGATTCATCTCTTCGACAGTGTACTGTGAACTTGGAGTGCAGTCTGGTTCTTTGGCTGGCCAAGCAGTAGTGGTGCTTCGCTGTGCTTGACTGTTGAAAGCAGAAGCAGGAAAGAAGAACAAGGGTCACCTTCAGCCTGCTGGAGTCGAGCCGCAGAGCAGAGAGCAGCGGGTCCAGGGAGTCACACTCCGCCAGGACGTGGCTATAGGACTCTGGGATCACTGGCACAGAAGGCATGGTGGCTATACCGCAGGGGCTTGATTCTCTCTCTCCGACCGCATCCTAAATCCTCACCTCTGAATACAACAGAGGAAAAGACAAAAGAAAACAACATTTCAGTAGCAGTTTCAAGCCATGCGGAACTGCACCGCATAAGGAATGGAAATAAGACTCCTATTGCATAGCAGTTTCACCCATTCCAAGTTTTGATCCAGCTTGATCAGCCCCAGTGTACAGGTAAGCTCAGGTGTGTCTGATTAAACTCAAAGTAAAACCAGGAATGGATCACACTGCTGAGCTCTCCAAAGTTTAGCAGATTTTACTACAGTTGCTACAGTTAGACTGTAAGGAATCCTCTGCCAGCTACCCAGGCGTTATTCAATTGTGAGCTTGGCTCTCTGTTGCGTTTAAAGTCTAGACTTGAGACCTGTGATCGTGCCTTACTTGTGATTGCTTTTATAAATCACTGCATTGCTTGATAAGCACAACCCGATTGCTGGAAAATGTTATATATTCTGGCATGTATGCAATGACATGTACAAAACAAACAAACAAACAAGCAAACCAAAACTGTTTAATAAACTTTTCTCTCACACCAGGGAGGCCTTGCAGATAACACACAGTTTTTTTGTGTTTTTTTTTCTTCCACTAATCAGGATCTTGTGATTTCATTACAAATGCACTTTCTGCGTGACTTTCATTTCTGGTCAATTAGGATGCAATGCAGTCTGCTTCAGAGTACGTTGCTGGCTGCTTAAATGACAAGCATGGCTTGGATTTACGAGAAGCAAATTGCTATTAATCAGCTTCACACGATGAATGCGCTGTGCAGAATGTGAGCATGGTTCCATATTACTATTAATCAGCTTCACACGATGAATGCGCTGTGCAGAATGTGAGCATGGTTCCATATTACTATTAATCAGCTTCACACGATGAATGCGCCGTGCAGAATATGTGCATGGTTTTTGTTTAACCTGATCACTTAATTCATTTGCAGAGTTTCTTTACAATCCCAGTACAGTGCAGCAGGGGTGAGTGAACCAGTCACTGATGCAGCTGGGAGTGCACTGCAAGTCTCTAAGGCTGCTGCATGTTTCTCTCACCTACAATTAGACTGTGGATTGAAACACTGCAGGATTGCTTCAAGGCATATGCATGCCCCCTTATCATTTTAAGAATTTTGCAAGCATTTTTCTTTCTTGAAGACAACTGGAGGGGCAGCATGCCTTTTAGTAAGTTCTTCCAAGGATCAGCCATGAGATTGTGGAAGCTTTCTCTCCATTCTACTCCTCCCTAGGAGTTTCTAAGATGTTGCTGATATTCCCATGTGGGTGGCAGAGACCCCTTAGTCAAAATCCCTAGAATATTACAGCTAGAGTAGCTCCAGTATGTGGGGACAGCGATCTCAGTCAAAACAGGAGGCTAAGAAGAATGGAACTGGCACATGTTTGTTTTCTTTTTAATTGTGTATGAATTTATAAAAGTTACAAACAGTTCAGCTGCTGTAAGAACACGCTGGTAGAACGCGAGTACAATGCCTCAGACTGGAAACACTAATAATAAATACCAAAAAAAAGACAGATGTTAAAAACGACACTATAACTGTGCGTGCGGAACTAGTACAACATGCACCGCCGCTAATGTAAAACTGCAGAAAGTGGAAGGGAAAAAACACTACATTTTTTTTATCTGGCTGTTGAAAAAAAGGGGTGGTGCAACACCCAGTGTGACTGTGTATCACGGGGCTGATCCGCATTAAACATCGCAGGACGTCAACCAGCTCCGTGCAACTGACTTTTAAAGCACAAACCAGGGATGTATTTGTAAGTTTGAGCGTACTACTAAATAACTTAGTACAGTACTGTCCGTTAATTAGAAAATATACGCTGGTTGTCAAAATCAGCACTAACAAAAGACATAAAAACAACAACAACAACAACAACAAAAAATAATAATAATAATAATAATAATAATAATAATAATAATAATAATAATAATAATAATAATATGTAGTATTAAGTTTTTAAATCAGCCAATCGTTGTACCGCTATTAATAACTAACCCAAACAATGTCTTTTCTGATCAGGACGCAAAAGCGTGTGACTGTTCTCGCTAGTAAGCGAACATCGTTATAAATATCTGTGCATGTTTATTTTGTCAAACAAAACGACTGACATCAGTCACAGCATGTCATTAAAAAAAAAAACAACGTAACACATCATTACACTGCAAAATCACAACGACAACCTACCAGTACCTGAAAAAAGCGCCTACCCATGCTGACCTAATGCCTGCTGTCCTGAATGCATTAAAGCCTCTGTCCTTACCCCTCATGGAAGATCACCACGGGCGTTGCTGTCCCACAGCACCTATGTATTTTCTCTTGTCTTGTCCTGTCCTGTCCTGTCCTGTCCTGTCCTGTCGCTTCCCTGAGCCCCAGCACTAGACCTCAACTCTGCTTCTTCCTGCATCGACCGGAACTACTTCTCTGCAACTCACTGCGAAAGCGGACTGAGACAAACACACCGCACAGTCCCAAGCAGGACACCCTTCCACCACAATACAATAATACATCAGTAATGGGTTAGAACCGAATAAACATTACGAGGAGTACCAGGCAGAATGTCGAGAATAGATTGTTGTTACACACAGTCGTCATAAGATAATTCGGTTGGTGATGTATTTCAGGACAACATTATGGTTTTCAGTCAAAACAAAAAGCCAAAGGAATTCCCCTCTGCGCTGGCTCTGTGTATTGGTGTTTTACCGTGTATAAGGCACGCTTTCTTTACAGTTTCGCGTCTATGAAAGATAATATTATTTTATTACGCACGTTTTTTTTTTCAATATAAATCTAATATTATTTTATCTTTTCAGTTTCTTTCAAACTGTTATTCTGTATTCCAGTTGCAATAAAAACACTATATATTGTTATTCATGATGATTTTCCATTATTGCGTTCAAAGATCTAGTCTCTATTCTTTAGTGATTTTCGCTTATTTTAATCTTTGCATTCAGCACTAATCACCCACATTAAAGACAGCACCCTTCCCCTTGCAGTATTATACCTGCAAGCCCAACAGTACTGAGAAAGCACACAGCGTGCGTGCGGCTGTTATTAGAATTGCATTGCAATAGAGACGCAGTTTAGGTTATAAAAGGACACACGAACAATAGAGACCTCTAGTGGCGACATGGGGTAATGCAGTCGAACTCTGAAAAAGTTTACGGTTCGCATTCTGCTCATATTATGATGCAGGATAAAAATGCTGTTGATTGGCTTTGCAACATCATACACTAATTGTCTAATATCAAGGAGGCTGTGTGGTCCAGTGGTTAAAGAAAAGGGCTTGTAATCAGGAGGTCCCCGGTTCAAATCCCACCTCAGCCACTGACTCATTGTGTGACCCTGAGCAAGTCACTTAACCTCCTTGTGCTCTGTCTTTCGGGTGAGACGTAATTGTGACTCTGCAGCTGAATTATAGTTCACACACCCTAGTCTCTGTAAGTCACCTTGGATAAAGGTGTCTGCTAAATAAACAAATAATAATATCATGCTTTTTAAACGTATTATTATTATTACTACATCTCTGTGTATTTGCAGTCTACCATTTAACTTTTCTTTTTTTTTTTTTAATCTTTGTAAAGTGGGTTGTAGTTTTCATTTCACATTGGTTTGAGATGTGGGCTACCGGATAACCCACGCAATATTACAGTCATGCTGCAGTGTAATGATGACAGTCAGTGGATGCCCGCAATATTTCTATTTTGTTTTTACCACATGCCTCCAAGTATGTGGTCTCAATACTCATTTGAGAATGCTTTTAGAAAAACACACACAAGACTGCTCAGCTGATCAAACAGTGTTGTATCTGAAGAAGTGTGGTTTCATGTGCGAGTGTGTTTGAAGCTTGAATGCATTTGTGAAGCAGCTCAAAGTTCACTAGCAGGTGTGGAATGTAGTACACAGAACGGAGAGCAGCAGCCCCATCTGTGCAAACACAGCTCTCTCATTACCCCCATCCACATTGCTGTGAGTTGAATTAGATAAACATTATATAGCAGTCTGATCCATTCCTGGTTTTACTATGAAGACACACCTGAAATGATTTCCCATATACTCTGTAGTTGATCAAGCTTGTACCAAAACCTGTAATGAGTGAAACTTCTGTGCAACAGGAGTCATTTCTATCCCTGATTTATATATGATTTACTAATCTTAAAACTGAACTGAAATGAAACTGAACACTATTGCCTAGCTGTGAGATCCATTCCAGGTTTTACTACAAGTCGAATTAACCACCACAGCTAGGCAGTAATATTCTGTTTCATTTCAGTTGAAACTTGGATAGGGTTAGCACACCTCAGGCTTCAAACGGATGTTTATAAGCAACTCTGCAACGCACAAAGAGAGAAATGAAAAACTGCATTCAATAAGTAAGCAGAGCCTTTTTATTTGACACAATTAACTAAACATTTTCATTTTTTATTATTATTTTCATTGTATTCAATTGTAATAAAGTTGAATTTTCATTTTCATTAAAAACATATTTTTGTTACCCATTTCAACAATAGCATAATACTTCACACATCGCACCCCCAAAAGAAATGAAAACCAAAATGCAGTTTCTTTCTTTCATTTTCAATGGGAAAACATAGTACAAAAAAAAAGCACATATACATAAGAACAGAACCACCCTGCCCGTCCACTCCACAGTGAAACATTCCTTGTGAAACAAACAACAGAAACACGCTTGGCAAATGTAGTTTGACCCAAGTCTGAATGAACATTGCTAACCACACCAAAAAAATAAAAATTAAAAATTACCATTAAAAAAAGCCCACCTGATGCATGTGTGTGGTCTTGCTCATTCCCAGTTTGAATACTGCTTTGGACTGGAGCAAAGGGAACCAATGCCTGCCACTCCTAAGGGCATTGGTTTGCGGTATTTGGAGTGGAATACGTTTCCATCATGAAAACAGCACAAGATAGAACACTGCATGGGCATTCCCTTCTACAATACTGACATGAAAAATGCATGCCGTGAAAAAAGCTAGTGGACTCATAGCAGGGACGTGAAGCTTTCATTACCACGGCTTGAATGCTGAACAAAAAAAGAAAAAACATGCACCAAATCTACATAAAGAATTTTTTTTTATAGCTTGTGCCTTTTTTTAAAAAAAACAAAATGAATTGCAGAAAAAACACATAGAAAATTGCAGAAATCACACAGAGAAAATATATTAAGATATTACCAAAAACTCAAAATGTTGGGTCACATATTTTCTGCTGTTGTTGGGTAGTGGGGGACTAAAGCGACAAACGTTAAACCACGACAGTTTTGTGCCACGCCCGCAACTTCCACTCAAGAGCCACAGACCACACTTTTATACCTTTCCTCTTTCCTGTGACAGAGAAAGCCTTCCCCCCTGAAACAAGAGCGCTTTAGAGTAAACAGTCCCCCACCTTTTTGACCTGTTGTGCACGTAGTCATAAATCTCTTTCCTGGTATGAAAATAAGACAACCATTGCATAGCAGTCTGAGCCATTCCTGGTTTTACTAGGAGTTTAATAAGGCACATCTGTTACTTGTACACTGGGGCTAAATCAAGCTTGAATTAAAATCTGGATTGGGTGAAACTGCTATGCAGCAGGAGTCTTATTTCCACCTCTGATATATCTATATACACCCACAGAGAAAGTGTGTAAGGCAGTGAAACCAAAAAAAGTCTAAAGTCTTTCCTGAGCCTTCAAACTCAATAAACAAGCTTAGTTTTTTCTTTTAATATGCTCTTAATAAAATGGGGCGCCAGCCATATCCTTGTGCTCCAACCCTGCTCCTCCCAGCCCATGAACCCCAACGCTGTCAGCAAAAACAACATGTTCGAATCAACATTAAGCCTGTGTGAAACCCTGTAGTAACTCAAGCACATTTATACATTTCTTTTTTTTGTTTAGTTTAATCGTTATAACAATAATAATCAATATTATTATTATTATTATTATTATTATTATTATTATTATTGTAGCAGCAGCACTCTAATAATGCAAACTCTTTGCAGTTCCTGAGTCCGTCAGTAAGAACACTGCGCCTCCATTCCAGGTTCTCACAGTTTGGTCATCTTGTTGTTTGATGTCTTCAGAACTCCTCGAAGAGCTTCAGAAAGATCCCCCTCCCCTCACCCCCACTTTTTTTTGTTTAAATTCCACTTTGT